>JARQOD010000001.1:470217792-470399186 GCA_033576555.1 Oophaga sylvatica
TTTGATGAATGTCATGACTCTCGGTTGGCAGGTCATCCTGGAATCTCTGAGACCAAGAGACTTGTGGGTCGCAGTTTTTGGTGGCCAGGTGGCAGAAGCAAGTCATTAAGTGGGTGCGCCAATGCACTGTGTGTGCTAGATCTAAGTCTTCTCATTCTCCTGCTGCGGGGTTGCTTTGCCCTTTGGAGGTGCCTAGTGCACCTTGGACACATTTGGCTATGGACTTTATTACTGACCTTCCCCTCTCTGAGGGTTTCACTGTCATCTGGGTGGTCGAGGACCGTTTTAGCAAGATGTGTCACTTGGTTCCTTTCATCAAACTGCCCTGCGCTAAGACTCTCGCTAAGGCCTTTGTCAAGGAAATAGTCAGACTACATGGTGTTCCTACTGACATTGTTTCTGATAGGGGACCTCAGTTTGTGGCTCGTTTTTGGCGCGCCTTTTGTGACAGGTTGGGAGTTCATTTGTCGTTTTCATTCGGATATCATCCTGAGTCTAATGGCCAGACAGAAAGGAAAAACCAGGATGTTGAGCAGTTCTTGCGTTGTTTTGTGACTGATAATCAAGAGCGGTGGTCTGAGTTTCTGCCACTTGCTGAGTTTGCTCTTAACAATCATACATCCGCTTCTGCTGGTTGTTCGCCTTTTTTTTGTTGTACTGGGAGACATCCGTCTTTTGGGTCATTTTCCAAGTTGGGATCGGCTGTACCTGAAGAGGAGAATTTTTCTGGTGTTTTGGAGAGAGTTTGGACTGATGTACGTGGTAATCTTCAGGAGGCTAACAAAAGATCCAAAGTGTATTTTGATAGAAAACGACAAGAGGTTTTGTTTGCTATTGGTGACATGGTTTGGTTGTCCTCTAAGAATCTGCACTTGAGGATTCTGTCTAAGAAATTGGGTCCCAAGTTTGTAGGGCCCTTTAAGGTGCTTCAGGTTATTAACCAATCTGCTGTTAAGTTGGAGCTTCCTACCTCCTGGAAGATTAATCCGGTGTTTCATGTTTCTCTCTTGAAAAAAGCTGAGGTCTCAGATGGAGACGTCTCGGCCACTGTTCCCCTGGTGGTGGAGGACTGGCAATATGAGATTTCCCGCATCCTAAATTCTAGATGGTATAGAGGGAGTTTGCAGTACCTCGTCGCTTGGAAGGGTTATGGACCCGAGGATAACTCATGGGTGAGGGCGGATGATGTTTCTGCGTCTAGACTTGTCAGAGCATTTCACAAGAGGTTTCCGGATAAGCCTAAGTCCTAGGGGATCCGGAGGATCCTCTTAGAAGGGAGGGTACTGTTAGAACCCTCTTGTTAGATTTTGTTTCAGTTTTCTGGTCACATGACCTTTTTTCCCTATTTAGTCTGGCTCCGCCCTTCTGGCTTTGCTGGACTTCATTGTATTATCTACTCTTAAGCTAGCCAGGTGCTTAGATGCCTTACTCTGTCAGTTTTGCTTGATCTTAGGATCTCTTAGTATTTGTTTTCTGTTTTATATTCCCTGCTACACTTTCTGTTAGGAGGTGTCCACCTTTTCACCCAGTCCCTAGATCTTGTAGGGATTCCTCCCTCGCAACTATAGGTCTTCGTTCAGACTAGATGAGGACTTTAGCGGGTCTGGTCGCAGGATCAGGTCCCCCGTTACATCGTAGGGATCCAGCTCAGTCCTATTGTAGGGACAGAATTCCCACCTTTCCTTAGTGCTTGTAGCAGATCATAACATATAGATGATGTCCTCTCTGGAGTCGTTCTTCTTTTCTTCATCTTGTCAAGATCCCATGATGAGTTTTCTCATCCACAGCCATCTCTGCAGACCTCCATCTTCTCCACTCTACTCTCCACTCTCCACTCTCCAACTCTCCGCACGATGCCCTTAAAGACAGAAGAGTCATTATAATGCCCCTAAATAAAAATACAGTTAGGTCCATAAATATTTGGACAGAGACAAGATTTATCTAATTTTGGTTCTAGACATTACCACAATGAATTTGAAACAAAACAAATCAGATGCAGTTGAAGTTCAGACTTTCAGCTTTCATTTGAGGGTATCCACATTAAAATTGGATGAAGGGTTTAGGAGTTTCAGCTCCTTAACATGTGCCACCCTGTTTTTAAAGGGACCAAAAGTAATTGGACAATTGACTCCAAGGCTATTTCATGGACAGGTGTGGGCAATCCCTTCATTATATCATTCTCAATTAAGCAGATAAAAGGGCTGGTGTTGATTTGAGGTGTGGTGTTTGCATTTGGAAGGTTTAGCTGTGAAGGAAACATGCGGTCAAAGGAGCTCTCCATGCAGGTGAAACAAGCTATCCTTAAGCTGCAAAAAACAGAAAAAACCCATCCGAGAAATTGCTACAACTCTAGGAGTGGCAAAATCTACAGTTTGGTACATTTTGAGAAAGAAAGAAAGCACTGGTGAACTCATCAATGCAAAAAGACCTGGGCGCCCACGAAAGACAACAGTGGTGGATGATCGCAGAATACTCTCCATGGTGAAGAGAAACCCCTTCACAACAGCCAACCAAGTGAACAACACTCTCCAGGAGGTAGGCGTATCAATATCCAAATCTACCATAAAGAGAAGACTGCATGAAATTAAATACAGAGGTTTCACTGCACGGTACAAGCCACTCATAAGAATCAAGAATAAAAAGGCTAGGCTGGACTTTGCTAAAAAACATCTAAAAAAGCCAGCACAGTTCTGGAAGAACATTCTTTGGACAGATGAAACCAAGATCAACCTCTACTAGAATGATGGAAAGAGAAAAGTATGGCGAAGGCGTGGTACAGCTCATGATCCAAAGCATACCACATCATCTGTAAAACATGGCGGAAGCAGTGTGATGGCTTGGGCATGCATGGCTGCCAGTGGCACTGGGTCACTAGTGTTTATTGATGATGTGACACAGGACAGAAACAGCCGAATGAATTCTGAGGTATTCAGAGCCATACTGTGTGCTCAGATCCAGCCAAATGCAGCCAAACTGATTGGTCGTCGTTTCATACTACAGATGGACAATGATCCAAAACATAAAGCCAAAGCAACCCAGGAGTTTATTAAAGCAAAGAAGTGTAATATTCTTGAATGGCCAAGTCAGTCACCTGATCTCAACCCAATTGAACATGCATTTCACTTGTTAAAGACTAAACTTCAGACAGAAAGGCCCACAAACAAACAACAACTGAAAACCACCGCGGTGAAGGCCTGGCAGAGCATCAAAAAGAAGGAAACACAGTGTCTGGTGATGTCCATGAGTTCAAGACTTCAGGCAGTCATTGCTAACAAAGGGTTTTCAACCAAGTACTAGTACAATTATTTAATCTGTCCAATTACTTTTGGTCCCTTTAAAAACAGGGTGGCACATGTTAAGGAGCTGAAACTCCTAAACCCTTCATCCAATTTTAATGTGGATACCCTCAAATGAAAGCTGAAAGTCTGAACTTCAACTGCATCTGATTTGTTTTGTTTCAAATTCATTGTGGTAATGTCTAGAACCAAAATTAGATAAATCTTGTCTCTGTCCAAATATTTATGGACCTAACTGTATCTGCAATATACTGTCACCTCACACTATTCCCCTCCCTCCTCACACATCCCCCCTGTTCAGCATACTGTCTCCTCATATATTTACCCCTTCACTATACTGTCTGCTCACACATACCCCTGACTCCCCAGACTGTGTCCACATACATTCACCCGTTCACCCATACTGTCTGCAACCATCCCCCGTACTGTTTCCTTATACATGCATACTCTTCAGTACCCTCAAATCCCCCCACACATATTAAATACCTCCATCCCCATTCCAAATCCCCAGCCCCCACACATAAAATAGCCCCCCAATCCCCACTCCAAATCCCCCCACACATAAAATAGCCCCTCATCCCCACTCCAAATCCCCCACACATAAAATAGCTCCTCATCCCCACTCCAAATCCCCCCACACATAAAATAGCCCCTCATCCACACTCCAAATCCCCCCACACATAAAATAGCCCCCCATCCCCACTCCAAATCCCCCACACATAAAATAGCCCCCCATCCCCACTCCAAATCCCCCACACATAAAATAGTCCCCCATCCCCACTCCAAATCCCCCCACACATACAATAACCCCATCCCCACTCCAAATCCCCCACACATAAAATAGCCCCCCATCCCCACTCCAAATCCCCCCACACATAAAATAGTCCCCCCATCCCCACTCCAAATCCCCCCACACATACAATAACCCCCATCCCCACTCCAAATCCCCCCACACATAAAATAGCCCCCCATCCCCACTCCAAATCCCCCCACACATAAAATAGTCCCCCCATCCTCACTCCAAATCCCCCCACACATAAAATAGTCCCCATCCTCACTCCAAATCCCCCCACACATAAAATAGCCCCCCATCCCCACTCCAAATCCCCCCCCACATAAAATAGCCCCTCATCCCCACTCCAAATCCCCCCCACACATAAAATAGCCCCCCATCCCCACTCCAAATCCCCCACACATAAAATAGCCCCCATCCCCAAATCCCCCCACACATAAAGTAACCCACCATCCCCACTCTAAATTCACCCCCCCATACACACACATTATGCCCCCCCCATCTTCGGTGGTATCGTCAGCTCCATATTGGAGCACACTTACCACCATCGTTCCCCCACCTTGCCGCCGCCGGCCAATGACGTCAGCAGCGTGATCACATGACCTGATCACGCTGCTGGCGTCGTTCTGACCCGCAGTCAGAGCTTCAATTGTACTGGCGTCTGTATAGACGCCAGTGCAATTGATCCCTGGGAGCCGGCACGCAGCAGCTTCTCTGCGCCGGCTGTCAGCTTGACAGCCGGCACAGGGAACCGCCGACTCTCAGGTGCAAAATAGTTCCGGATCGCCGCTCTCATTCTCCCCGGTTCGGGGAACGGCTGCTTTTTGAACAACCGGTTCCATCGAACCGGGGAGAACCAGCTGAATCCCACCCCTGAGTGTACGCTGTCAGGATTCTGAGGTGCCGGTGACGAGACTGCAGGTACGCAATACGCACACTTCCGGCCACATTCCGACTAGTTGTGCACTGCCTCACTCAATTCACTTGTATTGAGTGAGGCCGCGCATGTCTAGTTGGAATATGGCCTGGGGTATGTATTTTGCGGTAACATGACCACGCACTCTCGCCACCTGAATCCTGACAGTGCGCACTATGTGCAATTGCAATGTGAGGATTCATAAGTCTGCAGTCACTTACAGTGAGTTATAAGAAACAATGCCCATAGCTCTAATCTTTCTACATAGGACGAGTTCCTTAAAAAAGAGGGAATCCCAAGTTGTCCAAAAAAAAAGGGCTGACTTTTTCCATAGATAGCATTATTCCAATGTCTGATATTGAAGCTCAGACACATTTATCTTCCCATGGACTAGTGTGGCACTATTCCTGGACGGACAAAAAAGGTGACCCAGCACAATAACTTTATATTTATACATCATCAAATGAACATTCGCCGGGTGATTGGATCGTTCACACTGGCATTAAGATCACTGTTATCGTCACCATAACACTCTGTGTAAATGAGTGATGTGCTGCCAATAACAATGATATTTTATGCTCACAGAATGATCATATTAACAATCTTTCTGTGAACATAGAATTGTGTTCGGTCTGTCCAAGCAGACCGTTACAGCCGATTGGATTGTATAAAGCTGAATGGTGGTCATTTAATGGCCGTGTTCTGCAGCTCTAGATGCACTTCAAGCCACCTTTGTATGCAGCCCATTCACCCAAAGAATAATCCTCATATGATATTTAAATAGTCACTGTCATGTCAGCAAACTTTGCATACATCAATAGTACAGAAACTTTTGTAACATATTAGTGAAATTTGCTTCTTTCTACACTTATGAGCCACGTCTTCTCCTCCCTCATGATTCTTGAGCTCAACAGCCACTCTTAAAAACAGTTCAAACTCATTTTGTCAAAGTAAGGCGGACTATCAGTACGGTGAGATGCCGGGTTACAGAGCATATTGAAATCTATGGAAAAAAGACTGGTGAGGAGGAGTGAAGATCACTTAGCATGATGAGAGATGGGCAGACTTAGGTAGAGTGAGCTGCAGCTTCAAGCAACTGTTTTAACACACTCCAGTGCTGCATTCACAGCTACACAGCTCAGTTCTGCTATACAATGTCTTCCTTTCTGCTGCTCCTGTGTGTGCTACACATAAAAAGAGGAAAAATCCCTCTGTTTTGTGTGCTGTGTATTGAAGACATCACAGCAGCTAGCTTCCACTTACTAGCTCAGAGACAACTGAAAAGTAGAGACAGAGCCTGTTAAATCATATAATGGCCAAAAATTGTATTTTGAAAAAATCTGAGATAATAAGTATACTTTAAGCCTTTTTGCCTTCATCTCAGTGCTTCTTCACTTTATAAATCTTTCATAGACAAGAAAGTTCTATATTCACCTACTACCTAGGTAAAGCAAGCACATGTGCAAGCTCTATACAAAGTACAGCATATACTGTAGTATTTAATGAGTATCCGTTGTTTTAATTTTTATTTTATAGATTGATAGTACACATAAAAATAAGCATCTTTGCAATATATCTTATCAGAGAAATCCACTTCTTTCTTCTCTTGAAATTATTTTTCACTCTGTTTATGGATAAAATCTGTATTCAGTGAAAACAGATTATTTCCACTACAGTGATAGATGACAGTTGGTGCTTTTAAAATTCAACGGAGAAGGGAAGAGCTAGAAGCCGACACAGACGTTCTGCTGCAAGTTCTCCTAAAACGACAGTTACGGTTCTCCATAGAACTTTATGAGCACCAACTGTAATCTCCTATCTCAGTAATGGGACAGTTTGTATTCACTGAAGACAATTTTTAGCCATGAATTGAGAATTTTGAGTATGAAAGATCAGTCCAGGAGTAGAAAAAGCAGATTACGACATTTCTTATTTTCATGTGTACTGTATGAGAAAAACGAATGGCCAGTTACTTCTTTAATTACCTGCAAAAGTAACATTTGGCATTGATTTTGGGCACATTTCATGGAACATTGGCATTGCTGCTCACAAACTAGGTAAAAACACCCAATGGCTTTAACAAGTGTCAAGCATTGAAGCAACACGTTGCCCCCTCCAGTTCTATGCCTTTCTTTAGTGTGCTCTGTGACAATATGTGCGCAGTCCATACAGGAATACAGCACACCATCCTCATATGCTTTATTGTTTTATTCTGTGCCAGGAGTCACAGTGACATTTAGATGAGATTAATTCTTCAAACAAGCTTCTCACTCATTAGTACAGCTGTCCTTGCTGATAATAAGAGTGTGACGCTTACTTTCCATTTCTAATGAAAGCTCTGCTCTTCGGCTGCTGATACAACTAAATTGTTTTTCCTCTTTCCCACCCAATCAATAGATGATTACCTATAAATAACACGTTTGCGCTGTAAATAGCCGTCTGGCTGAGCACCGCTTCATTAGTGACTGTGGATTTTTCATTATAGTGGTGTAAAATAAAAGCTGAGCAATAATAATATGGAAATAATTTTGCAGCAAAATGCAGCAAAGCGCCTACAATTCATTACTACGGTCCCAAATATCCATTTCTTTTAATACATAAAATCTGAACAGCAAAGGCTGCGTCCTGAGGATTAAATTCACATCCCTATAAATAGCTGTAAGATCAAATTTCTCAGCTCGGTGATCATAACAAAAGGTTAAAACAATATCACAGCTCGGTACAAGCTATGAGTTGTATGAAGTCTGAATGATATTGTGCTCATGATGCCTTGGTTAAAATGGAGCTCAACCTTTGGAGTCACTAAACTATATAATGAAGAGAAGCAGAAGGGGGTGGTGGATTCTGGAAGCTGCCGACAGTCATTTTAGGAGGTGAGGATAAATAATTTATTTTTGCAACGCGTTTCGGAGTAGAATTACTCCTGAAGAAGAACAAAATTGTACTCTGAAACGCGTTGCAAGAATGAACTATTTTTTATCATCACCGCCTAGAATCACTTTCGGAACTGGCAGCCCTGGAATCCAATGCACTTCTCCTTCCTTCCCTTTACTCCACATGGCCCTTACCCATCGGGTGTGATTTCAGCAGCCGAAGCAGCAGCCCTACACTTCATTCAAGTTCACTTTTCCATGGAGTTGTGCCACTAGTCCTCCAATTTATCCTCACCTTCAAGTAGAGGTAGAATTACTCCTTATTCAGTCATTAAGAAGCAGTAAATTCTACTCCGAAACGAGTTGCATAGAATAATCAGATTTTTTATCCTCACCACCAGGAACCACTTTCACCTGGCATCCACTGCCCAGTCCTTCCCTTCACTCTACAAGTCCTACACCCATGGGGTGTGAGTTCAGTGGCCGGAGCAGCAGCCCTACACTTGAATCAAGTTCACTTTTCCATGGAGTTGTGCGTGCACCATCCGCCCTTGTGAGCGACCAGTTGATCCTCACCCACAGGTAACAGTATCATTCAGGAGGGCCTTTTTTCTTCTCTCCTTACTTCACAGTATAATTTTTCAATGTTTCTATCTGATCTATATCATTCAGGGGTACTGATTCTCAATGAAGAAACTAGTGTGCCATGGGGAAAAAAAATTATGAAAATTAACTCTCTCGCCGAAAGAATAAAGCTTTAGACATTAGACTAATGTCAACCGGAATTGATGGGTCCGGATGATACTTTAATGTCTAAAGGGGTGCCATGTCAACCAAATGTCGGTGGAGATGTCAATCCGCCTAGTCTGATTTTGGACTGCCGATTGCTTTGTTCTCCTAGAGATAAGCATTTTTATAAAGAACGCAGGAGCTCTCGGCTGAATGAGAGCTCCTGTGTATGGGAGAGACTGCGAAATGGCTGTTGGCTTAACAATCGGCCAAAGCATTGTTTTGCCGAGAGCCATATAATTTATGTGGCCTAAACCTATCTCACATTAGCCACCCTAAATCCTCCTAAAAAAAGACAGCTGTAGGCAGTTGTTTTGCAAATTCCTACCAGTTATATGGAGTAGGAGTTGGTAAAAACATAATTTTCTTTTCTTTTATTATTTTATAGTTTTTAAAAACGTTGTTACTTTATTGTTATAGTCCCACGGACCTGAGATCTCTTGAACCTGTGATCACTTGTAATACAGGGTGGGTCATTTCTATGGATACACCTAAATAAAATGGGAATGGTTGGTAATATCAACTTCCTGTTTGTGGCACATTAGTATATGGGAAGTGAAAAACTTTTCAAGATGGGTGGTGACCATGGTGGCCATTTTGAAGTCAGCCATTTTGGATCCAACTTTATTTTTTCCAATGGGAAGAGGGTCATGTGACACATCAAAGTTATTGAGAATTTCACAACAGTGTGCTTGGTTTTAATGTAACTTTAATCTTTCATGAGTTATTTACAAGTTTATGACCACTTATAAAATGTGTTCAAAGTGCTGCCCATTGTGTTGGATTGTCAATACAACCCTCTTCTCCTACTCTTGACACACTGATAGCAACACTGCAGAAGAAATGCTAGCACAGGCTTTTATTGTAGAAATAACAATAAGCTTTCTGTACTCTCACAGGTCAGTTTCCAAATCTAACAATTACAAGGATGCTGATCAGGAGTTGGAACAGCGAGCCACCTGGAAATGTGCTGTAAATGCCACTGTCAGAGAATGACAGTAGCATTTAACAGGTTAACAGAAGCAGACAGAGCTCCAATCCACTCTTGACTGTCAGAGGCAGATGATGGCTGAATGACACAACCATCGTCTGCCGGGAAAGAGGCAGGCTCAACTCCTGAGCCCTCTCCATTCATTCTCTAGTGAAAAGCACTGTAAATGGTTGTTAAGAGGTTAAATTAAAGATACCTTACAGAGGTAATCCTATTTTACACATGCTTGATTGGTGTGAGTCCTATGTCTCGGACACTTCCATATTGGGAGAACAACTCACCGCCATGTTGACTTATGGCCATTGCTGTCCCTATAGAATTTATTACAGATGTGCAATATATTTGCTTGTCTCTTTTTGGAAATCCAATAGACATCAACAGAGAAAGCCCTGCACAAGGAATGCCACATCTCCATTAAAACCAATGGAGGCTACCATGAATCAGCAAATGAGGTGATAGGACCTCTAGTCTTATTTTACATGAAGGCCCCAGAGAACGGATCCTCACCATTTGAGGGTCCACCCTCCGGCTATTGAGGACATGTTGACCTCTGATCTTGTATTGAGCATATACATTTATAAGGATAGATTGCCTGAGCAACAGGTAGGATAGAAGTCTGAGAAAGTTTATGGACCCTGTTGTTGTTGAACCCCATTATAATTTCAGAACCTGATCCCAATGGAAGATCCTGTGGATTTCTGGTGGTCTGGTCAGCTACGTGTTCTGCTCTGGTCTGATCCCATATTCATAGTCTTATTAGTGCTCTACACTAATAATGTGTAGACCTCTCTCTAGTACATACCTGCATGTCTGATTTGAGCCTTTTAAAGTATTTTCACTCTTCCATATTTTTGTACAGATTATTTACCATCTGATAGTGAGAAGAGGTAAGTTATGCCTGATGTATCTACCTCTATGTAAAGCCATGAACTAGGTAAGATGTTTCCTGTGGATTTATATATGATTCCTTCTTTCCCCGGACACCACTATGTAACATCCCCGGCTGTTTCCTGGAAGACATTATTTCTCCCACTTCCATCTATGTTACCAACTTCCAGGAAACAAAGAATGAGCTGGTGGAGCGACTGTACAATCTATACAACAGGACAGTCTTCAGTAATACGATATAACATCTTATCATCGGTTTCTGGGCGATACATGACTTCTCTATTATCTCCCCCTTTAAACAATAAATTCCAAGAAAAATGTCTATAACTTTCTGAAAGGCATCCTAACCCCTTTGTCATGTTTCTGTACTATATAGTTATGGAATATCTCAGGTAAATCTCATTTAGTTTGGTAAAGACCGTCACCCTCTTCTTATCTGTGCGATGAGTGGAAACCTTTGATGATCCACCACGCAGAGACAAAAAGATTAACAACTTTTGGCTTGAAGTTCGCAGGATTTTTACATTTATATATAAAAACCATTTAGTTGATATTTGGACATTTTAGAAAAAGGTTATGTTTATTTACAAGTAGGCCAGTGCTGTAAATCACACATGAGAGTTGGGTACTTTGTAAGATTGGGGTCAAAGAGTTTACAGGTGTAATGGAATTTGCTTCCTCTATTTTAGCTCTCTGTGAAAATGGACATTTCATGGAGCAAGAGGTTGACATCAGCATCCTGCCAATGCTGGCAAAAGCGGTATCTCAGTTATTGAGCTTTCTGAAAAAGTTTGTGATTCTGCCGATAGGTTACACATCACATCCATCCTGCAGCTTCATAAGACAACCTGTATACAGAGCAAAACACTGCTACTTGTGATGTAGTACATCTTATAAACTCATTGTACATACTGTCATATGAAAAACTAAGTACTCCTAAGTACACCCTCTTTGAACTCAAATATTTTACATATCAGGAGAAAATAAAAAAAGTATCAGGTCCTTAGAACGTCCTAAAAGTAGGAAATACAATCTCAGGAAAACAACATGATAAAAAATACTACATCATTATTTATTTAACAAAAAGTGGGCCAAAATTCCAGAGCAATGTGTGATAAATTAAGGACACCATTGATGCAACTTCAAGTTATTGCTGCTAAAGATTCTAAAAGCTATTGATTCATGAGGTGTACTTATTTTTCACCCCACAGAGCACCCCTGCAACACAGAGCACCACCACCGCACCATCCTGGACCACTGAACGACCCCTGTGAACACTCCTCTACCTGTGCTGATCCCTTCGCTGGTAAGCTGAATTTGGACTGTAAGATGGACCTCCATTTGACACATTATTTTTTTTTCCCTATTTTCCTTCTGAAAATTTGGGGTGCGTCTTATGGTCCGGTGCGTCTTATAGTCCGAAAAATACGGTAGTTTCTAATTTTGTTACTTTATAATTTAAAGTTCAGACACTTTTATATATTTTCCCTGAGTAACGACACAATATCTGTCTTCATCACCAGCAATTAGCAACCAAGATTCAGAATCCATCCTCATAGGTTACCAGATAAACTCTGGTTACATTTTCCATAACTTGCTGGATATGGAATGATTGATAATTCCCTGCAACTATCTACAATGCTTTAGAAAAGCTTCTAGGAGTTTTAGCTTTGCTGGATGTAATTATTTTTCTTTATAGTTTCAGGTTTATTATTTGAATAATGAGATTTATCTAAATATCGTCATCTCATCTACCTGTGATGGAGGTAAGAACGAATCCTCCACTATCGTCAGCAATCTATAATCAGTGATTTTTAAAATATTGAGAATCTTAAGTCTCTAATTTAGTCTCTTATTGAGTTTTATCATTTAAAGTTTAAATACTTTTATATATTTTGCCTTTTTTTTTACCATGTAGGGAGACAATCAGTTTACATCTTCATCGCGAGCAGCTAACAGCAAATGTTTAGAATCCACCTATTCTGATTGACACAAAGCTTCCAACATGTATCTTCCAGGTAAATTTTTCAGTGTGTTTCCTCCATTTATATATGTTCTCTATGTCAATAATAAATCATTGTAAGTAACAATCATTCTTGTTTTCAAGAAGTTCAACAGCGAGGACATGATAATGTTAGCAAGGTGTAATAATAGAAGAAATGCAATATAGTTTTTATTACTGTATTTCTAAAAAATATTATGTTTTCTTGCTGTACAATTTTTTAATTCTGGTTAAGAAATGAAGGAAGTAATGAAAATTATCAACCTACTGCTGCGGAAGAATCGCCAACACACAATCTGATGGGCGAGATAAGTCCCTCAAACATTACATGCCGTATAGATCTATTGTGAGTGCTCTCACCATAGTCATATGGCTCATATTGCATTTTTCTAACATTACGCTATTATTGGCAACTTCCTATTTCCAATTTCCAAATTGGCCTTTTTTTTAGACAATTTATAATGCAATATTTCAAGTCTATTCCAACTTCAGCTGATGACCAAAAATATAATGTTGAAGTTGCCTTTGCTGAGTTTGTTTCATTTGATAGCCAGTGCATATTGTAAAATTTTTTAAAAAACATGTCTTTTAATTCTTTTCAGGTTATTAAGAAATGTGACTTATCGCTTCTATACAGGCATGACACATCTTGGAAGAAAAAGATGAATATCTGCACCGACCTGTGCTGACAACACGATCAGATGCAGTTTCCAAGACCTGGAGAATCTCTACAAGTGTTTTTTTTTCAGAGCTGCCCAACAATGGATATGGCATTGGACATGTGAACATTATTAGTCTTAAATTGTTTTAATTTTTTTCAAATTTTTCTGAATTAGATATAAAATACCATTAAAAATAAATATATTAATTCTTTCTAGTTCTGGATTTTTGTTTTGACGATCGATGGCTGTTGATAAACATATAACAATCAATGTTGTCTACTTGCATTATTCAGCCATCATCTGCCTCAAACAGCTGAGAGCAGCGGAGCTCTGTCCGCAGCTGTTAAACTGTTAAATGCCACTGTCAATCTGTGACAATAGCAATTAATGCATCGGCAGGGGAGCTCACTGTTCTACAGTGGGTACAGAAAGTAATCAGACCCCTTTAAATGTTTCACTCTTTATTTCATTGCAGCCATTTGGTAAATTCAAAAAAGTTCATTGTTTCTCATTAATGTACACTCTGCACCCCATCTTGACTGAAAAAAACAGAAATGTAGAAATATTTGCAAATTTATTAAAAAAGAAAAACTGAAATATCATATGGTCATAAGTATTCAGACCCTTTGCTCAGATATTCATATTGAAGTCACATGCTGCCCATTTCCTTGTGATCCTCCTTGAGATGGTTCTACTCCTTCATTGGAGTCCAGCTGTGTTTAATTAAACTGACAGGACTTGATTTGTAAAGGCACACACCTGTCTGTATAAGACCTCACAGCTCACAGTGCATGTCAGACCAAATGAGAATCATGAGGTCAAAGGAACTGGCCAAGTAGCTCAGAGACAGAGGCACAGATCTGGCTAAGGTTACAAAAGAATTTCTGCAGCACTCAAGGTTCCTAAGAGCACAGTGGCCTCCATAATCCTTAAATGAAAGAAGTTTGGGACCACCAGAAGTCTTCCTACACCTGGCCATCCAGCCAAACTGAGCAATCGTGGGAGAAGAGCCTTGGTGAGAAAGGTAAAAAAGAACCCCAAGATCACTGTGGCTGAGCTCCACAGATGCAGTAGGGAGATGGGAGAAAGTTCCACAAATTCAACTATCACTGCAGCCCTCCAACAGGAGGGCCTTTATGGCAGAGTGGCCCGACGGAAGCCTCTCCTCAGAGCAAGACATATGAAAGCCCACATAAAGTTTGCTATAAAAAACACATGAAGGACTCCCAGACTATGAGAAATAAGATTCTCTGGTCTGATGAGACAAAGATAGAACTTTTGGTGATAATTCGAAGAGGTATGTGTGGAGAAAACCAGGCACTGCTCAGGGCTGCCACTAGGAATTTTGGGGCCACATACTGGCAAAATTTTCGGGGCCCCCCTTGAGACTCCATTCAGGCTCCCTGCCAGCCTCGCCTCCACCCCTCGAACTGTCCACAGTCCCACCGCTCTCTCTTGAAAAAATTCCACTTCTCACCAATCACACTTTAACAGTTCCCATCACCAGATCACACATATAGCCAGCAGCTCTTGCTTTTGCCAAAAGATTTTTTAAATCTGCCACCATGACAAAGTAGACTCTTTTGGCTGGGCCTTACTCTCCTTTAACCTATTAAACATTTCTTAAAATATCCAATACAATTTAGTTATATTTTTATTTTTTAATTATTAAAATGACCAATAACATCACATCAAAAGGGAAAAATACCACCACACCATGACCAGACCACATATTACCACCACATTGTGATCTATAATATCACATGCAAGGAACAAATACCACCACACCATGTCCAGACCACATATTTCCACCACATTGTGACTCATAATACCACATGCAAGGCACAAATACCACCGCACCATGTCCAGACCACATATTACCACCACATGGTGACCAATAATACCACATGCAAGGAACAAATACAGCCACACCATGACCAGATCACATATTACCACCACATAGTGACCAAATAATAGTATATACAAGGGACAAATACTGCCACACTATGACCAGACTGCATATTACCACCACATGGTGACGGAATACTACAATACTGATCATTAATAAAAAAAACACAATACTATCACCATAAGTGCCATTATACACAAGAGATCAGTACTTCGTATGCAGTGTCTGTGTACAGGTAATACAATGATCACCGGTGACATCATACACAAGAGCTCTGTATATAGTACCAGTGTACAGGTAATAATACAGTGATCACTGGTGACATTGTACACAGGAACTCTGTATATAGTGTATAGTGTCAGTGTACAGGTAACACACTGACTCACCAGTGACATCTCTAAGTGAAGTCCTTCAGCTTCGCTTTTCATCTTTCTTTCATCCAGCACAGACCGCCATCACGTCTTCCAGCCAGGGCTCGTCTCTGCAGGAAATAACACAGTTACTTAACCGCTTGCAGAACACATTACTTAATTTTTTCCCAACTTCTACACTACACCAGATGAAGAAAAAAAGGCGACATAGTGTCGCTCTGCATAGTAACAGGACCGCCCCCCATTTAAAACAGTATCCTCAAAAAAATAAAATAAATACATCACTGCAGTAATGGCATACCTAATTAGCCCCTATAGTAATAATATCCCCATCCAGGCCCCGTGTGTCTCATTCCTGCCTTCAGCCATATGTTCTCCCATCCTGCCATCATGAGTATCCATTCTGCCCCCATATGATCTCCCGGTCCTGCCCCATGTGTCTCATGATACTGCCGGCCCATCTGTCTCCATCGTATCCATCCTGCACCATGTGTCTCCCATCCTGCCCCCTCCTGTGTCTCCCATCCTGCCACTGTGTCTCCCATCCTGCCCCCTCCTGTGTCTCACATCCTGCCCCTCCTGTGTCTCACATCCTGCCCCGTGTCTCCAATCCTGCCCCCTCCTGTGTCTCACATCCTGCCCCATGTCTCCAATTCTGCCCCTTCCTGTGTCTCCCATCCTGCCCCCGTGTCTCCCATCCTGCCCTCTCCTGTGTCTCACATCCTGCCCCTTCCTGTGTCTCACATCCTGCCCCCTCCTGTGTCTCACATCCTGCCCCATGTCTCCAATTCTGCCCCCTCCTGTGTCTCCACTCCTGCCCCCTCCTGTGTCTCACATTCTGCCCCTGTGTCTTCAATCCTGCTTCCTCCTGTGTCTCACATTCTGCTCCTGTCTCCAATCCTGTCCCCTCCTGTGTCTCCAATCCTGCCCCCTCTTGTTTCACATTCTGCCCCCTCCCATGTCTCCAATCCTGCCCCCTCTTGTGTCTCACATTCTGCCCGTGTCTCCAATCCTGCCTCCTCCAGTGTCTCACATTCTGCCCCCTCCTGTGTCTCCCATCCTGCCCCCTCTTGTGTCTCACATTCTGCCCTGTGTCTCCAATCCTGCCCCCTCCTGTGTCACACATTCTGCCCCTGTGTCTGCAATCCTGCCCCTCCTGTGTCACATTCTGCCCTGTGTCTCCAATCCTGCCCACTCCTGTGTCACACATTCTGCCCCTGTGTCTGCAATCCTTCCCCCTCCTGTGTCTCACATTCTGCCCCGTGTCTCCAATCTTGCCCCATCCTGTGTCACACATTCTGCCCCGTGTCTCCAATCCTGCCCCCTCCTGTGTCACACATTCTGTCCCTGTGTCTGCAATCCTGCCCCCTTCTGCCTTTCTGTGTCTCACATTCTGCCCCGTGTCTCCAATCCTGCCCCCTCCTGTGTCACACATTCTGCCCCATGCCTTCAATCCTGCCCCCTCCTGTGTCTCACATTCTGCCCCTGTGTCTCCAATCCTGCCCGCTCCTGTGTCTCACATTCTGCCCCTGTGTCTGCAATCCTGGCCCCTCCTGTGTCTCACATTCTACCCCGTGACTCCAATCCTGCCCCCTCATGTGTCACACATTCTGCCCCTGTGTCTGCAATCCTGCCCCTTCCTGTGTCACACATTCTTCCCGGTGTCTCCAATCCTGCCCCCTCCTGTGTCTCACATTCTGCCCCTGTGTCTGCAATCCTGCCCCCTCCTGTGTCACACATTCTGCCCCTGTGTCTGCAATCCTGCTCCCTCCTGTGTCACACATTCAGCCCCTGTGTCTGCAATCCTGCCCCCACCTGTGTCACACATTCTGCCCCTGTGTCTGCAATCCTGCCCCCTCATGTGTCACACATTCTGCCCCTGTGTCTGCAATCCTGCCCCCACCTGTGTCACACATTCTGCCCCTGTGTCTGCAATCCTGCCCCCTCCTGTGTCACACATTCTGCCCCTGTGTCTGCAATCCTGCCCCCACCTGTGTCACACATTCTGCCCCTGTGTCTGCAATCCTGCCCCCTCCTGTGTCACACATTCTGCCCAGCCTTGCCGCTTTCAATAAATAAAAGATAAAAAAAACACTTTCTCCTTACCATGCCGCGCTCCAGCGGCCAAGCTCCATCCACGCGCACTCGTCGGTGAATGACAATGACGTCAGACGCCGGCGACGTGTGCGCTGACGTCAGCTGCCAGCCTCTGATTGGCTGGCAGCTGACGTCAGCTGCCAGTCTGTGATTGGCTGGCAGCTTTAACTATTGCCATGCGGGCCCGCATGGCAATAAAGTAAACTGAACCTGCGTCTCGGACGCAGGTTCAGTTTCTGCACCGGCGGAAGCCTGCCACTAGGGCCCGGTGAGCAGATGAGACGGGGCCCGATGCGGGCCCCCTCTGCCCACCGGGCCCCATATGCCAGTTAGGGCAGTAATGCCCTGATGGCGGCCCTGGCACTGCTTATCACCTGCCCAATATAATCCCAACAGTGAAACGTGGTGGCAGCATCATGTTATGGGGGTGTTTTTTAGCTGCAGGGAAAGGACGACTGGTTGCAATTAAAGGGAACATGAGTGCGGCCAAGTACAAAGTTATCCTGGATGAAAACCTCTTTCAGAGTGCTCTGTACCTCAGACTTGGCCGAAGGTTCACCTTCCAACAAGACAATGACCCTAAGCACACAGCTAAAATAACAAAGGAGTGTTTTCAGAACAACTCTGTGACCATTCTTGACTGGCCCAGCCAGAGCCCTGACCTAAACCCAATTGAGCATCTCTGGAGAGACCTGAAAATGGCTGTCCACCAACGTTCACCATTCAACCTGACGGAACTGGAGAGGATCTGCAAGGAAGAATGGCAAAGGATCCCCAAACCCAATTGTGAAAAACTGGTTGCATCATTCCCAAGAAGACTAATGGCTGTACTAACTCAAAACGGTGCTTCTACTCAATACTGAGCAAAGGGTCTGAATACTTATAACCATTGTGATATTTCAGTTTTTCTTTTTTAATAAATTTGCAAAAATTTCTACATTTGTTTTTTTTCAGTCAGGATGGGGTGCAGAGCGTACATTAATGAGAAAAAAATGAACTTTTTTGAATTTACCAAATGACTGCAATGAAACAAAGAGTGAAAAATTTAAAGGAGTCTGAATACTTTCCTGACCCACTGTATGTGTCCATTGGTGCCCTAGTGAAGTAATCACGGTTCACTGATGGGTAACCATTATGGCTGGGTATCTGCTGATGACCCCTGTCAGGATGGTACTCCTGTGAAAAGCAGCCAGTGCCTGGTGTTCATAAGAGACCATGATTTTTGTTATATTCAGAATCCTGTGGCATTGCCATGCATAACATGAGCAATCAGGTGATCGCAAGTTTGGTAGTACATAAAAATATTGTGGTCTGGTCCTGTTTTGGAACAATTACAACTGGGGAGGCCCACACACTTTTGGACTTTCGTATTACCTCCAGCTCCAATATTTCTTCTACACCATGTTCCAAACTATTATGTAAATTGGTTTTAAGTGTCATAGTGTTTTTTTTTTAAAATGAAACCCATTGATGGTATTGTGTCTTAGGGTTCTTTGGATCACTGAAATCAATCTCAGATACCTGTGATAATTAGTTTGACATGTGAGCCCAATAAAAGGAAAACTGGATGTTCCACACTATTAAGCAGGCCAGAGTTTTCAAGTAACATGGGAAAGAAAAATGATCTCTCTGCTGCTGAAAAGCATCAAATAGTGCAATGCCTTGGTCAAGGGATGAATACATTAGATATTTCCCGAAAACTTAAGCGTGATCATTGTACTGTTAAGAGATTTGTGGCTGATTCTGAGCACAGACGTGTTTGTGCCGATAAAGGCAGAATGAGGAAGGTTTCTGCCAGGCAAGTTCATTAGATTAAGAGAGCAGCTGCTAAAAAGCCATTACAATCCAGCAAACAGATATTTGAAGCTGCTTGTGCCTCTGGAGTCCCTCGAACCTCAAGGTGTAGGATCCTTTAAAGGCTTGCTGTGGTGCATAAACCTACTATTCGGCCACCCCTAAACA
Organism: Oophaga sylvatica; assembly: GCA_033576555.1. Classification (NCBI taxonomy): domain Eukaryota; kingdom Metazoa; phylum Chordata; class Amphibia; order Anura; family Dendrobatidae; genus Oophaga; species Oophaga sylvatica. Next base: position 470,237,342 of record JARQOD010000001.1, read on the forward strand.
GTGCTCACAAGCAGAAATGGTTGCAGTGGGCCCAGACATACATGAAGACTAATTTTCAAACAGTCTTGTTTACTGATGAGTGTCGAGCAACCCTGGATGATCCAGATGGATGGAGTAGTGGATGGTTGGTGGATGGCCACCATGTCCCAACAAGGCTGCGACGTCAGCAAGGAGGTGGCAGAGACATGTTTTGGGCCGGAATCATGGGGAAACAGCTGGTAGGGCCCTTTAAGGTTCCTGAAGGTGTGAAAATGACCTCTGCAAAGTATAGAGTTTCTGACTGACAACTTTCTTCCATGGTATAAAAAGCAGAAACGTGGCTTCAGGAGCAAAATCATCTTCATGCATGACAATGCACCATCTCATGCTGTAAAGAATACCTCTGAGTCATTGGCTGCTATGGGCATAAAAGGAGATAAACTCATGGTGTGGCCACCATCTTCCCCTGACCTAAACCCTATAGAGAACCTTTGGAGTATCATCAAGCAAAAGATCTATGAGGGTGGGAGGCAGTTCACATCAAAACAGCAGCTCTGGGAGGCTATTCTGACTTCATGCAAAGAAATACAAGCAGAAACTCTCCAAAAACTCACAAGTTCAATGGATGCAAGAATTGTGAAGGTGAATGGTTCCTTTGTTAACATGTAACTTGGCCTGTTAGGATGTTTTGGAGTTAACTAGCTTTTTTGTTCAGTAAATGTGACCTCCTAATGCTGCAAATTCCACAAATGAGCATTTTCAGTTCTTTAAAACATATCTAATGTTTAGAAATTCTACTGTGCCTAATAATTTGGAACAGTGCATTTTGAGTTTTTATTCATTTTGGAGATTATACTGTTATCATTGGGAGGTTTCTTCAATAAAATTCTATGTATACTCTAACGAGTGATGACTTTTATTAGACTGACTGTCATTGGCACCGACCACTTAGGAAAATCAGAGAAAAATATCATTTGCATAATAATTTGGAACATGGTGTATTTCCCACTGGATATCTGCCTTTATCTGTAAAGAAACCCTGTAAGGCCTCTTTCACACATCCGTTTTGCGCCTGACGGCGTGATCCGGCCTTTTTTTGTAAAACCGGATCAGGTTTTTTCCCATTGACTTGTATTAGCGCCGGATCGCGCCGCATAGCCTTGCGGCGCGTCCGGTTTTTGCCAGATCCCATGTCCGGTCACATTCCGGCGTCTGGAAAAAACGGCAACTGTAACGTTTTTTGTCTCCGGCGAAAAAGCCGGAAGCGCCGGATCTGGCGCTTCCGGCTTTTGTCACAATGAAAGTCTATGAGCGCCGGAATGCGCCGGGTGTCCGGATCCGTTTTTTTAATTGATAGCCCAGCCCACAGCAAACATATATAAAGCATGCAGTGGGACACTCAGCCATAGCATGCAGACAGCCAAGAAGACAGCCAGAGACGACCCAGCCAGAGACGACCCAGCCAGAGACGACCACCACCAACAGCAGCACCAGAAATGGAGCAGCAGGCCAGCAGACGGTAAATATTCCCTTTTTGTGTCTTTATTCCACAGCAGAGGATGCCCACACCAGGCAGCAGCCATGGAGATGGAGCAGCATCACTCCCAGGAGAGGTCATCCAACAGCAGACGGTAAATATCACATCCTCCAGTCCCAAAAAATGTAACCAATTTTTTCCTTTTCAGTCAGGGCTATGGAATATACATATATTACATGGCCCTTTTAGTCTCTTTATTCCACAGCAGAGGACACCCACACCAGGCAGCAGCCATGGAGATGGAGCAGCATCACTCCCGGGAGAGGTCATCCGACAGCAGACGGTAAATATCACATCCCCCATTCCCCAAAAATGTAACCAATTTTTTCTTTTTCAGCCAGGGCCATGGAATATACATGTATTCCATGGTCCTTTTTGTGTCTTTATTCCACAGAAGAGACCGCCAAACAGCAGCAGCAGCAGCACTTGCATCTTTAGCAGAAGAAGCAGCAGCAGCAGCATCAGCTCCACCTGAACCAGAGGCCATGGAGCTGCAGCCTCCGCACGAGACATCTTCTTCTGGGAGCACTCCCTCTCATAGCCAGCATTTGGCGGTATAAAAGTGTTTTTTTTTTATTCACAATCCATCTGTGGGATATATGTATTGATTGTCTTTTTTTAATAACAGGAATTGCAAGATGAAGAGGAGCTCCCAGAAGAAGAAGGATGGGGTGGAGAGATACCCGGAGTGGGCTCACAATTCGTAAGTATCCTGCATCAATCGCAGAAACACAACATCACACTACACACAACACATAGAAAACCATTTAGTACATACTTCACACAGCACCCAACACATGCCTATATCACAAATTTTTATTTTTTCTTTTAGTCTCCCGGATCTGGTGCCCAGCAAAGAGGTCCTCACAGTGCCTTCCAGAGTCGTCGGCGTGAGAGACGCGGCGGTCACCATCGTGTAAGTATTTTTTATTTTTTTTTACATTTTTTTTAATTTTTTTATTATTTATTTATTTTTAATTTTATTTTTTAAAAAAAAATAATTATTTTTCTTTTTTTTCTTTTTCACTTGCTAGTGTGGAGGCTAATGTACTTTTTTTTTTTCTCTTTTTCTTTAACAGGCTGCACAGCATGCTCCTGACTCGGACGGTGAGAGATGTGGGCCCCGAGTGGATCTGCAGGACGCCAGAGCAAGTACAAGTACGCACGAGCCCTGGCGTTCCTGCGGGCAACAATGGTCACCAAAGGTAAATATTACAAGAAAATGTTAACATGTCTAACTACATTTTTTATTTCAGCCAGGGCCATTCCATATCACGATAATAATTGTATTTTTTTCTCTTTATTCCACAGCACGGTGACCAGCACTCGGGCGCCCGCAGAGTTGAACCCTTCTGGGCGATCCCTCAGGAGACCGACACCGCGGGACACTTCGACCGCCCCGGTACATCTGCACTTTCCCAGCCTTCCCTCACATCCGATCCCGCAGTCCCATCCACCAGCCCTGGAGCATCGTGGCCGCCTGCATTCCATGCATCTGCTGGTGAGGAGATAGCTTTCCCTTTACCCCAGCCTTCTGCCACTGCCACCTCTAGTACACCTGTGTCTACTGGGCGGCAGCGGCAGAGGGGTCAGGAAAGGAGTTATGCGCCCTAGATCTTGCATTTGAATGCATCTTTCCAGAACTGTCTCAAAGTATTATCTGAACAACTTGCCGCAGGCATTAATCAGATAACCACCAGCATTTTGGAGGTAAAGACACTTCTGCAAACCATGCATTCAGAAGCAAGAACATCTCCAAATCACAGCTTTTTTAGGTCTGTGGAGGAGCGCATGGATACGCTAGCTACTGACCAGCAGATGTATGTAATACATACGTGCCACGCTGCTCTAGTGCAGGCTACCACCCAACCTCCTCTATCCACCCCAGTCGCTCCTCCACCTCCCCCCCTCCAGCCGCCGTCCCTCCTCCCCTCCTATTCAATACCAGCCACCTCCCCAGTTCCAGCCACCTCCCAATTACAACAACCTCCCCAGTATCAGCCACTTCCCCAACTCCAGCCACCTCCCCAACTCCAGTCACCTCCCCAACTCCAGTCACCTCCCCAGTACCAGCAACCTCCCTAGTACCAGCCACCTACCCCGTACCACACTCCTGCCTCTTACCAATCTCCTTCCCCCTTCCAATTCCCTACCATATCACCTGCTCCTCCAGTCCCTGCCCCACCCTCCACTCCACCACCCATCAACTGCTCTGCCTCCAACTTGTCCTCCCATTCTCTTACTCTTTCCACCCCTTCACCTCTTACTGTTCCTTCCCCACCACCATCCCAGTCCTCTCTCCACACTCCCACGGTCGAAGTGTCCCGCAAGCCCCTCCAGCAGTATTTCCACCCCACAGTACACCCAATTGTAAATAGGTTATGTTTTTTTGTGTTATTTAAAAAATAAACTTGATTTGAATAAAAAATAAATTTTATTAAAAAATGTACATTTTACAAAAATGCTAAATTTTACCATTATATTAATTTTTTTTTTTTTTTAATAAATGTTAAATTGGTTTACAGTTGTTGTCTGTCATTTCTTTATAGGATGTTAAGTTAAAAATTTAGTAAAACAGGTAAACCTATTTGGGTACACAAACACCATAGGTAAAAAACACAAACATAACTTTGGGTAAAAGGAACATAAATTTAACCTTTTTGCCAAAGTTGTGTCCCGGGTTGTGTAGTATCCAAAGTATCTTACCTTTTTCCAAAACTTGTGTACTTTGTTAGGTTATCCCCTACAAGGTGCACATTTTTGAAAAAGGTGAAATACTTTGGGTAAAAAAACCCAGCCAGGGACACAACTATGGCCAAAAGGTTAAATACAGTAGAAAAAATAAAAGAAGGTAGACAAGTTTGCTTTTAAAGGTTTATTGTGGGTACAGAAGTTACATGAGTTTTAAAAGAACAAATCAATTGATCACACTCTGTCATCCTGCCAGTCTAGTCTACCTTCTGATGACCGAAAGTATTGTGCAAAATGGTCCCTCATTCTTGAAACCGCCAGTGTACTCCGATTGGTAATGTTGCTGTAGTCGTGCAAGGTTGTTTCTTCATAGTGGTCCTCAATAGAAATCGGTTCCTTGCTGATCACAAAATTGTGTAGGACCACGCACGCTTTTATCACGTCATCCACAGTCTCTGTCTTCAAGTTTATCGCAGTCAATAGGACACGTTATTTGGCTGTCATAATCCCAAACGCACACTCCACCATCCATCTGGCTCTTGTGAGGCGGTAGTTGAAAATGCGCTTTGTTTGGGTCAATCCTCTGCTGGCGTATGTCTTCAAGAGGTGTTCGGACAGCTGGAATGCCTCATCACCTACACAGACGAAAGGCATAGGTGGCCCAGAGGTTTGACGCAGCGGCCTAGGGGGTGGAAACTCAAAAGTGTTTCCGTAGAGTCTCTGCCCCATAGCTGAAAGTTTAAACACTAGTTGTGAGTCATTGGACGGTCCATAAGCCCCAATGTCCACAGCAATAAATTTGTACTCCGCATCAGCAATAGCCATCAGGACGACCGAAAAATATTTCTTGTAGTTGAAGAACTCGGATCCGGTTCCTGCAGGCTTTAGAATGCGGATGTATTTGCCATCAACAGCGCCCAGGCAATTTGGAAACTGGCAGATCCGGAGAAACTGGTCCGCTATTTCAAGCCACCGGTCTGTAGTTGGCTCTGGAAGAAATTCTCGAACCAAAGAGTCCCACAGAGCACGACAAGTGTACTTGATGATGCCTGATAGCGTAGAAATTCCCAGGCGGTATTGGAAATGGAGCGATGACAGCGTTTCTCCTGTTGCCAGAAATCTGTAAACAAAAAAGAAAAAAAAATTAGTTCACAATCACAGCATTACATAGCAGAACTCAGCTATAACAATTGGAGATACAAAAAAAAAACATTTTAATGAAAGAAACACACAGTTTTTGACCATCTTTTATTGTACTGGTATTCCTTCGATTCCCTTGTTCTCCTGTAATAAAAAAAAATAATAACAACAATACAAGTGTGCTCAAGCGAGCAGATCCAATACATATAGCTTACCTTATAGTGACCATCAGACGCTCCGCTGGAGAAATCGAGAAGCGACAATAGGTGTCGGATCTTCGGATTTGTTCTCCAATACGCTCCAGCAAAAAGTAAAAATTTTCTTTTTTCATCCGAAGATAGGCAAAAAATTTCTCCGGATTTTCTCGCAGCTCCATGCACAGTGTAGAATACACGCCACGAGTTTGTCTCTGTGCTGTGATGGGGTGGATCCACATACGGCGTCGTCTGTGGCGCTGACGCATAATGCGCTGCTCTATCTTTCTCTCCTTCTCCATAACTATAATCTTCAAGCGATTCGCCTCCGCAGTAAAATCCACCAGATTCTTGAATATATTGCCAATAATAACATCCATCTTCGCCAGTCACTTGCTCTTCTCTCCAACCTGCACTTGCTCCTCTACAACCTGTCAAAGATGGGCTGTATAAACAGTATATACAGTACAGACCAAAAGTTTGGACACACCTTCTCATTCAAAGATTTTTCTGTATTTTCATGGCTATGAAAATTGTAGAATCACACAGAAGGCATCAAAACTATGAATTAACACATGTGGAATTATACATTACACTTTACAAAAAGTGTGAAACAACTGAAAATATGTCTTATATTCTAGGTTCTTCAAAGTAGCCACCTTTTGCTTTGATTACTGCTTTGCACGCAGAAAAGGTGAACGGATGGACTCTACATGCCTGGTTCCCACCGTGAAGCATGGAGGAGGTGGTGTGATGGTGTGGGGGTGCTTTGCTGGTGACACTGTTGGGGATTTATTAAAAATTTAAGGCATAGTGAACCAGAATGGCTGCTACAGCATCTTGCAGCAGCATGCTATTCCATCCGGTTTGCGTTTAGTTGGACCATCATTTATTTTTCAACAGGACAATGACCCCAAACACACCTCCAGACTGTGTAAGGGCTATTTGACCAAGAAGGAAAGTGTTGGGGTGCTACACCAGATGATCTGGCCTCCACAGTCACCAGACCTGAACCCAATCGAGATGGTTTGGGGTGAGCTGGACCGCTCACCGCTTCAATTTTGAATAACTCCCCAACAGTGTCACCAGCAAAGCACCCCCACACCATCACACCACCTCCTCCATGCTTCACGGTGGGAACCAGGCATGTAGAGTCAAGCCGTTCACCTTTTCTGCATGCAAAGCAGTATTCAAAGCAAAAGGTGGCTACTTTGAAGAACCTAGAATATAAGACATAATTTCAGTTGTTTCACACTTTTTTGTAAAGTGTAATGTATAATTCCACATGTGTTAATTCATAGTTTTGATGCCTTCAGTGTGATTCTACAATTTTCATAGTCATGAAAATACAGAAAAATCTTTGAATGAGAAGGTGTGTCCAAACTTTTGGTCTGTACTGTATATAGGATTTATAGTAGCCAATCACGTTTTTAGGGGGCGTTTTTAAAAAACCGGATCCGTCGTAATCCGGCGAAAAACGGTTAAAAAACCGGATGCAACGGATGGGACGGATCCGGTTTTTGGTCGGATGCCCGAGATGGATCCGACGAAAAACCGGATCCGTCTCATCCGGTTTTACATACTAGCTGCCGTCAGGCGCAAAACAGATGTGTGAAAGAGGCCTAAGATGACTGTCGGACGGTTGGGCGGTTGCCTGTGTTTACATGATGAACAACCAGTGAAGTACTTCTTGGCTTTCCTGTGAATACATCTAGACATGGAGCCATTATATCACACAATTAGGACTTCTCTTCTCTTGATAATTGGGGATTAATTTGAGAATATTCAAGAGGTCGTGCCTCCTAGGCTATGGCACAAAAATCTAGCAGAGGTCCACTGGCAGACTGCAGACTTGCATGGTACTAAAATCTCGTTCATGATAAGAATTCATCATGTTTACATGAAACACTTTCTACCTTCTACCTTCCTCGTCTAGAGATACCATACAAAAGCTCAAAAGGTGAAAATCCTGTGGAAGCCTGAGGTACCTCTCAGTAGGCAAACAACAGATGTGGTAGATAGTTTTCCCATTCCCACCACCATTTTGAGCATCTGCTTCAGGTTCCCATAAAACAGTTCACGCAAAGCATTAGTTTAGGGGTGGTTGTCATTTGCCAAAATATGTTTTACCTGCATTTTTTGCATAGGCTATGCATTAGGTTGGACATGAACTAAGTCCCTTGATCAGTGAGCACTACCTTGGGAAAGCCAACATGGGAAAATGTCTCCTGATACACATCAGTAACCTTGTCAGCTAAAACGGATTGTAGGGCTATTGCTAACTGCTGCATATAGCAAGTGGCCCTTGGAATGGCTCATCAATTACATGCAAAGGAACAAGTGGAGCTTTGGTAACATCAACAGTTTTTCCTACCTTTTGACAGGCTAAACAGGAAAGACTATAATTAGCCACATCAGTGCCCATGTTAGGCCAATAGAAGTGATATGTCAACCAGGCTGTATGTACTTTTTTCATAATATGATTTAAGAGGACTGAGAGATCGTTGTTGCATGTCGTGTGGCGATTCCTATTTGACTTGCAACTTTTGAAGTAAGAGCATTACTTAATGTCACTTCACCACTGTCACTCCAAGGTAGGCAGAATGAGGTTAGTGATCCCAATTTACCACAGAGGACTCTGTGGACGCTGAACCCAATACACCAGCCGGACAAGGACGTCAGAGAATTTGAAAGGCTTTATTTAGACCTTACTACAGAAGAGTCCACAAGAGAGAACCCCCTGGACTGAAACATCAAATTCCTCCCAGGGAGTACCGGCGAGCGGACCCCTATACAGGGATTATCCCGGCACAACCCAAGAAGCTCTAGCATATCAGTTCCCAGACCAGAATATCAGACCCGAGAGGCAAAAGAGAAACAAAAAAAACAGAAGGAAGCAAGGGATCTGGAGAACCAGAGAAGGCACCTAAATGGTCTAGGAAGGAACCTACAGAGTCTGTAGGCAGGTAGAAAGCAGGCAGGGCCACTGCACTAGTAGAGAACACAAGGAATTAATTCAAGGCAAGGCAATGCAGAACAAGTGAGCGCTAGGCAGGGACCTGAGAACGGCAAATGGAACTATGCACCAAAATTGCCCAGGCACCTCCCAAGGGAAGTGAGGACTTTAAATACACCCAGATCTCTCAATGATTGGCTGAGAGATTACAGGGAAAAGGGTACTCTGGTCATTTAAATCACTTGTCAGCAGTGCGCACGCACCCTAAGCTCACTCCCCCACAAACAGGAAGTGAGAGAGCGGAGGAGACTCGCCGGGAGGATGCCACAGCCAGAAGGGGACCTCACGGGAACGCGGACAGGGTAGGACCAACTGCGGGGACTGGGGGCATACCTGCGGACCTTCAGGACCTGATCTCCCTGTACCTGGGAGACAGAACCCGCCGGCCGGAGCGCTACAGTACCCCCTTCTTTACGCCCCATCCTTTTCAAGTCAGCCAAAAACCTATGCATGAGACGTGGAGCATTAATATTTTCTCTCGGTACCCAAGACCGCTCGTCAAGACCAAAACCCTTCCAGTCGACCAGAAACAGCATCTTATTCCCTCTCCGTTTCATGTCAAGTATGGCCTTGACCTCGAAGACATCGCTAGCAGAGACAGGGGAAGGAGGAGAACCAGGATCCTGGAAGTAACGTTCGAGGACGACCGGCTTAAGGAGAGAGACATGGAAAGAGTTGTGAATTCACAAGGAGGGAGTCAACTTCAGCCGGTAGCATACCTCATTGATTCTTCAAAGCACCTCAAATGGACCGATGAACCAAGGAGCAAACTTGTAGGAAGGAACCTTGGGGTGAATGTGCTTCGAAGAGAGCCATACCTTGTCCCCAGGTTGGAATGGTTGGGAATCTAGACATCTCTTGTCTACATGATTTTTCATCTGTATGGATGCCTGTTCCAAGGAGGCCTTGATCTCGGACCAGATCTTGGAGAAGTCTCTAGCCAGACTCTCAGCTGCGGGATTACTGGAGCGAATGTTCAAGGGAATCGGAGTCCTAGGGTGGCATCCATAAACAACAAAGAACGGAGAATTGGACGAAGACTCACCGACATGATTGTTATAAGAGAACTCTGCCCATGGCAACAAGGCAGCCCAGTCACTGTGGTGTGCGTTGACAAAGTGTCGCAAGTAGGCAGGTAGTTGGTGAGTATCTGATTCACCCGTTCCACCTGGCCATTGGATTGCGGATGATATGCCAAGGAGAAATCCAGAGAGACATCCAGCTGCTTGCAGAGGGATCACCAGAAGCAGGACACGAACTGCACTCCACTGTCAGATAAAATATGAAGAGGTAAACCATGAAGATGAAGAACATGTTGAGCAAATAACTCTGCCAGCTTGGGTGCAGAGGGAAGACTGAACAAAGGGACGAAGTGACCCATCTTGGAGAATCAATCCACCACGAACCATATCACGGTACAACCTGGAGACACAGGAAAGTGGGTGATGAAGTCTATGGTAATGTATCTTCAGGGAGCAGATGGAACGGAAAAGGCAAAAGATAACCAGCAGGAAGCCTTTTGGGAGTCTTGTGAGAGACAGGCGGCAACAAAATCACTGACATCAAGACGCATCTTGGGCCACCAGTAGTGCCGCAAAATCAGCTGCATGGTCTTTCTCAGCCCCGCATGACCAGCAAGTTTCGAAGAATTACCACACATCTGTCCAGGACAGGGACAAATGTCTAACCCGGTGGTGGTTGTAACAGCCGGACCGGTGCTACAGTGATCTTTTAGACGGATCAATGATGTGGTGAGGTTATTCATCTTGGTCATCGGAGATAAAGGACCTGGATAAGGTGTCAGACTTGATGTTCTTCTCAGATGGATGGAAGTGAAGACGGAAGTCGAATCGGGCGAAGAATAACGACCAACGGGCCTGATGAGGGTTAAGGAGGAGAGGCTCAACAGGGAGCATGTTTTCAAAGATAGGTATAGAATAATTCATTGTTTACAGACCATTTACAGAATACAAATAGCTTTATTCATCCCTGACATCTTATACAGTCATGGCCAAAAGTTTTGAGAATGACACAAACATTAATTTTTACAAAGTCTACTGCTTCACTTTTTCTAATGGCAATTTGCATATACTCCAGAATGTTATAAAGAGTGATCAGCTTAACATCAATTACTTGCAAAGTCAATATTTGGCTAGAAAATGAACTTTATCCCCCAAAACACATTTCAACATCATTGCAGCCCTGCCTTAAAAGGACCAGCTAACCTCTTTTCAGTGATTGCTCCATTAACACAGGTGTGGGTGTTGATGAGGACATGGCTGGAGATCAATCTGTCATGATTAAGTAAGAATGACACCACTGGACACTTTAAAAGGAGGCTGGTGCTTGGCATCATTGTTTCTCTTCTGTTAACCATGGTTATCTCTAAAGAAACATGTGCAGTCATCATTGCAATGCACAAAAATGGCCTAACAGGGAAGAGTATCGCAGCTAGAAAGATTGCACCTCAGTCAACAATCTATCGCATCATCAAGAACTTCAAGGAGAGAGGTTCCATTGTTGCCAAAAAGGCTCCAGGGCGCCCAAGAAAGACCAGCAAGCACCAGGACCATCTCTTAAAAGTGTTTCAGCTGCAGGATCGGGCTACCAGCAGTGCAGAGCTTGCTCAGGAATGGCAGCAGGCAGGTGTGAGTGCATCTGCACGCACTGTGAGGCGGAGACTCTTGGAGCAAGGCCTGGTCTTAAGGAGGGCAGCAAAGAAGCCACTTCTCTCCAGAAAAAACATCATGGACAGACTGATATTCTGCAAAAGGAACAGGCAGTGGACTGCTGAGGACTGGGGTAAAGTTATTTTCTCTGATGAATCCCCTTTTCGATTGTTTGGGACATCAGGAAAACGCCTCATTCGGAGAAGACAAGGTGAGCGCTATCACCAGTCTTGTCTCATGCCAACTGTTAAGCATCCTGAAACCATTCATGTGTGGGGTTGCTTCTCAGCCAAGGGAATCGGCTCTCTCACAGTCTTGCCTAAAAACACAGCCATGAATAAAGAATGGTACCAGAATGTCCTCCAAGAGCAACTTCTCCCAACCCTCCAAGAGCAGTTTGGCGATCAACAATGCCTTTTCCAGCATGATGGAGCACCTTGCCATAAAGCAAAGGTGATAACTAAATGGCTCAGGGAACAAAACAGAGATTTTGGGTCCATGGCCTGGAAACTCCCCAGATCTTAATCCCATTGAGAACTTGTGGTCAATCATCAAGAGACGGGTGGACAAACAAAAACCTAAAAATTCTGACAAAATGAAAGCATTGATTGTGCAAGAATGGACTGCTATCAGTCAGGATTTGGTCCAGAAATTGATTGAGAGCATGCCAGGGAGAATTGCAGAGGTCCTGAAGAAGAAGGGTCAACACTGCAAATATTGACTTGCTGCATTAACTCATTCCAACTGTCAATATAAGCTTTTGTTACTCATATGTTTGCAAATATATATTTCTGTCTGTGATAAAAACATCTGTCAAACACACACATAAAAACCAGAGGGCAGCAGATCATGTGAAAATATAATATTTGTTTCATTCTCAAAACTTTTGGCCATGACTGTACAGTATTTTAAATCTCAGACCCAAGGATGGACATGGAAACTATTATAGCTTAACTATAATGGGGGCTGTTTGGTTTCAATTAACGTGTCCAGCATGTGGCAGATATCCTAATAGCAACTAACAGACCCCATTATAGATATCGGGATACATATGATGATTTTACCTCCATCATACAACAAATACAGTTTGCAACAAAAGTGATGGTGGTTCTGGTGCGTTTTTCGTGTACTGGTGGTGGTTCTGGTGATATATTCATGTACGGATGATGGTTCTTTTAATGTATTCATATAGTGATGATTGTTCCAGCGACAGATTCATAACCAGAACCATCATTAATATGAAACCACAATCATCATCAGTACATAAATTGAACACCAGAGCCATCACTAGTACATAAATACAGCACCAGAACTAGTACTAATAGTCGTCCATATAGTAAAATACACACACATACTCCTCCATATAGTATTTTATCCTGCATATTGTTCTATTGTATAAAAATCAATGTAAAATTCATCTTACCTCCTCACTCGCCTACTGTTCCAGTCTCTATAGTGAGTGTTCTGAAACGCCGCACATCTCAGAGCAGCGGGCGCCACGCAGTGACGTGATGCCGCCCACTGTGCTAAAACGTCAAAAGCCAAGGAAGAATAATTGGTGAGGGATCGTCAGCTGATGCTCCCTCTTTCATCATTGCTTTCTACTGTATCAGCTTTGGCAGCGATGGAGAGGTGGAGAAAATAGTTATCTATGCAGATATTTTGCTATTTTTGTCAGAGACAAGGAAATCCCTCCCATGCACCATAGAGGTGATCAAGTCTTTTGGTGCCCAATCAGCCTTAGATACGAACTCACACTATCAGTATTTGGTCAGTATTTCACATCAGTATTTCTAAGCCAAAATCAGAGAGGAACAATCAAAAGAAAACTATAATAGAAACACGTCACCACTGATGTATTTTTCGCGCACTCCTGCTTTTGGCTCACAAATACTGATATAAAATACTGGCCAAATACTGAACGTGTGCATGAGGAATGGTTTCTCGCCTCTACTTCTTTATGTCCTCAGTGTTTGCCCAGTATGGGTGATTGAGAGCATTTTTTGCTCAATAGAAACTCTTCTAAAAGATCTTAATTATTGGGGAGAGAGTATGAGAATAATAACATCTTCTGAAGTCTCAGGCAGAAGGATGTTTGGCTATCCTTTATTTCCACATATATTTCTCGGCACCCAATACAATTCATGAATTCTGATTTGTAAAGATTATTACTAAATAAGAGAAAAGGATTTTGGTCAAATTTATGAATTTTTGAATCAAGGGTTTGGTTTGACAGGGACATATTCTTTGAGATGACAAATGTTTTATTCTTGGAATAGTACTTGAGAATCCATAAAGAAGATATTAAATATTAACATGGCAATTGGATATATCCCAGCATGGGATTTATATAAATACTAAATGGTGGCCCGATTCTAACGCATCAGGTATTCTAGAATATGTATGTAGTTTATAGACAGGAGATGTGTCGTCGCTGACCTCCATGCGGCAGGAGATGACCCGCAGCTACGTCGGGAGATCTCAGTATGTCAAGAGTGGGAGAAGAGGGTAGCATTGACAATCCAACACAATGGGCAGCACTTTGAACACATTTTATAAGTGGTCATAAACTTGTAAATAACTTGTGATAGAATAAAGTTACGTTAAAACCAAGCATATCATTGTGTTTCTTGTGAAATTCTCAATAAGTTTGATGTTTCACATGACCCTATTCCCATTGGAAAAAATAAAGTTGGATCCAAAATGGCCGACTTCAAAAAGGCTGCCATGGTCACCACCCATCTTGAAAAGTTTCCTCCCTCCCATATAATAATGTGACACAAACAGGAAGTTGATATCACCAACCATTCCCATTTTATTTAGGTGTATCCATATAAATGGACCACCCTGTATACACTGTAGTATTGCAGTGTAGTACTGCAGTAATATACAGTGTAGTATTGCAGTGTATACTGCAATACTACAGTATATACTGTAGCATAATTAGTGAAGGCCAGCCACAGTCTGGGCTTCATAGGAGCACAAGATGGCAGCAATGGAGGTCTCTGGTACACTATAGCAACCCATCAGCTCCCCATGATCATGTGCGAAGGGAGCAATGGATCTCCAAATTGATTCCCCTAGTCACTAGAGTAATTTAAAAGCCAATGTCAAGAGATTTACAGCGACATTAAACTGGTTAAACAGCAGCAATCGCAGCAAGCTCCGGAGCCTGCTCCATAGATCCCCACTTGTCCTGCATTGTGTTATGTTTTGGTAGCTGAGGAGAGCAGGCAAAAACGGCAATACACCAGAGAGGTTGGAATCTACTGGATTGCAGTACCCTGACTAACCACCACAACTAAAGGCAGTCGTGGAGCGTTCCTACGTTGGTCCTAGACGCCTCGTCACAGTCTGAGAGGCTAACTACACCTAAAGATAGAAAGAGGAAAGCTATCTGCCCCGGAGCAGATCCCCAAAGAACATAGTAAGCCCCCAAACATGTAATGGCGGTTAGACAAGAGGAAATACAGACACAGACAGAAAATAGTATGAGCAAACGCTGGGGCCCAATCTGCCTAGACAGAAAAGGATAGGAAGGATACTTACTGCAATTCCAAAAAAACCCTAAAAAAAGCCAACGCTACTAATTGCAAAAAACACCTGAGATCACACGACCTCTACCACCTAAATTAGTTCTCTGGTGTAACAAAACTAAGCCGCAGCCACAGAAAAAACTGGAAAAGGCAAATGAACAAACAACAGTGGCTCCAGAGGAACCGAGAGGAGACCAAGCCCCCCGGGGAGGGGAACCTGGCCAACCTCACAGAAATGCAGAGAAAAATGCAAATGGCAAGCACAAAAACAAAAAACAGATATCTTATCTGAGAGCAGGAGAAGAGGCAAGACTCAGAAAGCTTCCAAGTGAACCAGGAACCACAGTTGAGACAAGAACAATTGATCACCGGCAACCATGATGGGGGGAAACCTCCCTTATATCCAGCCAGTCTGTAATTCCTGATTGCCAATCCTCATTGAATGGTTCAGTACTGTTTGTAACCACCAGAGGGAGCTTCTGCTCAGAATTCATTTCTAAAACATTCATAACAGTACCCCCCCCTTGAGGAGGGGTCACCGAACCCTCATTTGTGCAACCAGGTCGGTCAGGATGAGCTCTGTGATACGCACGGATCAGTCTCCTAGCATGGATGTCCGAAGCAAACACCCAAGAATTGTCCTCCTGACCATAACCTCTCCACTTAACCAGATACTGGAGTTTCCGTCTAGAAAAACGAGAATCCAATATTTTCTCAACCACATACTCCAGATTGCCCTCAACCAAAACAGGGTCAGGGGGCGCAGCCATAGGAACCACTGGTTCGACAAACCTCTTCAATAAGGACTTGTGGAACACGTTATGGATCTTAAATGTCCCTGGAAGAAGTAAACGAAAGGAAACAGGATTAAGAATCTCCATGATCTTATAAGGTCCAATGAACCTAGGCTTAAACTTAGGAGATGCAACTCTCATAGGGATATTTCTTGAGGACAACCAGACCAAGTCCCCCACTTTAAACCGAGGACCATCAGTCCTATGCCGGTTGGCAAACCGCTGGGCCTTCTCCTGAGAGAGGGACAACCTCTCCACTACCTGGTCCCAAATCTGCTGCATACGCTCCACAACAGAGTCAACACCCGGACAGACAGAAGCCTCCGTCTGTCCCGAAGAAAATCGAGGGTGAAACCCAAAATTGCAGAAAAATGGAGACATCAAAGTGGCAGACCTTGCCCTATTATTAAGAGCAAACTCAGCCAAAGGCAAAAAAGAGACCCAGTCATCTTGATCAGCAGACACAAAGCATCTCAGATAAGTCTCCAATGTCTGGTTTGTTCTCTCAGTTTGTCCATTGGTCTGAGGATGAAAAGCAGAGGAGAAAGACAATTGAACACCAAGTTTAGAACAAAAAGTCCTCCAAAATCTGGAAACAAACTGGACTCCTCTGTCAGACACAATGTTCTCAGGAATGCCGTGTAACCGAACCACGTGCTGAAGGAACAAAGGCACCAATTCGGAGGAGGAAGGCAACTTAGGTAATGGCACACGATGTATCATCTTGGAAAACCTATCACAATTCACCCAAATAACGGTCATTCTCTGAGAAACAGGGAGGTCGGAAATAAAATCCATAGAGATATGGGTCCATGGTCTCTTGGGCACAGGCAATGGCATCAATAAACCACTAGAGCGAGAGCAAGGCTTGGAGCGAGAGCAAGTCCCACAGGACGGCACAAACTCCCTGACGTCACGAGACAAAGTAGGCCACCAAAAGAACCGACTCACCAAGTCTCTGGTACCAAAAATTCCGGGATGACCGGCCAACGCGGAACAATGAATTTCAGACATCACACTCTTCTTCCACTGGTCTGGGACAAACAATTTCCCAACAGGGCAGCGCTCGGGTTTATCCTCCTGACACCCCTCCAGAGCCAGTCTCAAATTGGGAGAAATGGCGGAAAGAACTACACCCTCTTTCAAAATAACAGCAGGATCAGATAACTCAGGAGAGTCCGCAAGGAAACTCCTCGAGAGGGCATCCGCCTTAACATTCTTAGTGCCAGGAAGAAAGGAAACCACAAAATTAAAACGTGTGAAAAACAAGGCCCACCTGGCCTGTCTAGGATTAAGTCGCTTGGCTGGTTCCAGATAAACCAGATTCTTATGGTCCGTGAGGACCACCACCTGATGTTTGGCTCCCTCCAGCCAATGTCTCCACTCTTCAAAAGCCCACTTCATGGGCAATAACTCCCGATTACCCACGTCATAATTACGTTCAGTTGGAGAAAATTTTCGAGAGAAAAAGGCACAAGGGTTACTTTTAGAGGTCTCAGGATCTCTTTGGGACAAAACGGCACCTGCCCCAATTTCAGAGGCATCAACCTCCACCTGAAATGGCAGAGAAACATCAGGCTGCCGTAGAACAGGAGCAGAAGTGAATCTCTGTTTAAGTTCCTGAAACGCAGAGACTGCCTCAGGAGGCCAATTCACCACATCAGAACCCTTTTTGGTCAAATCAGTCAATGGTTTAACAATAACAGAGAAATTATCAAAAAATTTACGATAAAAATTGGCAAAACCCAAGAATCTCTGAAGAGCCTTTAATGAAGTAGGTTGGACCCAATCACAGATGGCCTGAACCTTGACCGGGTCCATTTCAATAACAGATGGAGACAAAATGAATCCCAGAAATGAGATCCTCTGTACGCCAAAAAGACACTTTGATCCCTTCACATACAGAGCATTCTCTCTCAAAATCTGGAACACAGTCCGAACATGTTTCACATGAGAGTCCCCGTCATTGGAAAAAATCAAGATATCATCCAAATAAACAATCAGAAATTTATCCACAAAATCCCTGAAAATGTCATTCATGAAGGACTGGAAGACGGAAGGAGCATTAGTGAGCCCAAAGGGCATCACTAGGTACTCAAAATGCCCCTCTGGGGTATTAAACGGCATCTTCCATTCATCCCCGTGCTTAATGCGAATAAGGTTATACGCCCCCCTGAGGTCAAGCTTGGTAAACCAAGTAGCACTTTTCACCCTGGAAAACAGGTCAGAAATCAAGGTTAACGGATATTGATATTTCACAGTGATATTGTTCAAGAGACGATAATCAATACACGGCCTTAATGAACCATCCTGTTTGGCCACAAAGAAAAAACCCGCACCCAAGGGTGAAGAGGATGGTCTGATGGAACTATGCACCAAAATTGCCCAGGCACCTCCCAAGGGAAGTGAGGACTTTAAATACACCCAGATCTCTCAATGATTGGCTGAGAGATTACAGGGAAAAGGGTACTCTGGTCCTTTAAATCACTTGTCAGCAGTGCGCACGCACCCTAAGCTCACTCCCCCACAAACAGGAAGTGAGAGAGCGGAGGACACTCGCCGGGAGGATGCCACAGCCAGAAGGGGACCTCACGGGAACGCGGACAGGGTAGGACCAACTGCGGGGACTGGGGCATACCTGCGGACCTTCAGGACCTGATCTCCCTGTACCTGGGAGACAGAACCCGCCGGTCGGAGCGCTACAGTACCCCCTTCTTTACGCCCCATCCTTTTCAAGTCAGCCAAAAACCTATGCATGAGACGTGGAGCATTAATATTTTCTCTCGGTACCCAAGACCGCTCGTCAAGATCAAAACCCTTCCAGTCGACCAGAAACAGCATCTTATTCCCTCTCCGTTTCATGTCAAGTATGGCCTTGACCTCGAAGACATCGCTAGCAGAGACAGGGGAAGGAGGAGAACCAGGATCCTGGAAGTAACGTTCGAGGACGACCGGCTTAAGGAGAGAGACATGGAAAGAGTTGTGAATTCACAAGGAGGGAGTCAACTTCAGCCGGTAGCATACCTCATTGATTCTTCAAAGCACCTCAAATGGACCGATGAACCAAGGAGCAAACTTGTAGGAAGGAACCTTGGGGTGAATGTGCTTCGAAGAGAGCCATACCTTGTCCCCAGGTTGGAATGGTTGGGAATCTAGACATCTCTTGTCTACATGATTTTTCATCTGTATGGATGCCTGTTCCAAGGAGGCCTTGATCTTGGACCAGATCTTGGAGAAGTCTCTAGCCAGACTCTCAGCTGCGGGATTACTGGAGCGAATGTTCAAGGGAATCGGAGTCCTAGGGTGGCATCCATAAACAACAAAGAACGGAGAATTGGACGAAGACTCACCGACATGATTGTTATAAGAGAACTCTGCCCATGGCAACAAGGCAGCCCAGTCACTGTGGTGTGCGTTGACAAAGTGTCGCAAGTAGGCAGGTAGTTGGTGAGTATCTGATTCACCCGTTCCACCTGGCCATTGGATTGCGGATGATATGCCAAGGAGAAATCCAGAGAGACATCCAGCTGCTTGCAGAGGGATCACCAGAAGCAGGACACGAACTGCACTCCACTGTCAGATAAAATATGAAGAGGTAAACCATGAAGATGAAGAACATGTTGAGCAAATAACTCTGCCAGCTTGGGTGCAGAGGAAAGACCGAACAAAGGGACGAAGTGACCCATCTTGGAGAATCAATCCACCACGAACCATATCACGGTACAACCTGGAGACACAGGAAAGTGGGTGATGAAGTCTATGGTAATGTATCTTCAGGGAGCAGATGGAACGAAAAAAGCAAAAGATAACCAGCAGGAAGCCTTTTGGGAGTCTTGTGAGGTACAGGCGGCAACAAAATCACTGACATCAAGACGCATCTTGGGCCACCAGTAGTGCCGCAAAATCAGCTGCATGGCCTTTCTCAGCCCCGCATGACCAGCAAGTTTCGAAGAATTACCACACATCTGTCCAGGACAGGGACAAATGTCTAACCCGGGGGTGGTTGTAACAGCCGGACGGGTGCTACAGTGATCTTTTAGACGGATCAATGATGTGGTGAGGTTATTCATCTTGGTCATCGGAGATAAAGGACCTGGATAAGGTGTCAGACTTGATGTTCTTCTCAGATGGATGGAAGTGAAGACGGAAGTCGAATCGGGCGAAGAATAACGACCAACGGGCCTGATGAGGGTTAAGGAGGAGAGGCTCAACAGGGAGCATGTTTTCAAAGATAGGTATAGAATAATTCATTGTTTACAGACCATTTACAGAATACAAATAGCTTTATTCATCCCTGACATCTTATACAGTATTTTAAATCTCAGACCCAAGGATGGACATGGAAACTATTATAGCTTAACTATAATGGGGGCTGTTTGGTTTCAATTAACGTGTCCAGCATGTGGCAGATATCCTAATAGCAACTAACAGACCCCATTATAGATATCGGGATACATATGATGATTTTACCTCCATCATACAACAAATACAGTTTGCAACAAAAGTGATGGTGGTTCTGGTGCGTTTTTCGTGTACTGGTGGTGGTTCTGGTGATATATTCATGTACGGATGATGGTTCTTTTAATGTATTCATATAGTGATGATTGTTCCGACGACAGATTCATAACCAGAACCATCATTAATACGAAACCACAATCATCATCAGTACATAAATTGAACACCAGAGCCATCACTAGTACATAAATACAGCACCAGAACTAGTACTAATAGTCGTCCATATAGTAAAATACACACACATACTCCTCCATATAGTATTTTATCCTGCATATTGTTCTATTGTATAAAAATCAATGTAAAATTCATCTTACCTCCTCACTCGCCTACTGTTCCAGTCTCTATAGTGAGTGTTCTGAAACGCCGCACATCTCAGAGCAGCGGGCGCCACGCAGTGACGTGATGCCGCCCGCTGTGCTAAAACGTCAAAAGCCAAGGAAGAATAATTGGTGAGGGATTGTCAGCTGATGCTCCCTCTTTCATCATTGCTTTCTACTGTATCAGCTTTGGCAGCGATGGAGAGGTGGAGAAAATAGTTATCTATGCAGATATTTTGCTATTTTTGTCAGAGACAAGGAAATCCCTCCCATGCACCATAGAGGTGATCAAGTCTTTTGGTGCCCAATCAGCCTTGGATACCAACTCACACTATCAGTATTTGGTCAGTATTTCACATCAGTATTTGTAAGCCAAAATCAGAGAGGAACAATCAAAAGAAAACTATAACAGAAACACGTCACCACTGCTGTATTTTTCGCGCACTCCTGCTTTTGGCTCACAAATACTGATATAAAATACTGGCCAAATACTGAACGTGTGCATGAGGAATGGTTTCTCGCCTCTACTTCTTTATGTCCTCAGTGTTTGCCCAGTATGGGTGATTGAGAGCATTTTTTGCTCAATAGAAACTCTTCTAAAAGATCTTAATTATTGGGGAGAGAGTATGAGAATAATAACATCTTCTGAAGTCTCAGGCAGAAGGATGTTTGGCTATCCTTTATTTCCACATATATTTCTCGGCACCCAATACAATTCATGAATTCTGATTTGTAAAGATTATTACTAAATAAGAGAAAAGGATTTTGGTCAAATTTATGAATTTTTGAATCAAGGGTTTGGTTTGACAGGGACATATTCTTTGAGATGACAAATGTTTTATTCTTGGAATAGTACTTGAGAATCCATAAAGAAGATATTAAATATTAACATGGCAATTGGATATATCCCAGCATGGGATTTATATAAATACTAAATGGTGGCCCGATTCTAACGCATCAGGTATTCTAGAATATGTATGTAGTTTATAGACAGGAGATGTGTCGTCGCTGACCTCCATGCGGCAGGAGATGACCCGCAGCTACCGTCGGGAGATCTCAGTATGTCAAGAGTGGGAGAAGAGGGTTGCATTGACAATCCAACACAATGGGCAGCACTTTGAACACATTTTATAAGTGGTCATAAACTTGTAAATAACTTGTGATAGAATAAAGTTACGTTAAAACCAGGCATATCATTGTGTTTCTTGTGAAATTCTCAATAAGTTTGATGTTTCACATGACCCTATTCCCATTGGAAAAAATAAAGTTGGATCCAAAATGGCCGACTTCAAAAAGGCTGCCATGGTCACCACCCATCTTGAAAAGTTTCCTCCCTCCCATATAATAATGTGACACAAACAGGAAGTTGATATCACCAACCATTCCCATTTTATTTAGGTGTATCCATATAAATGGCCCACCCTGTATACACTGTAGTATTGCAGTGTAGTACTGCAGTAATATACAGTGTAGTATTGCAGTGTATACTGCAATACTACAGTATATACTGTAGCATAATTAGTGAAGGCCAGCCACAGTCTGGGCTTCATAGGAGCACAAGATGGCAGCAATGGAGGTCTCTGGTACACTATAGCAACCCATCAGCTCCCCATGATCATGTGCGAAGGGAGCAATGGATCTCCAAATTGATTCCCCGAGTCACTAGAGTCATTTAAAAGCCAATGTCAAGAGATTTACAGCGACATTAAACTGGTTAAACAGCAGCAATCGCAGCAAGCTCCGCAGCCTGCTCCATAGATCCCCACTTGTCCTGCATTGTGTTATGTTTTGGTAGCTGAGGAGAGCAGGCAAAAACGGCAATACACCAGAGAGGTTGGAATCTACTGGATTGCAGTACCCTGACTAACCACCACAACTAAAGGCAGCCGTGGAGCGTTCCTACGTTGGTCCTAGACGCCTCGTCACAGTCTGAGAGGCTAACTACACCTAAAGATAGAAAGAGGAAAGCTATCTGCCCCGGAGCAGATCCCCAAAGAACATGTCATGGCGGTTAGACAAGAGGGAATACAGACACAGACAGAAAATAGTATGAGCAAATGCTGGGGCCCAATCTGCCTAGACAGAAAAGGATAGGAAGGATACTTACTGCAATTCCAAAAAAACCCTAAAAAAAGCCAACGCTACTAATTGCAAAAAACACCTGAGATCACACGACCTCTACCACCTAAATTAGTTCTCTGGTGTAACAAAACTAAGCCGCAGCCACAGAAAAAACTGGAAAAGGCAAATGAACAAACAACAGTGGCTCCAGAGGAACCGAGAGGAGACCAAGACCCCCGGGGAGGGGAACCTGGCCAACCTCACAGAAATGCAGAGAAAAATGCAAATGGCAAGCACAAAAACAAAAAACAGAAAATATCTTATCTGAGAGCAGGAGAAGAGGCAAGACTCAGAAAGCTTCCAAGTGAACCAGGAACCACAGTTGAGACAAGAAAAATTGATCACCGGCAACCATGATGGGGGGAAACCTCCCTTATATCCAGCCAGTCTGTAATTCCTGATTGCCAATCCTCATTGAATGGTTCAGTACTCTTTGTAACCACCAGAGGGAGCTTCTGCTCAGAATTCATTTCTAAAACATTCATAACAGTACCCCCCCCTTGAGGAGGGGTCACCGAACCCTCATTTGTGCAACCAGGTCGGTCAGGATGAGCTCTGTGATACGCACGGATCAGTCTCCTAGCATGGATGTCCGAAGCAAACACCCAAGAATTGTCCTCCTGACCATAACCTCTCCACTTAACCAGATACTGGAGTTTCCGTCTAGAAAAACGAGAATCCAATATTTTCTCAACCACATACTCCAGATTGCCCTCAACCAAAACAGGGTCAGGGGGCGCAGCCATAGGAACCACTGGCTCGACAAACCTCTTCAATAAGGACTTGTGGAACACGTTATGGATCTTAAATGTCCCTGGAAGAAGTAAACGAAAGGAAACAGGATTAAGAATCTCCATGATCTTATAAGGTCCAATGAACCTAGGCTTAAACTTAGGAGATGCAACTCTCATAGGGATATTTCTTGAGGACAACCAGACCAAGTCCCCCACTTTAAACCGAGGACCATCAGTCCTATGCCGGTTGGCAAACCGCTGGGCCTTCTCCTGAGAGAGGGACAACCTCTCCACTACCTGGTCCCAAATCTGCTGCATACGCTCCACAACAGAGTCAACACCCGGACAGACAGAAGCCTCCGTCTGTCCCGAAGAAAATCGAGGGTGAAACCCAAAATTGCAGAAAAATGGAGACATCAAAGTGGCAGACCTTGCCCTATTATTAAGAGCAAACTCAGCCAAAGGCAAAAAAGAGACCCAGTCATCTTGATCAGCAGACACAAAGCATCTCAGATAAGTCTCCAATGTCTGGTTTGTTCTCTCAGTTTGTCCATTGGTCTGAGGATGAAAAGCAGAGGAGAAAGACAATTGAACACCAAGTTTAGAACAAAAAGTCCTCCAAAATCTGGAAACAAACTGGACTCCTCTGTCAGACACAATGTTCTCAGGAATGCCGTGTAACCGAACCACGTGCTGAAGGAACAAAGGCACCAATTCGGAGGAGGAAGGCAACTTAGGTAATGGCACACGATGTATCACCTTGGAAAACCTATCACAATTCACCCAAATAACGGTCATTCTCTGAGAAACAGGGAGGTCGGAAATAAAATCCATAGAGATATGGGTCCATGGTCTCTTGGGCACAGGCAATGGCATCAACAAACCACTAGAGCGAGAGCAAGGCTTGGAGCGAGAGCAAGTCCCACAGGACGGCACAAACTCCCTGACGTCACGAGACAAAGTAGGCCACCAAAAGAACCGACTCACCAAGTCTCTGGTACCAAAAATTCCGGGATGACCGGCCAACGCGGAACAATGAATCTCAGACATCACACTCTTCTTCCACTGGTCTGGGACAAACAATTTCCCAACAGGGCAGCGCTCGGGTTTATCCTCCTGACACCCCTCCAGAGCCAGTCTCAAATTGGGCGAAATGGCGGAAAGAACTACACCCTCTTTCAAAATAACAGCAGGATCAGATAACTCAGGAGAGTCCGCAAGGAAACTCCTCGAGAGGGCATCCGCCTTAACATTCTTAGTGCCAGGAAGAAAGGAAACCACAAAATTAAAACGTGTGAAAAACAAGGCCCACCTGGCCTGTCTAGGATTAAGTCGCTTGACTGATTCCAGATAAACCAGATTCTTATGGTCCTTGAGGACCACCACCTGATGTTTGGCTCCCTCCAGCCAATGTCTCCACTCTTCAAAAGCCCACTTCATGGGCAATAACTCCCGATTACCCACGTCATAATTACGTTCAGTAGGAGAAAATTTTCGAGAGATAAAAGCACAAGGGTTACTTTTAGAGGTCTCAGGATCTCTTTGGGACAAAACGGCACCTGCCCCAATTTCAGAGGCATCAACCTCCACCTGAAATGGCAGAGAAACATCAGGCTGCCGTAGAACAGGAGCAGAAGTGAATCTCTGTTTAAGTTCCTGAAACGCAGAGACTGCCTCAGGAGGCCAATTCACCACATCAGAACCCTTTTTGGTCAAATCAGTCAATGGTTTAACAATAACAGAGAAATTATCAAAAAATTTACGATAAAAATTGGCAAAACCCAAGAATCTCTGAAGAGCCTTTAATGAAGTAG
Source organism: Oophaga sylvatica (assembly GCA_033576555.1). Taxonomy (NCBI): domain Eukaryota; kingdom Metazoa; phylum Chordata; class Amphibia; order Anura; family Dendrobatidae; genus Oophaga; species Oophaga sylvatica. The sequence continues at coordinate 470,262,399 of JARQOD010000001.1, forward strand.
GTTAGACCCAATCACAGATGGCCTGAACCTTGACCGGGTCCATTTCAATAACAGATGGAGACAAAATGAATCCCAGAAATGAGATCCTTTGTACGCCAAAAAGACACTTTGATCCTTCACATACAGAGCATTCTCTCTCAAAATCTGGAACACAGTCCGAACATGTTTCACATGAGAGTCCCAGTCATTGGAAAAAATCAAGATATCATCCAAATAAACAATCAGAAATTTATCCACAAAATCCCTGAAAATGTCATTCATGAAGGACTGGAAGACGGAAGGAGCATTAGTGAGCCCAAAGGGCATCACTAGGTACTCAAAATCCCCCCCCTGGGGTATTAAACGCCGTCTTCCATTCATCCCCGTGCTTAATGCGAATAAGGTTATACGCCCCCCTGAGGTCAAGCTTGGTAAACCAAGTAGCACTTTTCACCCTGGAAAACAGGTCAGAAATCAAGGTTAACGGATATTGATATTTCACAGTGATATTGTTCAAGAGACGATAATCAATACACGGCCTTAATGAACCATCCTTTTTGGCCACAAAGAAAAAACCAGCACCCAAGGGTGAAGAGGATGGTCTGATATGACCCTTCTCCAATGACTCCTTGATATAAGACTGCAGAGCGTCATGTTCAGGTACAGACAAGTTAAAAAGGCGTACCTTTAGGGAATTTACTACCAGGCACTAATTCAACAGCGCAGTCATAGCTCCTATGGGGGGGCAAGGATGCAGATATACTTTCGCTAAACACATCAGAAAAATCAGCCAAAAAGTCAGGCACATCTTGAGCCTGGGGAGAGGCAGAAAAAACAGGAGTGTTGACATTAACACATTGGCAGCCCCAACTGGTTACAGACACAGATTTCCAATCCAAAACAGAATTATGAGACTGCAACCAAGGGAAACCTAGTACAATAATGTCATGCAGATTATACAGCACCAAAAATTTGCAACTCTCCTGATGATCAGGTTCAACCCTCATTATCACCTGAGTAGAGAACTGGGGTTTATTCTCAGCCAAAGGGGTAGAATCAATCCCCAGTAGGGGAATAGACTTCCGTAGGGGTATCAAGGGAAACCCACAACGTTTAGCAAAATCAAAATCCATCAGGTTAATAGCTGCTCCCGAATCAACAAAAGCCTGAGCAGAAAATGTGGACAGGGAGCAAATCAGGGTAACAGTCAACAGAAATTTAGTCTGAACACTACCCAAGACAACTGAGCGTGCAAAACGTCTTCCCCGCTTAGGGCAGACTGAAATAGCATGAGAGGCATCACCACAGTAGAAACATAACCCATTGCGTTTACGAAACTCATGACGCTGTGCCCCAGAAGCCACTCTATCACACTGCATGGGTTCAGAAGCTGGTTCACAAGGCAACACCATTCCACGCATACCTCTACGCTCACGGAAACGTCTGTCAATAGAATCATTGAGACCAGAGGGAGCAGGGAAACCCACCATAACATCTTTTACATTCTCTGACAGACCCTTCCGAAAAAGGGCTGCCAAAGCATCATCATTCCATTTGGTCAGAACTGTCCACTTTCGGAATTTCTGACAGTACAACTCAGCGTCCTCAAGCCCCTGATTTAATGCCAACAAGGTTTTTTCAGCTTGATCAGTGACATTAGGTTCATCGTACAATAACCCCAGAGCCAGGAAAAATGTATCAATATTACTCAAAACAGGGTCCCCAGGTGTCAAGGAAAAAGCCCAATCCTGAGGATCGCCGCGCAGGAGAGAGATGACAATTTGAAGCTGCTGTGGTGCGTTCCCTGAGGACTTAGGTTTTAAGGCAAAAAACAACATACAGTTATTTTTGAAATTCAGAAATTTAGCTCGATCCCCCCAAAACAAATCTGGCATGGGGATCCTAGGTTCCACAACCGGCAACCCTGCAAGATAGGTAGCAATACTCCGAACTTCAGTGGCAAGCTGATCCACACGGCCAGACAACTGTGCAAACTCCATTGAGAGAAAAAAAAATCCTCTTCAGCACCCAGAGAAAAAGAGGGAAAAAAAAAAAATGCAGAAAAAAAAAAAAAATCTCTGACAACTCTGACAACTTTTTTCTTTCCACACTATTTTTCCCTTCTGTGAGTACCATATAATTTTCAGTTATGGCCAGTGATACTGTTATGTTTTGGTAGCTGAGGAGAGCAGGCAAAAACGGCAATACACCAGAGAGGTTGGAATCTACTGGATTGCAGTACCCTGACTAACCACCACAACTAAAGGCAGCCGTGGAGCGTTCCTACGTTGGTCCTAGACGCCTCGTCACAGCCTGAGAGGCTAACTACACCTAAAGATAGAAAGAGGAAAGCTATCTGCCCCGGAGCAGATCCCCAAAGAACATAGGAAGCCCCCAAACATGTAATGGCGGTTAGACAAGAGGAAATACAGACACAGACAGAAAATAGTATGAGAAAACGCTGGGGCCCAATCTGCCTAGACAGAAAAGGATAGGAAGGATACTTACTGCAATTCCAAAAAAACCCTAAAAAAAAAGCCAACGCTACTAATTGTAAAAAAAACCCGTGAGATCACACGACCTCTACCACCTAAATTAGTTCTCTGGTGTAACAAAACTAAGCCGCAGCCACAGAAAAAACTGGAAAAGGCAAATGAACAAACAACAGTGGCTCCAGAGGAACCGAGAGGAGACCAAGCCCCCCGGGGAGGGGAACCTGGCCAACATCACAGAATTGCAGAGAAAAATGCAAATGGCAAGCACAAAAACAAAAAACAGAAAATATCTTATCTGAGAGCAGGAGAAGAGGCAAGACTCAGAAAGCTTCCAAGTGAACCAGGAACCACAGTTGAGACAAGAACAATTGATCACCGGCAACCATGATGGGGGGAAACCTCCCTTATATCCAGCCAGTCTGTAATTTCTGATTGCCAATCCTCATTGAATGGTTCAGTACTGTTTGTAACCACCAGAGGGAGCTTCTGCTCAGAATTCATTTCTAAAACATTCATAACAGCATTGGGAAAGAGATCAATATTGGTTAATTTATTAACAGGCTTAAAAATGTTAATAAAATCAATATATTATTATATTACATCAATCTAAAGCCTGTTTAAAAAAATAATTATAATTGTGATACAATGATATTACCATTTTTCTAATTATTTGCGATTTGTGAAGGAGTCGTAGCGCAGAAGAATAGAAGAGCTGAAATCTTGACTTTATGGGCAGTGAAGCCTACATGGTAGGAGACAAGACATCGCAGACAGTGAGTGATTGAAAGTCAAGGCGTAGACCCTGCCAGGACAGCTTCCCCAAATTGGGACTGTCCCTCTGGATCCGGTAGGGTGAGGAGCTATGGCTTACAGATTTCACAGCTCTGGTTCCTAACTCTACAGTGCAGCTCAGGGTACTTGTTGGCTGAATAGCTAAGAGATTTGACTCTTAATATGACCTTTTCTCGTAAGTCCAGGATACTCTGTTCCAATATTGTACAAATTTGCAGAAAAAGACTGTAGTATGTAGTATAAAGCCAAGCATATAAGAGAAACTTGTAAACCTAGCAACAGACCTCAATGCTGGAGAGGGAAAATGATATTTAGCTATGATGATGACACATTCTATCGCACAAGTCTCGATATGAACAAATCTGAAACATGAAAATAATCTGAACATTTCACACGCAGAGAGTTATACAGTGCTCAGCGTGAAGTATTCAGCACCTTGTGAAGAAACAATAGTCACTGGTTTATACTTGTCTGCCCTCTGCAGGACTTGGTATTCCTGTTCTAGTCTAAAGAAAGCACATTATAACCACATATAGGTCACAATTATTGAAGTGGACTATTCTGGCCCTCAGGTTAAACCTTTCTCTGTAATCTTCACCCTATTGTAAACTGATGATTTACCCATTGTAAGATAGCGCTCACTGTGTGTGTTGGGGACACTCGCTTGGCAATGGGATAAATGCACACAGGAACGGTTTCTCACATAAACAGTCTATTTCGGTTTATTCAGGCATCATAAACCACTGTAGGCCATGTTACACATCACAGACCTCACATAGTCCATAGCACTTTATAATATATGGCTTTAACTCGCAATTGCTAAACACGCCGGACTTCTCTTTGTCCAGTAACCGTGGGAGACCGCATGCCCAGCAGTTCATTAATGTCAAGGAACATAATAGGCACTAACAGTCTGTTCCAATAGCAGATACTTGTCTGCCATTACCATAACCGCCTTGTCTGGAGTTACCTTACAGGAGCTCCTGCTCCACACACTGACTCCTTGTCAGTCCTCTCTCCTAGGGAAGCTGCCTTACTGGGATCACCGTCCTTGTGACCAGGGCACTCCTGACAGTTCCAGACTCTCAGTAGGTCGGTAGCTTCCCCAACGCAGTGCCGTCACAGATTCTGCACATCCATGGTCTCACCCTGTGCTATTCAGGAATCCAGCCCATGCACAGGACCTTCCAACACAGAGATCATCCAGGTACACAGCCCCTCCGTGTGCTATTCAGGAAGTCTGTCCACTCATAGGACCTTCCAACACACAGGCCTTCCAGCTGCACGGCCTCTCCATGTGCTATTCCGGAAGTCCGTCCTCTTGCGGGACCTTCCAACATACAGGCCTGTCCTCTGGCAGGACCTTAACTTCCTACCCCCATGTGACCAGACCACAGTCACATTATGTAGCTGTAGCCACCCCCATAGGTGGGAGGTGTGTGTGGTTAGCCAGTTCTGCCCAGCTCTCTGGTTAACCCTGTAAGCCTCCCTTATAAAATAAAACAAAGTTCGTAGAACTACAGGTCTCAGAGCAACATTTCTGGCTTACAGCGCAGAGGACCTCCACCCTGCGACACATACCGGCCATTTACAATAATGCCAGTCACTGTCTCACACCATTAATACCCCTTTAAGGTCTACCAGTAGTCTGCAAGTGGGAATTATAATCTTTAAATAGTTTTTCACCCTTTACCATTCAAGCTACATTAAAGGTGGCTGCTCTACTTTAAAGCACATTCAAAATGGGTCAAGCATGGTGGGAAATAAAAATATAAACACCCAAAGACTGGTACTGTTTCTCCGTATTTCTAGTTTCCCCCCTGCCAGTGACCTGGTTGGGGGACACTAGAAGCAATAGGTAGCCCTATTCAACATGGAACAAGAAAGGATGCAAACATTTCCATTTGTAAGGGCACACCAGGTGAGGTAGATCCGCTAATCCTCTCATCTGGGTGGAAACACAGACCCCAGGCGTTAGTGCAGCTTCTAGAGGACATATGAAATCGAAGGGACTAGTACTAACTAGAAACTCAGGAGTAGATGGAGTGTAACCAAGCAGGGATGCATGCAAGTTGAAACACAGTAGTATTGAAAATGGGCAGTACAGCGGCTTCAGTGGTTAGCACTGCTGCCTTGCAGCGCTGGGGTCCTGGGCTCAAATCCCAACAAGGGCAAAATCTGAAAGGAGTTTGTGTGCTCTCCCTGTGTTTGTGTGGGTTTCCAAAAACATACTGAGATGCAGTTTAGATTGTGAGCCCCACTGGGAACAGTGATAATAAAGTATGTAAAGCACTGCGAAATATGATAGCGCTATATAAGCAACTCATAATAAATAAAAAAATATTATCAAAGAACACGAATTTAAATCCTAAAACACAGGTGTGAGTCAATGGGTCTTAAAGTGAAACGGTCAGCAGGATTTTGTTAAGTAATCTGTAGACATTGTCAGGTTGGCAGTGTTAAACTGATTAAAATGATACCTGGGGTGAAGAAATCCGTCTTGTGGTTCTTGTGTAATCAGTGTTAGAATTTTCAGTTAATGCGATGCCCGTGCTGTAGGGCAGGACTGTTAAGCAGAGTTTTATCTTCCTGCTCTAAGCCAGAGAAATCAAGGATAGACCTGCCCACAGGCCGCCTTGAAGAACAAACAGTTTGTCTCTATGATGAGGAACATATTTGTGCTTCGGGGTGACCTGCGGGCAGGTCTTTTCTTGGTTTCTCTGGCTTAGAGCAGAAGAAATCCGTCTTGTGGTTCTTGTGTAATCATTGTTAGAAGTTTTCTGTTAATGATATGGACGTGCTCCGGGGCTGGACTGTAGGCAGAGTTTATCTTCCTGCCCTAAGCCAGAGAAACCACAGAAAAACTTCCCAACAGGCAGCCCCAAAGCACAGTCTATCTCTATGATGAGGAGCATGTTTGGGCTTCGGGGCAGCCTGTGGGTAGTCTTTTTTTGGTTTCTCTGGCTTGGAGCAGGAATATTAGACTCCGCTTACAGTCCCGCCCCAGACCACAGGAATATCATTATGTGAAAACTTCTAACACTGATTACACAAGAAACACAAGATGGATTTCTTCACCCCAGGTATCATTTTAATCAGTTTAACACTGCCAACCTCACAATGTATGTAGTTTACTTAGCAAAATCCTGCTGACAAGTTCCCTTAAGTTTTGATATTCAACCAGGTACATTACAAACAGGTCTGAAATGTAAATGTGAACAGAGTATAATATGTCATAGCCCTTCCTGCTACAATTCAAGCTGAGGTGCTAAGATCTTTTTCTAGAACAGTTCCTTAAAGAAAAAAAAATCATGTTTTGCAGTAGCAATGCATCTTTCTGAATGTAGCCTCAGGGTTTACACCTGATTATGTAGGCAGTGTAAAGTAATAACATTAGTGTTACATTGCAGAAAGGCCAACATGGCAGTGTACCAACTAGAAGCAAAATCAATATAGACTCTGTGAATCCATGTACTTTCAGATACATGTATCATAACAGTCTATAGATATTACATGAAGCCTTAAAGCCGCATAATTCACCACACTTCTTTAGTTTGTAACTTAAAAGAAAGGAGATTTTGGCCAAATAATATGTTCCTGTGATTGCCACATTGCTTTTTTTCTATTTATATGCTGGAGAGAAACAAAGATGTTTCACAAGATTCCAAAAACTGAATTATAATGGTTCAGGATTACATAATTAGCCTGAAAAAAAGCAGAAACACATACATACCATGATTAAGGCTTCTTTGCTAAAAGGCGTTGGTTATTCTATGGATACACTATGGTTGCCATTACGTCAGTTAATTTTTGGACTAATAAAAGTGAAGTTTTAATTTTATACTTTACCTGTCATCGCTGGAGAAAATCCTTCTTCCTCTCTAAACACATACATTGTTACACAGAAAGATAAGACAAAAACTATGTTGACTGATGGTCACTTGGTGGTCACTTGCATATTGATTATTTGAGGCCTGAGGGTAATAATTATTCAGAAACTATGCCCTAGTAGCCTGGGCACAAAAAGTGTCCAGGGACCAAGTGGTCAGTAGTAAAGTCAAAGGAAGAAGTGGAGTCAGGAAATCTTATACCTGCAGATCGGTTATTGAGAAAGGCATGGTGAAGGACTATATGGGCATCACACATTCTCTTTGGGCAGGGGGAGTGCAATGATCATCCCTTGGCATCCAGATACTATAGAACATACCAAATATGTTTTGTAAAGAAATTGTTAATTATTGCCTCATTAAAATAATCTCATGTTTGATAGTGGGGGCATTTTTTTTATTTTAGAGAGTGGCAATATCACGCTGCTGCAGTGCAGGTAAGTGCAGGCTCCACTAGATGGTAATTTAGTGGAAGCAGTACTGCACCTAGACCAAGCAGGCCTAGTCAAACAAGCCGGGTCAAATCCTAGACTATAGCACAGTACCAAAGGATTAAACAAACTCAGGGTCAGGGACAAGCCAAAGGATCAGTTACGGTCAGGAGCGGATAAGCCAAAATACAGAAACAGGTCAGGATACAAGCTGAGTCAAAACCAGGGAGTTAAAACACTAAAGGAGAACACTGAGTAAGGACAGGATAAGGAAAACAGAGACACGGGTTCAGAGAGCAAATGCAACAGGACCAATCAGAGCAATCAGAGTCAGCTACAGCAGCCCTAGGCAAGAACTATAACTGACATCGCCTGTAGTAAGCAGCGGCGATAAATAGCCAATCTGAACCCAGTCTGAGGCTGAGAAAGGTTAACCCCTGACATGACCGGACCAGGAAAAAGGGAAAACCTCTGGAGAACCGCACGTAGATGATCCATGTGAATTTGTTTGTTAGATGAAAACACAAGGATATCATCTAAATACACCACCATAAAGCGCCCAATAAAATCAGAAAATACATGGTTAATAAAATTCTGGAAAACAGCTTGTGCATTAGTGAGACCAAAGGGCATAACCAAATTCTCAAATAACCCTTCAGAAGTGAGAAATGCCATTTTCCACTCATCCCCCTCCCGAATACGAATAAGATTATATACTCCCCTGAGGTCTAATTTAGAAAACCACTTGGTCCCCGATAATTGGCTGTACAAATCAGGGATGAGCGGGAAGGGATAGGTATTTCTCACTGTGATTTTATTCAATTCCCTAAAATCGAGGCACAGGCGCAAACCACCATCTTTTTTCTTTACAAAAAAGAATCCAGCCACCACAGGGGAGACAGAGGGACAGATGTGGCCTTTACGTAGGCTTTCAGAAATATACTCCTTCTTAGCGGTTTGTTCCGGACCAGAGAGGTTGTACAGTCACGGCCAAAAGTTTTGAGAATGACACAAATATAAATTTTTACAAAGTCTACTGCTTCACTTTTTCTAATGGCAATTTGCATATACTCCAGAATATTATAAAGAGTCAGCTTAACGGCAATTACTTGCAAAGTCAATATTTGGCTAGAAAATGAATTTTATCCCCCAAAACACATTTCAACATCATTGCAGCCCTGCCTTAAAAGGACCAGCTACCCTGTTATGATTTGGTAGCTGAGGAGAGCAGGCAAAAAAAGGAAATACACCAGAGAGGTTGGAATCTATGGGATTGCAGTACCCTGACTAACCACCACAACTAAAGGCAGCCGTGGAGCGTACCTACGTTGGTCCTAGACGCCTCGTCACAGCCTGAGAAGCTAACTACACCTAAAGACAGAAAGAGGAAAACTATCTGCCCCGGAGCAGATACCCAAAGAACATAGAAAGCCCCCAAACATGTAATGGCGGTTAGACAAGAGGAAAATACAGACACAGACAGAAAATAGTATGAGCAAACGTTGGGGCCCAAACTTCCTAAATAGAAAAGGATAGGAAGGACACTTACTGCAATCCCAAAAAACCCTGAAAAGTACCAACACTACTAAATACGAAAACACCTGAGATCACACGACCTCTACCACCTAAATTAGTTCTCTGGTGTAACAAAACTAAACAGCAGCCACTGAAAAAACTGGAAAAGGCAAATGAACAAACAACAGTGGCTGAACTAAACTGAGAGGAGCACAAGCCCCCGGAGGGGACCCGGCAGACCCCCACAGAAGTGCAGGACAAAATGCAAAAAGCAAGCACAAAAAACTAAAAGAAGAAAATGTCTTATCTGTTAGCAGAAGATGCAGGCACGAAACAGCAAGCTACAAAGTGAACAGGAATCAAAGATGAGACCAGAACAATTGATCACCGGCAACCCTGATGGGAGGGAACCTCCCTTATATAAGACCAGTCAGTAACACCTGATCGCCAATCATCACAATCTTCATTGGATAGTTTAGTACTGTTAGTAACCACCAGAGGGAGCTTCTGCTCAGAATTCATTTCTAGCAAATTCACAACAGTACCCCCCCCCTTGAGGAGGGGTCACCGAACCCTCATTTGAGCAACCAGGTCGGTCAGGATGAGCTCTGTGATACGCACGGATGAGTCTCCTAGCATGGATGTCCGAAGCAAACACCCAAGAATTGTCCTCCTGACCATAACCTCTCCACTTAACCAAATACTGGAGTTTCCGTCTAGAAAAACGAGAATTCAATATTTAAGAATCTCCATGATCTTATAAGGTCCAATGAACCTAGGCTTAAACTTAGGAGATGCAACTCTCATAGGGATATTTCTTGAGGACAACCAGACCAAGTCCTCCACTTCAAACCGAGGACCATCAGTCCTATGCCGGTTGGCAAACCGCTGGGCCTTCTCCTGAGAGAGGGACAACCTCTCCACTACCTGGTCCCAAATCTGCTGCATACGCTCCACAACAGAGTCAACACCTGGACAGACAGAAGCCTCCGTCTGTCCTGAAGAAAATCGAGGGTGAAACCCAAAATTGCAGAAAAATGGAGACATCAAAGTGGCAGAGCTAGCCCTATTATTAAGAGCAAACTCAGCCAAAGGCAAAAAAGAGACCCAGTCATCCTGATCAGCAGACACAAAGCATCTCAGATAAGTCTCCAATGTCTGGTTTGTTCTCTCAGTTTGTCCATTGGTCTGAGGATGAAAAGCCGAGGAGAAAGACAATTGAACACCAAGTTTAGAACAAAAAGTCCTCCAAAATCTGGAAACAAACTGGACTCCTCTGTCAGACACAATGTTCTCAGGGATGCCGTGTAACCGAACCACGTGCTGAAGGAACAAAGGCACCAATTCAGAGGAGGAAGGCAACTTAGGTAATGGCACAAGATGTATCATTTTGGAAAATCTATCACTAATCACCCAGATAACGGTCGTTCTCTGAGAAACAGGGAGGTCGGAAATGAAATCCATAGAGATATGGGTCCATGGTCTCTTGGGCACAGGCAATGGCATCAACAAACCACTAGAGTGAGAGCAAGGCTTGGAGCGAGAGCAAGTCCCGCAGGACTGCACAAATTCCCTGACGTCACGAGACAAAGTAGGCCACCAAAAGGACCGACTAACCAAGTCTCTGGTACCAAAAATTCCGGGATGACCGGCCAACGCGGAACAATGAATCTCAGACATCACACTCTTTTTCCACCGGTCTGGGACAAACAATTTCCCAATAGGGCAGCGCTCGGGTTTATCCTCCTGACACCCTTCCAGAGCCAGTCTCAAATTGGGCGAGATGGCGGAAAGAACTACACCCTCTTTCAAAATAACAGCAGGATCAGATAACTCAGGAGAGTCCGCAAGGAAACTCCTCGAGAGGGCATCCGCCTTAACATTCTTAGTGCCAGGAAGAAAGGAAACCACAAAATTAAAACGTGTGAAAAACAAGGCCCACCTGGCCTGTCTAGGATTAAGTCGCTTGGCTGATTCCAGATAAACCAGATTCTTATGGTCCGTGAGGACCACCACCTGATGTTTGGCTCCCTCCAGCCAATGTCTCCACTCTTCAAAAGCCCACTTCATGGCCAATAACTCCCGATTACCCACGTCATAATTACGTTCAGTTGGAGAAAATTTTCGAGAGAAAAAGGCACAAGGGTTACTTTTAGAGGTCTCAGGATCTCTTTGGGACAAAACAGCACCTGCCCCAATTTCAGAGGCATTAACCTCCACCTGAAATGGCAGAGAAACATCAGGCTGCCGTAGAACAGGAGCAGAAGTGAATCTCTGCTTAAGTTCCTGAAACGCAGAGACTGCCTCAGGAGGCCAATTCACCACATCAGAACCCTTTTTGGTCAAATCAGTCAATGGTTTAACAATAACAGAGAAATTACCAATAAATTTACGATAAAAATTGGCAAAACCCAAGAATCTTTGAAGAGCCTTTAATGAAGTAGGTTGGACCCAATCACAGATGGCCTGAACCTTGACCGGGTCCATTTCAATAACAGATGGCGAGAAAATGAATCCCAGAAATGAGATCCTCTGTACGCCAAAAAGACACTTTGATCCCTTCACGTACAGAGCATTCTCTCTCAAAATCTGGAACACAGTCCGAACATGTTTCACATGAGAGTCCCAGTCATTGGAAAAAATCAAGATATCATCCAAATAAACAATCAGAAATTTATCCACAAAATCCCTGAAAATGTCATTCATGAAGGACTGGAAGACAGAAGGAGCATTAGTGAGCCCAAAGGGCATCACTAGGTACTCAAAATGCCCATCTGGGGTATTAAATGCCGTCTTACATTCATCCCCGTGCTTAATGCGAATAAGGTTATATGCCCCCCTGAGGTCAAGCTTGGTATACCAAGTAGCACTTTTCACCCTGGAAAACAGGTCAGAAATCAAGGGTAACGGATATTGATATTTCACAGTGATATTGTTCAAGAGACGATAATCAATACACGGCCTCAATGAACCATCCTTTTTGGCCACAAAGAAAAAACCGGCGCCCAAGGGTGAAGAGGATGGTCTGATATGACCCTTCTCCAATGACTCCTTGATATAAGACCGCATAGCGTCATGTTCAGGTACAGACAAGTTAAAAAGGCGACCTTTAGGGAATTTACTACCAGGCACTAATTCAATAGCGCAGTCATAGCTCCTATGGGGGGGCAAGGATGCAGATTTACTTTCGCTAAACACATCAGAAAAATCAGTCAAAAAGTCAGGAACATCCTGAGCCTGGGGGGAGGCAGAAAAAACAGGAGTGTTGGTATTAACACAGTGGCAACCCCAACTGGTTACAGACACAGATTTCCAATCCAAAACAGGATTATGAGACTGTAACCAAGGGAAACCCAGTACGATAATGTCATGCAGATTATACAGCACCAAAAATTTGCAACTCTCCTGATGATCAGGTTCAACCCTCATTATCACCTGAGTAGAGAACTGAGGTTTATTCTCAGCCAAAGGGGTAGAATCGATCCCCAGTAGGGGAATAGACCTCCGCAGGGGTATCAAGGGAAACCCACAACGTTTAGCAAAATCAAAATCCATCAGGTTAATAGCTGCTCCCGAATCAACAAAAGCCTGAGCAGAAAATGTGGACAGGGAGCAAATCAGGGTAGCAGTCAACAAAAATTTAGTCTGAACACTACCCAAGACAACCAAACGTGCAAAACGTCTTCCCCGCTTAGGGCAGACTGAAATAGCATGAGAGGCATCACCACAGTAGAAACATAACCCATTGCGTTTACGAAACTCATGACGCTGTGCCCCAGAAGCCACTCTATCACACTGCATGGGTTCAGAAGCTGGTTCACAAGGCAACATTGTTCCACGCATACCTCTACGCTCACGCAAACGTCTGTCAATTTGAATCGCTAATGACATAGAATCATTGAGACCAGAGGGGACAGGGAATCCCACCATAACATCCTTTACATTCTCTGACAGACCCTTCCGAAAAAGGGCTGCCAAAGCATCGTCAATCCATTTGGTCAGGACTGCCCACCTTCGGAATCTCTGACAGTATAACTCAGCGTCCTCAAGCCCCTGATTTAATGCCAACAAGGGTTTTTCAGCTTGATCAGTGACATTAGGCTCATCGTACAATAACCCCAGAGCCTGAAAAAATGCATCAACATTACTCAAAACAGGATCCCCAGGTGTCAGGGAAAAAGCCCAATCCTGAGGATTGCCGTGCAGGAGAGAGATGACAATTTGAACCTGCTGTGCTGCGTTCCCTGAGGACTTAGATTTCAAGGCAAAAAACAACTTACAGTTATTTTTGAAATTCAGAAATTTAGCTCGATCCCCTAAAAACAAATCTGGCATGGGAATCCTAGGTTCCACAACCGGCAACCTAGCAAGATAGATAGCAATACTCCGAACTTCAGTGGCAGGCTGATCCACACGGCCAGACAACTGTGCAAACTCCATTGAGAGAAAAAAAAAATCCTCCTCAGCATTCAGAGAAACAGAGGGAAAAAAAAAAAAAAAAAATCTCTGACAACTCTGACAATCTTCTTTCTTTAACACTATTTTTCCCTTCTGTGAGTACCATACAAATATCAGTTTTTGGGCCGGTGATACTGTTATGATTTGGTAGCTGAGGAGAGCAGGCAAAAAAGGAAATACACCAGAGAGGTTGGAATCTATGGGATTGCAGTACCCTGACTAACCACCACAACTAAAGGCAGCCGTGGAGCGTACCTACGTTGGTCCTAGACGCCTCGTCACAGCCCGAGAAGCTAACTACACCTAAAGACAGAAAGAGGAAAACTATCTGCCCCGGAGCAGATACCCAAAGAACATAGAAAGCCCCCAAACATGTAATGGCGGTTAGACAAGAGGAAAATACAGACACAGACAGAAAATAGTATGAGCAAACGTTGGGGCCCAAACTTCCTAAATAGAAAAGGATAGGAAGGACACTTACTGCAATCCCAAAAAACCCTGAAAAGTACCAACACTACTAATTACAAAAACACCTGAGATCACACGACCTCTACCACCTAAATTAGTTCTCTGGTGTAACAAAACTAAACAGCAGCCACTGAAAAAACTGGAAAAGGCAAATGAACAAACAACAGTGGCTGAACTAAACTGAGAGGAGCACAAGCCCCCGGAGGGGACCCGGCAGACCCCCACAGAAGTGCAGGACAAAATGCAAAAAGCAAGCACAAAAAACTAAAAGAAGAAAATGTCTTATCTGTTAGCAGAAGATGCAGGCACGAAACAGCAAGCTACAAAGTGAACAGGAATCAAAGATGAGACCAGAACAATTGATCACCGGCAACCCTGATGGGAGGGAACCTCCCTTATATAAGACCAGTCAGTAACACCTGATCGCCATTCATCACAATCTTCATTGGATAGTTCAGTACTGTTAGTAACCACCAGAGGGAGCTTCTGCTCAGAATTCATTTCTAGCAAATTCACAACACTACCCTCTTTTCAGTGATTGCTCCATTAACACAGGTGTGGGTGTTGATGAGGACATGACTGGAGATCAATCTGTCATGATTAAGTAAGAATGACACCACTGGACACTGTAAAAGGAGGCTGGTGCTTGGCATCATTGTTTCTCTTCTGTTAACCATGGTTATCTCTAAAGAAACACGTGCAGTCATCATTGCAATGCACAAAAATGGCCTAACAGGGAAGAGTATCGCAGCTAGAAAGATTGCACCTCAGTCAACAATCTATCGCATCATCAAGAACTTCAAGGAGAGAGGTTCCATTGTTGCCAAAAAGGCTCCAGGGCACCCAAGAAAGACCAGCAAGCGCCAGGACCGTCTCTTAAAAGTGTTTCAGCTGCGGGATCGGCTACCAGCAGTGCAGAGCTTGCTCAGGAATGGCAGCAGGCAGGTGTGAGTGCATCTGCACGCACTGTGAGGCGGAGACTCTTGGAGCAAGGCCTGGTCTCAAGGAGGGCAGCAAAGAAGCCACTTCTCTCCAGAAAAAACATCATGGACAGACTGATATTCTG
Organism: Oophaga sylvatica; assembly: GCA_033576555.1. NCBI lineage: Eukaryota > Metazoa > Chordata > Amphibia > Anura > Dendrobatidae > Oophaga > Oophaga sylvatica. The sequence continues at coordinate 470,277,490 of JARQOD010000001.1, forward strand.
CAAAAGGTACAGGCAGTGGACTGCTGAGGACTGGGGTAAAGTTATTTTCTCTGATGAATCCCCTTTTTGATTGTTTGGGACATCAGGAAAACGCCTCATTCGGAGAAGACAAGGTGAGCGCTACCACCAGTCTTGTCTCATGCCAACTGTTAAGCATCCTGAAACCATTCATGTGTGGGGTTGCTTCTCAGCCAAGGGAATCGGCTCTCTCACAGTCTTGCCTAAAAACACAGCCATGAATAAAGAATGGTACCAGAATGTCCTCCAAGAGCAACTTCTCCCAACCCTCCAAGAGCAGTTTGGCAATCAACAATGCCTTTTCCAGCATGATGGAGCACCTTGCCATAAAGCAAAGGTGATAACTAAATGGCTCAGGGACCAGAACATAGAGATTTTGGGTCCATGGCCTGGAAACTCCCCAGATCTTAATCCCATTGAGAACTTGTGGTCAATCATCAAGAGATGGGTGGACAAACAAAAACCTAAAAATTCTGACAAAATGAAAGCATTGATTGTGCAAGAATGGACTGCTATCAGTCAGGATTTGGTCCAGAAGTTGATTGAGAGCATGCCAGGGAGAATTGCAGAGGTCCTGAAGAAGAAGGGTCAACACTCCAAATATTGACTTGCTGCATTAACTTATTCTAACTGTCAATATAAGCTTTTGTTACTCATATGTTTGCAATTATATTTCTGTATGTGATAAAAACATCTGTCAAAACACACATAAAAACCAGAGGGCAGCAGATCATGTGAAAATATAATATTTGTGTCATTCTCAAAACTTTTGGCCATGACTGTACAGACAGGCCTTAGGCAATTTAGTACCTGGAACCAGATTGATCGTACAGTCAAAAGGGCTGTGTAGTAGTAAGACCTTGGCCTCCTTTTTGGAAAAAACATCCTCAAAATCCTTCAGGTACTCCGGAATACCTTCCAGATTAACGGATGACACAAGTACAGTAGTAAGGCAACTTTTAACACAATTAGGACCCCATTTAATAATGTCCCGAGATTCACAGTCTATCACAGGATTATGTAATTGTAACCAGGGAACTCCAACACCAGTTCCGCAGGAAGATTGTCCAGAACAAAACATGAAATACGTTCTTGGTGCAAGGAACCCACTTTAAGGAGAAATTCCCCCGAGACAAATTTAATGACATTCTTAGCCAGTGGTGTTTTGTCAATGGCAACAATATGAATAGGAGTCTCCAGCCTAACTGTCCCTAACTTACACTTGGTCATCAAGTTAGAGTCAATAAAGTCCATGGACGACCGCAGTCCACGAAAGCAGAAGTGGGCGTGAAGCCATTCCCACAACAAAGTTCCACTTCCAACAATATCTTATGAAATGAGGAAAAAGGTACCTGAGAGTCTGTCTGACCTCCTCGATAATCACCCAGACTCAATAGCTTGTTAGTCAGATAGCAGGAAGGGAAGTCCTTTCTCCAATGTCCGGGATCCCCATAGTGGAAACACAGCTTTCCTTCCCGTCGCCTTCTCCTCTCCTTCTCCTTTAGGTTGTGGCTCCCACCTCCATAGGTTCAGACGGTGGCAAAGCAACAGGATTAGTAGGGAGCAAGGGAACCTCTCTTTGTATAACACCTCTCTCCTGCAGCCTCCGATCCATACGGATAGCCTGAGTCATAGCCTCCTCCAATAAGATGAGTGGTGGATGGAGAGCCAGATCGTCCTTCAGGTGATCCGACAGTAATCTCCTGAACTGGTGAACTGACATCTCAGCGCAGAGTCATTCCAGGACACCTCAGTGGACCATCGACAGAATTCAGAGCAATACCATTCGGCCGAGAGCTTGCCCTCAAAGAGACTCATGATTGTGTGCTCTGCCACTCTGACCTGATCAGGCTCGTCAAAAATAAGTCCTAAGGCCTCAAAGAATCTTATGTGAGGCAGTGACCGGGATCGTTTACGAGGGACGTTATATTTCCCCCAGAATGTGTACAGAGACCTATTAAAGCCATTGGAGTGCATTGCAGTCACACACACAGCTGCGGCTGCAATGCAGGAATGAAGGTGAGCAATGACCTAGTCAGACTACCTGGCTAAGGCAGATTAAGTAAAATCCGGCAGGGCATTCATTTCTTGGAGGAGGTCACAGGAGGCAGTGGGGCGGCCTCCTCCCTCCAAACCGGGTTTTCCAGTGGCTTTTGCCACAGGTCTTTAAAACTCCTGCACTAAGGATTAGTGTTGTTCTATGTTTGGACCCTGCTAGGAGCATAGCAGGAAAGCTCCACAGGAATTGTGTGTAGCTGAACCCACGCCTGGGACGGCTCTGCACCTGTCAGGCTCTGTTCGGCCCGGCGCGGCCGTTGTCCCCGGCAACCATTGTTTATGGACTGATGTTACCCCGGCTGCGTACCGGAGGACTTTTTCCTGTTTAACCCGTGAGTTGCTGAATAAAAGCTGTTTAATTTGGACTTGCTTGGGTCACTGCCTCAGTTACTGCACGGTATGAACACCGCCGCCTTACAGTTGGTTGGAGAATGCGGGCATTGTGACTGAGGTATACCCCCACCGGCAGCTTCATGACCCAATCCGGCCGGTCACTCTTCAGCCTCACCCCGTGGACAAAATGGAGGAGTTGGTAAAGCAGCTGGTAATTACACAACAGCAGCAGCTGCAGTCTCAGCGACAACAGCAACAGCACAATGAGCAACAGCAGCTATTGTACCAGCAGCAGCAAAAAACAAACGAACTGTTGCTGCAACAGATTTCTGCACTGCGGGAGACCTCGACGGCGAGGCCCGAGACAGGGTTCGCTCAGCATTGAGGAAGATGGGACCGGAGGACGACGTGGAAGCGTTCCTGACAGTTTATGAGCGCACAGCGGAGCGGGAAAACCTACCCGCCGGCCAGTGGGCAGAAGTAGTAGCTCCGTTTCTGGTCAGCGATGCACAAAAGGCCTACTTCGATCTCAGTCGGGAGGACGCCCAGGACTACCAGAGGCTCAAAGGTGAGATCCTTGCCCGACTGGGGGTTAATACATACGTGAGGGCTCAGCGTGTATTTTCATGGGCCTATGTGGAAACACGACCCGCGCGGTCTCAGGCTCATGACCTCCTGCAGCTGGTAAAGAAGTGGCTCCAGCCAGAGACTTTGTCTCCAGCCCAGATGGTGGAGAGGGTGGTGGTTGACCGGCTGGTAAGAACTCTGCCGGCTGCTATCCAACGTTGGGTGGGGCAAGGCGACCCCGGCACACTCGACCAGGTAGTCAGTTTGATCGAGCGCTACTCGGCCACTCAAGACTTTATTCGAGACTCCGCCCCCTCTCGGCTGTCACGCCGATCCCTGCCAACCCAGGAATCGGGAAAGGGGTCGCGTTCCTCTGCTGGGGACAGTCAGCACCGTACCCGTGCTGAAGGGGAACCCCTTAGTGAGAGTGGCAGGAGACCGGTTCCCTCCCAAACTGTCATAAGACCTAACAGTACCTCCACCCTTAGGTGCTGGCGGTGTCAGGGGCCGGGACATGTGATGGCTAATTGTCCCCGACTACGGAACCCATGGACTGCGGATATAGCCGCCGGGTCTCAATGTATGCCCAGACCGTCTGCACAGCAATCCTCGACCCCCAGGACAGTGAACTCCAAATATGCCAGGTACTGGTTAATGGGTACCCTACGGAGGCTCTCCTGGACTCAGGGAGCCTCGTGACTCTGGTACATGTGTCACTGGTGGCAGGAGACAACCCCAGCGGACGGCAGGTCGGGTTGTATGTATCCATGGGGACCTCCGAGAGTATCCAACTACGGAGGTAGTTTTGTCCACGCCGTGTGGAGACATAAAACATGTGGTGGGAGTGGTAAAAAATCTTCCCTATGGGTCTGTGTTGGGAAGAGACTTGCCCCTGTTCTGGACTCTGTGGAAAAACAAAATCCATTCTCCCCTGGTAAAATGTATTACAGATGCTGTACCCGACGAACCTCCGTAGGGGTGTCCCACATAGGGATAGAGTGTGACCCCGATAGGTTTCCCTTAGAGGTGCTGGCAGGAGAGGTGGAGGAGACCGCATCGATTCCCGAGCTGGAAGTGTCCAGGGCCACGTTTGGGACAGCTCAGCTACAAGATCCCACCCTGACTCAGGTGCGGGAAAGGGTGCTAGAGGTAAACGGCGTAGCCCAACAGCCCAATGCAGATACGGTATTTCCACGCATGATAGTCAATGGTGAGTTGCTTTATAGGATAGATAAAATCAGGGACGAGGTTGTGGAACAGTTGGTAGCACCTCAGTCGTATCGTCGGGTGGTTCTAGATTTGGCACACTCACACTTGATGGGTAGCCACTTAGGGGAAAAAAAAACTCTAGAACGTATCTTGCAGCGGTTCTTTTGGCCTGGAGTTTACGCGGAGGTCAAAAGGTACTGCGACTCCTGCCCCGAATGTCAGTTGACCTCACCCACTGCAAGTTTCCGTAGTCCATTGGTACCCCTGCCAGTAATAGAGGTACCTTTTGAACGGATTGCAATGGATTTGGTAGGGCCCATTGTAAAATCCGCCCGTGGCCACCAACACATACTGGTGGTCGTCGACTATGCCACCCGGTACCCGGAGGCTATACCACTACGCCACACCTCGGCAAAACTTATTGCCCGAGAACTGTTTGCCATGTTCTGTCGCCTGGGACTACCTAAGGAGATCCTGACGGATCAGGGGACCCCCTTTATGTCCAAGGTGACAAGAGAACTGTGCAAACTGCTAAAAATTAAACAATTGCGCACCTCGGTGTACCACCCTCAAACCGACGGGTTAGTAGAACGGTTCAATAGAACCCTCAAGTCCATGTTAAAAAAGGTGGTTTCTAAGGATGGGAGGGATTGGGACATGTTGCTACCCTATCTGATGTTCGCTGTCCGTGAGGTACCCCAGGCTTCCACAGGGTTCTCTCCCTTTGAGTTGTTGCACGGCAGACACCCTAGGGGTCTGTTGGACGTAGCCAAAGAGACATGGGAGCAAGAGCCGACTCCACATAAGAGTATAATTGAACACGTGGCTAGTATGCAGGACCGGATCGCGGCGGTCATGCCCATCGTGAAAGAACATCTGTTAGATGCCCAGGCAACCCAGAGGCGCACATATAATAAAAGAGCCCGAGTCAGGTCTTTTAACAAGGGCGATCGGGTATTAGTACTGGTACCCACAGCCGAGAGTAAGCTCATGGCCAAGTGGCAAGGGCCATATGAGATTCGAGAAAAGGTGGGGGAGGTAAATTACCGGGTGTATCAGCCCGGAAGGAGGAAACCTGAGAAGATTTACCATGTAAACCTGCTAAAGCCTTGGAAAGATCGAGAGTGTTTAGTTACAGACATCACCCCGGGCATATCACCAGAGAGTTCTCTACCTTCAGCCAGGGAAGCATCCAAGGGGGAGGTCAGGATAAGTGATGCCCTCACTAAACAGCAGCGACGGGAGGCTCGCTCCCTGGTGCAAAACAATACCGACGTGTTCTCAGAGCTACCAGGTAGGACTTCGGTTATCCAACATGACATTGTCACCGAACCTGGGGTAAGGGTGCGAATAAGACCATACCGGGTGCCCGAAGCCCGGAGGCAAGCCATCACGGCTGAGGTAAAACAAATGCTTCAGTTAGGCGTCATAGAGGAATCACGGAGTGAGTGGGCTAGCCCCATTGTACTGATTCCAAAACCAGACGGATCATTACGCTTCTGTAATGATTTCCGGAAATTGAATGAAGTGTCAAAGTTCGACCTTTATCCAATGCCCCGGGTGGACGAGCTGATTGAGAGACTGGGGCAGGCCCAGTACTTTACCACGCTCGATCTCACCAAGGGTTACTGGCAGGTACCTCTCACAGATTCGGTGAAGGAAAAGACCGCCTTCGTAACTCCGGAGGGTCTATTTCACTATGTGGTCTTACCTTTTGGGTTACATGGGGCCCCGGCTACATTTCAGAGATTGATGGACATAGTGCTCAAGCCTCATCAGGAATACGCGTCCGCGTATCTAGATGATATCATCATATTTAGCACCGACTGGCAAACGCACCTAACACACGTACAAGCGGTGCTGGATTCTCTCAGAGCCGCGGGGTTAACGGCAAACCCAAAAAAATGTGCGATAGGGCTGGAGGAAGCTCGATATTTGGGGTATGTGATAGGCCGAGGAGCTATCAAGCCCCAAATCAATAAAGTTGAGGCCATAAAAAACTGGCCTAAACCATCGAGTACAAAACAGGTGAGGGCGTTCCTTGGCATCCTTGGGTATTACCGCCGGTTTATACCTAATTTTGGCGGGCGAACGGCGGCCCTGACCGATCTCTTGAAAGAAAAAAAAACGGTAATGGTTCAGTGGAACCCTCAGGCAGAAGAAGCCTTTCAGTCCATGAAGTTGGCCCTGTGTGGACAGCCGGTCCTCATCAGCCCCAACTTCAATGAAACCTTCATTGTACAGACAGATGCCTCGGAGGTAGGACTAGGGGCGGTGTTGTCACAAAAAGTGAATGGTGAAGAGCACCCGGTCACCTACTTGAGTAGAAAACTTGTCCCGGCAGAGAAGAACTATAGCGTGGTAGAGAAGGAGTGTTTGGTTATTAAGTGGGCCTTGGAATCACTACGTTATTATTTACTCGGGCGTCAGTTCCGCTTGGTGACGGACCACTCACCCTTGGTATGGATGAGGAATGCCAAGGAGAGGAATGCGGGAGTCACCAGGTGGTTCCTGTCACTGCAAAATTTTAGTTTCTCTGTAGAACATCGCCCTGGGAAGTTGCAAGCAAACGCGGATGCCCTGTCCCGGGCACCCTGTATGGTGGCAAATGTTCAACCCCCCAAGTTTGAGCAGAGGGGGGGGGATATGTGAGGCAGTGACCGGGATCGTTTACGAGGGACGTTATATTTCCCCCAGAATGTGTACAGAGACCTATTAAAGCCATTGGAGTGCATTGCAGTCACACACACAGCTGCGGCTGCAATGCAGGAATGAAGGTGAGCAATGACCTAGTCAGACTACCTGGCTAAGGCAGATTAAGTAAAATCCGGCAGGGCCTTCATTTCTTGGAGGAGGTCACAGGAGGCAGTGGGGCGGCCTCCTCCCTCCAACCCGGGTTTTCCAGTGGCTTTTGCCACAGGTCTTTAAAACTCCTGCACGAAGGATTAGTGTTGTTCTATGTTTGGACCCTGCTAGGAGCATAGCAGGAAAGCTCCACAGGAATTGTGTGTAGCTGAACCCACGCCTGGGACGGCTCTGCACCTGTCAGGCTCTGTTCGGCCCGGCGCGGCCATTGTCCCCGGCAACCATTGTTTATGGACTGATGTTACCCCGGCTGCGTACCGGAGGACTTTTTCCTGTTTAACCCGTGAGTTGCTGAATAAAAGCTGTTTAATTTGGACTTGCTTGGGTCACTGCCTCAGTTACTGCACGGTGTGAACACCGCCGCCTTACACTATCCACAGACACACGTTCAGGGGCAGAAGCAGGTAAAAAGAAAGCCCATGATTGAGGTCCCTCACGAATTAAGGAAATGATTATTCCCACCCGCTGACTCTCATCGCCAGAAGATCCGGGTCTAAGAGAAAACAATAGCTTGCAACTCTCCTTGAATGTATGGAACCTCTCCTTTTCCCCGTAGAAGGTATCTGGGAGCTTGACCATAGGTTCAGGGGAGTGCAAAGAGACATCAACAGTGTCAGAGTGCTTACAGACAGACTGGGAAGAAGATCCCTGCAAAGATTTTACCGCTTCAGAAAGCTCTCTTTGCAGGAGATTATGAGACGTGGCCAAAGCCCTATGTTCCACAGACAGATCCTGCATTATTTGAGTCAAACTAGCCATTTGATCCGCCAAGGTACGGAGCAGATCCATAGAAAGCAGAGCAGAGAAAAAAAACTGTTTCTGGTCAGTTATAATATCACGCTGCTGCAGTGCAGGTAGGTGCAGGCTCCACTAGATAGCAATATAGTGGAAGCAGCACTGCACCTAAACCAAGCAGGCTTGTCGTACAGCAGCGAGGCTACCACCAGGTAGAACCAGAATAGTCAAACAAGTCGGGTCAAATCCTAGACTATAGCGCAGTACCAAAGGAATAAACAAACTCAGAGTAAAGGTACTGCCACACTAAGCTATCCCGCTAGCGATCTCGTTAGCGTTGCATACTAATGAGATCGCTAGCGGGATTGTTTCTATATCGCTAAATGCAGCCACATTTAGCGATATAGTTAACGACGCTATCGCCGTTAGCGATCTTCTTAACGACTTTAGCGGTACAAAAGTACCGCTAAATCGCTAAGAAAAGGTGCCACACAGCGATTAGATACTTACCCAGCGGGAGCGCCAGCGATGAAATAGGGTCCGGAACGATTCCAGCGACGAGCGAGATCACAGCAGGAAGCTCGTCGCTGGAAGCTGCCGCACTGAACAATATCGCTAACGGGATCGCTAATTAGTGACGTTTTTTAGCGATCCCGTTAGCGATATTGTTTAGTGTGGCATACCCTTAAGGGACAAGCCAAAGGATCAGTAACGGTCAGGAGCGGATAAGCCAAAAGACAGAAACAGGTCAGGATACAAGCTGAGTCAAAACCAGGGAGTCAAGACACTATAGGGGAACACTGAGTCAGGATGGGATAGGGGAAAACAGAGACATGGGTTCAGACAGCAAACACAAGAGGACCAATCAGAGTCAGCTACAGCAGCCCTAGACAAGAACTATAACTGACATCGCCTGTAGTAAGCAGCGGCAATAAATAGCCAACCTGAACCCAAACTGAGGCTGAGAAAGGTTATCTCCTGACTAGTGTTGAGCGATACTGCTCGATATCTAAAAATATCGGATCGGAATGGTATCGCCGATATCACTAAATATCGTCGATATCCGATTCCGATACCGGAAGTCCAATGTAAGTCTATGGGAACCAAATATCGACATTAAAAAAAAACATTCTTGCCTTGTTGGTTAATTGTACATGAAGGAAAACAACAAAGACTAATGTAGAATGTATTGGGGGAGGTTGAGGAGACAATAAAGGCATACATGTTTAACCCAATGCATTGGAATAGCATTAATATATTTTTTTTTGGAAATACGTTTGGATTGACTAACAAATTGACAATGTTGTTAACCTTTTTTCTATTTTGGCAAATATGTATGTTTCACAACTTCCATGCTCTTCACCTTTTTAACTTTTGCCAGTGCCACACTTTCTCCTTCATAATCTTCAGCAGCAGCATCATCTTTCTCATCAAATTATTCTTCATCTTCACGTTCTTAATCTTCTTCTTAAACTTCTTGCTATTCATGTTTTTGTTTACATTACTCATATTGTTATTATTAAACTAATTAATCTTCTTCATATTCAAATTCTTCATCTTCTTCCTCTTCATCTTCTTCATCATATTCTTATTTGTGACAGAGATTCCTGTACTTGTAATCTGTAAAAGTATGAATTGTTCATCCTTCCGTTCTTGCTGTCACAAAAGATTTAAATTACAACAGTATTTGTCCGTGTTCAGTTTAGCCTGCAGCAGCAGCAGGCATTTTCCAGGGGCACCATGAGGAGGAACGGACTCACCCCCATACACTGCTTAGTCTTCTTCTGCTTAGAATTTAGAGCATATATTTTGCTCTTCATTTTGGTCTTATACTTCATGTTCTTCTGCTTTTTGATCTTCTGCTTATTGTTCTTCTGTCTCTTGTTCTGTATCTTGTAGTTTGTCTTAACCTTCTTTGTCCTGTTGGTGATCTTCTTCTGGGTAATCTTTTATTTTTTCTTTGTGATGGTGTTCAGGCTGGTTGGCTTCATGCTCGTCGTCCTTGTTTTTGTCATCTTCTTCTGGGTGGTCTTTAAGGTCGTCTAATTTCCGAGAAACAGCTGACGTTACTGGAACCCTGACGGGTATCAGATGGAGCAAGAGACAATGGAAGTAACGAGGACCAGCTGACTGTGCTGGAACCCGGACGGGTAGCAGAAGGAAAAGAGGCAATGTCACAACCGAGTACCAGCTGACGTTACTGTGACACGGTTACTAAGCAGGAGGTACCTGTGCTCCAAAGCACTACCAAGGACCAGCAGACGTTGGTGGAACTCGGATACGGAGATGGAGGCACCTAGGCCAAAGGCACTGGGGAGAACCAGTTGACGGTACTGGACCCCGGACGGGTAGCAGAAGGAAAAGAGGCAATGTCACAACCGAGTACCAGCTGACGTTACTGTGACACGGTTACTAAGCAGGAGGTACCTGTGCTCCAAAGCACTACCAAGGACCAGCAGACGTTGGTGGAACTCGGATACGGAGATGGAGGCACCTAGGCCAAAGGCACTGGGGAGAACCAGTTGACGGTACTGGACCCCGGACGGGTAGCAGAAGGAAAAGAGGCAATGTCACAACCGAGTACCAGCTGACGTTACTGTGACACGGTTACTAAGCAGGAGGTACTTGTGCTCCAAAGCACTACCAAGGACCAGCAGACGTTGGTGGAACTCGGATACGGAGATGGAGGCACCTAGGCCAAAGGCACTGGGGAGAACCAGTTGACGGTACTGGACCCCGGACGGGTAGAAGAACGCACCCATGAAAATGTAAGTTGACAGGACGCAAGCCGTCCGCAGTTACCGAATCACACAGTCCTACAGTGGGTGCTTGTCCTATTGTCACAATGGAAACCGCCTTTATTTACATATCCCACAGCACACATAGGAATCACCTAAACTGCAGGCACCATAGAGTCGGCTAACCCGAATGCAACACGACAGCACAACTTATTGGAGGATAATTGACGTTCACACTGCCAGGAAACAGCTGTCGTGCTGTAACCAGGCTGGCCAGGAGTCAGTACCCCTGCCAATTACTTACGAGCAACAAATGGCGGTGTTGTAGCCCAGGGAGTAGAGTTCAGGTGGTAGAAAGATGAACATAACAGGAGACATGGAAAACGTTGCCAAACAGTTATTTAATCTGAAAACGGACAGGCAAATTCAGGTGAGATCCATGCCTTGTTCATTTTCAGAAAAGTAAGCCGGTCTACATTCTCTGAGGATAGTCGCATGCGACGGTCTGTTACTACACCACCTGCAGCACTAAAGACACGCTCAGATAATACACTGGCAGCAGGGCAAGCCAGCACCTCCAATGCATACTGGCTAAGCTCTGGCCATGTATCCAACTTAGAGACCCAAAATTTGAAAGGGGAAGAGGCATCTGGGAGTACACTTAGAGGGAAAGCCAAGTAGTCTGTCACCATCTTACGGAAACGTTTCTTCCTGGTGACTGGAGCCGTCTCGGATGGTGTAGACCTTGCTGGCGCTGTCACAAAACTTTGCCACATTTGTAACATACAGCTCTTGCCCTGTGCAGAGGCGCTGCTTCTGCTCCCTCTTGTTGTAGAGGTGTCTACACTGCCTCGACGCACAGAGCTGCTTTGTAAAGCAGTAGCAGCAGCAGCAGCTCTCTCGGCTGGAATGTACAACAGTATGGATTGCACCAGTGTGTCTTGGTACTCCTGCATTTTACGGTCCCGGTTCACCGGTGTGATGAGGGTTTGTAAGTTGTCCCGGTAGCGAGGGTCTAGGAGGGTGTACACCCAATAATCTGACGTGGTGAGAATGTGGGCGATGCGGCGGTCGTTTCTCAGGCACTGAAGCATGAAATCAACCATGTGCTGCAGACTCCCAACTGGCCAACAAAGGCTGTCCTCTAGAAGAGGCGTCATCTCTGCCTCCTCTGCATCACCCCACCCTCGCTCTACATACTGACTAGAGCGTTGTGTACCTCCCTCTGTAGGGATTTCTTCCTCCTCCATTGACTCCTCCTCCTCCTCATCCTCCTCACAAAGTGAGCCCTGCCCAGCCCTTTGTGAGGAACCACGTTGCGCTGACTGTCCTGAAGGTAATTGAATTTGTGACTCCTCATCCTCCACCTCTTCCAAAACCTCTTCCTTTAGTGCTTTCAGTGATTTCTGAAGCAGGCAGATAAGGGGGACAGTCATGCTGACTAGTGCATCATCTGCACTCGCCATCCGCGTTGAGACATCAAACGCACGCAAAACGTCGCAGATGTCCTTCATAGAGGCTCACTCAGTAGTGGTGAAGTGTGAACGGCGCAAATTGCGAGTTGATTGCGCCTGTTGCAGCTGATACTCCATTACTGCTGGCTGCTGCTCACACAACCGCTCCAACATATGTAACGTGGAATTCCACCTGGTGGGTACGTCACATATGATGCGATGTTCAGGAAGGCGAAATCTGACTTGCAGAGCTGCAATGCGCGATCTGGCCATGCTGGAACGTCGCAAGTGAGCGCACTCTAGGCGGACCTTGTGCAGCAGTGCATCAAGATCCGGATAGTCCCTCAAAAAACTCTGCACGACCAAGTTGAGCACATGTGCCAGACATGGTATGTGAGTGAGGTTGCCAAGGCCCAGAGCTGCCACCAGATTTCGGCCATTGTCACACACTACCAAGCCTGGCTGGAGATTAGCTGACAAAAACCACACGTCGCTCTCCTGCTTGATGGCATCCCAGAGCTCCTGCGCTGTGTGGCTTCGATTCCCCATGGAAATTAATTTCAGGACGGCCTGTTGACGTTTGGCCACGGCTGTGCTCATATCGGTCGCAACAGGTAAGCGTTCACGGGTCCATGTGGAGGTATACCGTGACGGCTCGTGCAGCGATGATTCTGAGGAACTGGAGTAGGAGGAGGAATCAATGTGTACAGACTGGATTCCTGCAATCCTTGGAGTTGGCAGAACACGTACAGCGCCACTGGCAAGATCTGTACCCGACTCCACAACATTGACCCAATGGGCAGTGAGGGAAAGGTATCGTCCCTGGCCATGGGTACTGGTCCACGCATCGGTGGTCAGGTGGACCCTGCTACTGACGGCGTTTAGTAGCGCATGTTTAATGTTTCCCTCGACATGTTTTTGCAGAGCAGGGACAGCTTGCCTGCTGAAATAAAATCGGCTTGGCACATTATATTGTGGGACTGCCAATGCCATAAAGTTCCTGAAACTGTCAGTCTCCACCAGCCTGAATGACAGCATTTCAAGGGACAGGAGTTTTGCAATGCCAGCATTCAGAGCCTGTGCTCGTGGATGGTTTGCCGAGTATGGCCGTCTTTTATCCCATGCCTGTGGTACCAATGGCTGTTTTTTGTTCTGGGAGTGTGACGATGACTGTGAACTTGCTGCTGTGGGTGGAATAACAGTTTGTCTATGGACAACAGTGACCGAGGTTCTTCCATGGAGATCCTGTGAGGAAGCCGAACCAGGTGTGTGTGAGCTGGAGGTAGAGGCTCGAACACGACCTGAAGATGTAGGTGCTGCTGTAGGTTGGTCTACATCTCCAGTGTGTCTTTGTAACTCAGCTACGTGCTTTGTCCGTACATGTTTCCACATATTTGTGGTATTCAGGTTACTGATATTTTTACCTCTTTTAACTTTTTGCTTACACAGCTTGCATTGAACATAGCAAATATCATCTACAAGTCTGTCAAAAAAGGACCACGCAGTGCAAGTCATGGAGCGCCAATTTTGACATTTCTAAGAGAACTGCTCCCAACAGGTGCCAAACTGGAGGCTACAGGCAAGCGAGTCTGCAGCCTACCTCTCCCTCCTCTTTGTACCGTTGGAACAATCTCTTCCTCAGAGCTGCTCCCACCACCTTCCTGTTGCTCACGCCATGTTGGGTCTCGGACTTCATCATCTCCACTACCCTCTTCCAACACCTGCTGCTGTTGGATGGTCTGGGCAGCACCATGCTCCACAAAACCTGGCACCTGAGTCTCATCATCATCATAAGATGCGTTCTGCGGTGTGCTGTCCATCGGCACTGGCTCACCCGCCTCTTCAGATTGAGAGAGACACAGCTGTTGCGCATCACTGCATACTCCCTCTTCTTCAAATTGCAGAATGCTGCTTGCCTGTGCCCGTGTTTGCGAGCCAACAGATTCTGAGAACAGAAGCAGAGACTCAGCTGGCTCCTGTACAGAACTCTCTGACTGCCTGGGCAATTTGACAGGCGGTGAACAGACAGATGGTTGCTCAACAGTGTTGTGTTCCTTAGAGGAGGTGGAAGGAATTGAAGTCGATGCATTGGCTGCCATCCAACCAACAACGGCTTCAATTTGTTCTTCCCGCAGCAGGGGGGCACGCCGAGCTCCTACCAAAGTGCGCATAAAGGAACGCTCATGGGTAAAACTGGTGGATGCTGTGTCACTGAGGGCGGCAGCAGCCACAGAATCCCCACGTCCTCTCCCTGCTGAAACTCCACGGCCACGACCACGTGCCTTACTCACTGACTTCTTCATCTTGGTAGATTGATAAAGAAAGTCAGAAAAGTTATAAGGCCTAAGTGTGGTTATTACGCAGAGACTGAAGTGAACACTGAAACACAACTGTTCACAATCTGTGAAAGGCTACTCCTTTGTCTACTTCTATAGTGTTTGCAACCAATGTATTGGATACGGATGGAAGCGCGTCACACTAATAGATTATATTTTAAATGGAATGGAGCAGAACCAATTGGAGATAAATGAAAAGGATGAGGCACTGAGACACGCTCAGCAGAGTACAAGCAGCAGTGCTTGAACAAGTAACTGGAGCGTGATGTGCACTCAAAAAATAAAAAACACAGACTGAAGTGAACACTGAAACACAACTGTTCACAATCTGTGAAAGGCTACTCCTTTGTCTACTTCTATAGTGTTTGCAACCAATGTATTGGATACGGATGGAAGCGCGTCACACTATATAGATTATATTTTAAATGGAATGGAGCAGAACCAATTGGAGATAAATGAAAAGGATGAGGCACTGAGACACGCTCAGCAGAGTACAAGCAGCAGTGCTTGAACAAGTAACTGGAGCGTGATGTGCACTCAAAAAATAAAAAACACAGACTGAAGTGAACACTGAAACACAACTGTTTACAATCTGTGAAAGGCTACTCCTTTGTCTACTTCTATAGTGTTTGCAACCAATGTATTGGATACGGATGGAAGCGCGTCACACTAATAGTTAAATTGCATGGAGCTGCAAGAATTACACTGAAGAAAAAAAAAAGAGTCTGTGAGTGACACGTGCAGATGCCTACAGACAGCGTTGCATGCAGAGCAAACTGCAGCGTCACCTGCACTCACACACACCTTGCAGAGCTGTTAAAACAACACTGCAGGCAAAAGGAAGCTTTACACAGCGGTTGGTGCTAGCCTGCCTACAGCACAGTACACTAAATCGCAATCTCTAACTGTCCCTCAGAGTCAGCACAGCAGCGTTCTGTCCCTTACTGAATTCACAGCACAGTGACGCTAAAATGGCGGCGGCGCCTTTTATAGTGCATTCTGACATCATTTCAGCATCCAATCACAGCCATGCCATTAGTTAACATGACCGCAGCAGTACAGGATGTGCCCACACTTCTTAGGATTCCTCATTGGCTGACTAAAATCACATTGCCTCTCAAAGAATTATGGGAACTTCCGATTCCGGTATACGATATATGGAAAATATCGAAACTAAGTATCGAAAGGCCGATAGAGCTAATATCGGCCGATACCCGATACTTGCGGTATCGTATCGCTCACACTACTCCTGACATGACCAGACCAGGAAAAAGGGAAAACAGGACTCAAAACCCTGTCTGAATCATGACAGGCAACAAGGTTTATTGCGAACAGTATTACAGGCAGTTACCAACATTGTTTAAATAAGGAACTAAGATGGAAGATGATTGCACCTATGATTAAGAGGAAACCCAATACATCAAAATGAGGGATTGTGCCAATGTCCAGTGAAATTATATAAAGGAAAATTGATAAAATGCATGAATTATGGAACCTATCTGGTGGTCAATATAAAAACGCCAGGTGTTAAAGGGGTTGTCCGGTTCAAATCTGCAGTCACTTTATATGACTGCAGTCTTGTGAATCCTCACGCCACACACAGTGAGGAGTCTCTGTTGTCGGTGCCAGGAGCAAGCATTCACGTGACAGCAAGCATGCGATTTGTATACTTCTGTACAAAAACCGACTAGACGTGTCCAGCCTTGCTCAATATATTTGCATTAAGTGAAGCCGCACATGTCATGTTGGCACGTGATCACCTGTATCCAATTCACATACTTGCGGTTATGAGCCTGGAGAATTCTCACTCTGTGCACTGGGAGGATTCACAAGTCTGCAGTCATATAGAGGGACTGCACACTTGTATCCTAAGACCAGACAACTCCTTTAAACCCTTGACGACCAGGAGTATTTACATTTTTGAATTTCTGTTTTTTTCCCCCCTTCTTCCCAGATCAATAACTTTTCTATTTTTTTGGTCCATATGGCCATGTGAGGGCTTGATTTTTGCGGAACAAGTTGTATGACACCATTGGTTTTAACATATTGTGTACTGGAAAAAGGAAAAAAATTCCAAGTGTGGTAAAATTGCCAAAAAAGTGCAATTCCACAGTTGTTTTTTTTTTTTACCATGTTCACTAAATGCTAAAACTGACCTGCCACTATGATTCTCCAGATAATTATGATTTTGTAGACATCAAACATGTCTAGGTTCTTTTTTATTTAACTGGTGAAAAAAAAATCCAAACTTTGTTAAAAAAAGGCACCATTTTCCAAGACCTGTAGCGTCTCCATTTTTCGAGATCTGGGGCTGGGTGAGGGCTTATTTTTTGCGCGCTGAGCTGACATTTTTATTGATACCATATGGGTGTAGATACGATCTTTTGATCATCCGTTATTACATTCTGTTGCAATTATTGCAATGTAGCGGCCAACATCGGAAAGGGATGAAGTGGCACAATCAGTGTTCAGTGGGTCAGAGGTATAGTCACAACCATGGAAAGTGGTACATTCAACTAATCTTTATAGATCAAGTTATTTCCCGACCCCTGAAACTTTAATGGCCAAGTACTCTGTGAATACACAATGACTTACAGTGTGCCTATCACCAGCAGCTTTTATTCTTTTTTTATTTCCACTGCTCCCGAGTGTTCAGCTTTTTTCTTTTTAAAATCTACCATTCAGCTCCAGTGGTATGGACCTTTTGATTCAATGCAATTTTTATGTTCTTTACCAAGGGCATAGCTTTAGGTTGCTCTGCATTATTACTATGTGAACAATCCCTAATGACCATAAAAGCTGGCATACTGGGCAACTCAATAAAATGACCCATATTTCTGAAATCGCAGATTTTGAAATGGTAGATTAAAAAAAAAAAAACAGAATATTCAGGGGCAGAATATTCAGGGGAACAGTGGAAATAACAAGAACTAATCACTTGTGACCTGGTGAAAGGTCTTCTTTAAAGTGGACGAATAGTGGTGTACAGAAGTCTGCTCCAATCCAGGCATTGTTCATTTTTATAAGAGTCAGCCTGTCAGCATTTTCTGTTGACAGGAGGATGCGCTTATCAGTTATTATTCCACCAGCGGCACTAAAAACCCGCTCTGACAAAACGCTAGCGGCAGGGCAGGCCAGGACATCCAAGGCATAGAGAGCCAGTTCATGCCACGTGTCCAGCTTGGACACCCAATAATTAAAAAACACAGGAATCACTGAGGAAGTTGTTACGGTCAGCAAGGTACTCCTTCAACATCTTCCCAAACTTTCCAGGCCTTGTGATACTACCCCACGACTCTCGGCCAGGGCGATGGAGGGTCTGAGAAAGTGTCCCAGTACTTTGTCAGTGTTCCCCTGCCTCTGCTAGATTGTAGTTGGGTCTCTCTTGCCTCTACGCATTGGTTGGCCAACCAACTGTGACCTCTGCCGCAAGCGTTTTCAGATGGGAATTTTTTCAGTAATTCCGCAACAATGGCCCTCTGGTACAGCATCATTTTAATACACTTATCTGACTTTGGAATAAGAGATTGAAAGTTCTCCTTGTACCGTGGGTCTAGAAGTGTCACCAACCAGTACTGAGTGTCCGCAAAAATTTTGATAATGCGAGGGTCACAGGAAAGGAAGCATAATATAAAGTCTGCCATGCGTGCCAGGCTGATAACTGGCAAGCCTTCCGTGTCCTCACCAACAGGACGACTGACCATGCTGTCCTTCTCCTTCTCCTCCTCTTCCCTGTCCTCAGGCCATCCATGCTGAACAGACGGTATGACAGTTGTGCTTGTAATACCGTCTATAGTGAAGGAAAGTAGCTCCTGTTCTTCCTCCTCCTCTTTCTCATTGTCAACCAATCCATGTTGGGATGACATGAGGCTGGGCTGTGTGTAATCATCTTGCATGGTTCCTTGCTCCATCTCATCGTGCTCCGCCTGCAATGCATCCTCTTTGATTGTGAGCTGAGAGCTTTTCAGAATACAGAGAAGCGGGATGGTGATGCTAATTATGGCGTCATCGCTGCTCACCTGCTTGGTGGACTCCCCAAAGTTTTGTAGGATGGTACATATGTCTGACATCCATGTCCACTCCTGAGGTCTTATGCGTGGAGTCTGAACTGAATACCGACACCCTTGTTGATGCTGGTACTCAAAAACTGCCCTCTTCTGCTAACAAATCCTTTCCAGCATATGCAGTGTAGAGCTCCAACACGTGGGGACATCACACACCAGTCAGTGAGCCGGAAGCTGAAAACAATGCTGAAGCACGGCAAGGGCGGCTGAAGATGTAGCTGACTTTCTAAAATGGGCACACAGGCACCGTATTTTCACAAGCAAATTCGGCAGCTCCGGGTAGGTTTTGAGAAACCACTGAACCACGAGGTTAAGCACATGGGCCAGGAATGATACGTGTGTGAGCTCGCCTCGCCTCAGAGCCGCTAACAGGTTACGGCCATTGTCATACACCACCATGCCTGGCTGTAGGTTCAGCGGTGTCAGCCACATATCTGCCTGCTCTTTCAGAGCTGTCCACAACTCTTCAGCATTGTGAGGTTTGTCACCTAAGCATATTAGCTTCAGCACAGCCTGTTGCTGCAAGGCTGAGGCAGTGCTGCAATGCTTCTAGCTTGCGACTGATGTGGTCATTTCAGAGATGCAGGCTGAAGAGGAGGAGGAGGAGGACGTGCAGGAGCTGCAGACTGTGGGGGCAACCCTGATTGAACTAGGGCTCGCAATCTTCGGCGTTGGTTGGACGTGTTCCATCCCAAGGTCAGACTGGGTCCCGGCTTCCACTATGTTAACCCAGTGTTCCATCAGCGAGATGTACCGTCCCTGCCCAGAAGCACTTGTCCACGTGTCCGTGGTTAAGTGTACTTTCCCTGTAACTGCATTGTTCAGGGCACGGGTAATGTTGTGGGACACGTGCTTGTGTAATGCCGGGACGGCACACCGGGAAAAATAGTGTCTGCGGGACCTTGGGACAGCTGCCGCCTTCAGGTTGCGGAAAGCTTCGGCCTCCACGAGCCTTAAAGACAACATTTCCAGCGCAAGCAGACGAGAAATGTGTGAATTTATTGCTGTGGCCTGTGGGGCGTTGGCTGCGTATTTCCACTTTCGTTCCAATGACTGGGCAATTGAAGGCTGCGCTGGGACAAGGATGTGGGCGTGCTTGCTGATGGTCGTAGTTGAGTGTGTGCAATGACAGGTGCAGGGCAGGAGGCATTTTCGTAGGCACCATGGACAGGGGATTGACTTCCACGTACAACAGCGGTAGAAGCTGTGGTGTTACCTGCAGACACTGTTCCTGGACTCAGGTTCAGCCCACAAAGTCAGGTGCTTCGTTGCCATGTGCCTGACCATGCTGGTGGTGATCAGGCTGGTAATTTTGCTACTTCTGCTGATGCGGGCATGGCAGGTGATACAAATGGCCTGTTTGGGGTTTTGGGGTTATCGGCAGGGTCTTTAAAAAACAACCAGACTCGGGAAGACCGAACAGTTGTAACGATAACTTCTGTCGTGTTGGTGTTACAAAGAACGGTTGCCCGTCTTCTGTCTGCGGCCACCACACTGCTTCTTCCTGCCTGTTGTGGTGCTACGCCTCCTTCCCAGTGTGCTGCTGTCGTCGCTCTGCATGTCTTCCTGCCAGGTTGGGTCACTTACTATATCATCCACCACCTCCTCTTCCACTTCCGCTCCCTGGTCCTCCTCCTTACTTTCTGGCAATTGTGCCTCACCAACGTCCACCTGTTGTGACACATTCCCACCGTCGCCTTCGTGTGAACGTCGCTGCTTAAATATTTGGGCATCGCTACATGTAATCTCATTTTGCCCGGCTTCAAGTGGACCAGGCGAGAAGCCAGAATCTATAAATGGACAACTGAACAGCTCTTCGGAGTGTCCAAGTGTGGGATCAGTTGTCTGCGGGCACTCGGCATGGGAGGTGGATGGAGGATCAGGGTGAGGAATATGCGGTCCAGACTCACGGCTACTCAGACTTGACGGTGTGGAAGACAGGGTGCTTGTGGCAAAGTGACTGGAAGTATTATCCACCATCCAACCATCTACCTTTTCACACTGCACTGGTGTAAAGAGTGGTCTTCTGCCGTCCCCTATGAATTCTGACAGGAATCTGTTGCGAGAAGATGTGGGTGTTTGTTGTGGCACAATTGCAGCTTGCCCTCTGCCTCTGGATGCACCATCACCATCACGTCCAGTTCCCCATTCCTTGCCACGTGCCTGTCCCATTTTAAATTTAGTGCAATATTTTCAACGTTCAATAAAAAAGTCACAATTTGGAGCAAAATTAGATGTGATCCGTGTGCGGGCAAAACGCACTTTGAAATATCTGGAATGTACTTTATTTGCTTAACAAACTGTTGTTACTGTCAATAACTGTGGTAAGATGAAGAAAAAACTGTCTAATGTAGCCCTGAAATGCCGCAATTTTTAGCACACAGAGAGATAGGAGTCTGACACAGATAACACACAGGTCAATATGTGGCCTGGATAATTTTTTTTTACCCCAAAATACTGTATCCTAGGGTCTAAGGGGTAAGGTTTCTCCTTGTGGAGAGTGACAAGGAGAAGCCTTACCCCTTAGACCCTAGTCCAGAGCCTCTCATCTAGCCAAATCAGATCTCTCCTACTTTGCACTGACGAGGACTAATAGTCCGAAACACCGTGTCTGCAAATGGAGATACTAATTTGGCTTGTATCATAAGTCATATTACAAGACTCGTTAAAGGGTTGATTGTGACTTGTAGGATCGCTACTTCCAATAGGTGGCGCTATAGAGTACAAGTCCTCTTTTTTTGAAGTGGCAATTTGCATATAAAATGTATCCTAGGGTAACAGACAGCAAAAATAGTGTAATGTTGGCTTGAAAAGCAACTATTTGTAGAGCACAGATACACCAGGTGTCTGACGGAGATAAAAGACTGTTCAATATGTGGCCTTGAGGGTTTTTTTTTTAATTTTTTACCCAAAAAGACTGTATAGAAATAGGGTAACACACAGCAAAAAAAAAGGGTAATGTTGCCCTGATATGCCACAATTTTTGGCACACGGAGAGATAGGAGTCTGACACAGATACCACACAGGTCAATATGTGGGCCTAATTTCTTTTTTTTTAACCCAAAAAGACTATAGAAATAGGGTAAGACACATAAAAAAAGGGTAATGTTGCCCTGATATGCCACAATTTTTGGCACACGGAGAGATAGGAGTCTGACACAGATACCACACATGTCAATATGTGGGCCTAATTTCTTTTTTTTTAACCCAAAAAGACTATAGAAATAGGGTAAGACACATAAAAAAGGGTAATGTTGCCCTGATATGCCACAAATTTTTGCACATAGAGAGATAGGAGTCTGACACAGATACCACACAGGATTTAAGGCAACACGGCACTCAAAAAAGAGATATTATAGGTGCCCAAGTTAGGTATCCAACCTATCAACAATTAAATTAAATAAAACTTGGCACTCAATTCATGAAAGATGAACAGTTCCTTTTTATTGATATGCATCCAGACAAAAAATTGAACGTTTTCGGTCCAACAAAGGACCTTCTTCAGAACATCATTTCTCTTGATGATAACTAGATGAAGGAGCCATAAGCATATGCCCATACGATAGTGGGCTAGATCTCCAAGAAGGGTATCTTGTAGTTCTGGATGCGTTTTGTCCTATAAAATAAACTGTAATGCGTCCAAATAGCTATGCCCCGGGGTGACGGCAGAACACTGGAATTGGTGTGACCGATATGGCAGTGCTAGCTGTGCACAGTGGGGCACCGAGGAATGTATGAAGACAGCTGGCGCTTCTATGTTGAGCAAGAACTTGCTTTTGAATAGCACTGTGTGCCCGAGTCCATAGTAGGAGTGTGCCACCGTCAGGGGAGAAACGCCCTGATATGCCACAATTTTTTGCACACAGAGAGATAGGAGTCTGACACAGATACCACACTGGTCACTATGTGGCCTGGATTTTTTTATTTTATACCCCAAAATAGTGTACAGAACTAGGGTAACAGACAGCAAATACAGTGGAATGTAGGCCTGAATTGCCACAAAAAAAGGTGAAATGAAGCCTCAAAAGCACACTTTGTAGTCCACAGATAGATGAGGCGTCTCACAGAGATACCAGACTGTTTAATATGTGGCCGGTTTTGTTTTATTTTTTACCCACAAATAGTGTACACTAGACCTAGGGTAGCAGACAGCCAAAAAAATTTAATGTAGGCCTGAAAAGCAACTATTTGTAGAGCATAGATACACCAGGCGTCTGACGGAGATAACAGACTGTTCAATATGTGCCTGTGCCCTGGAGTTTCTTCATTTTTTTTTATCCCAAAATACTGTATACACCTAGGGTAACAGACAGTAAAAACAGTGGAACATAGGCCGGGAATGCCATAATTTGTAGACCACAGATAGATCTGGCGTCTGACGGAGATAGAACACTGTTAAATATGTGGGCTGGATTTTTTTGGCCCACCAATATTGTACTGCCAATAAGTAGGCTATGACACTAAAAAAAAAATTGTTGGAGTACTAAAATTGTAAAATAGTTAGAGCAATGTTATACAATGTGTGGGGTGTACAAAACACAATGATAAATATAAGAACTGTAGCTAAATATTTTTTGGCCACCTAAAGATTTTTTTGTCAGCACAATGGTGTCCAAAAATGTTGTAAGACACTCCAAAAAATACTACAGTACCAAAAAAAAAGCACAGAATTTTCTGCGCACCCAGTTCTGATGTCTGGGACAAAAAAAGCCGTTTTAAATGGCCAGATTTTCACGCTGTTGTATTAACATGACCTGGCTGTAGTCTGCAGTGTGACCAAGCAAATAAATGTAGAAAAAAAGGAGTCTCTGGATTGCTTTGTAATAAAATTAGTAGGATTCAAGAGCAAAAAAAATGAATCCTAGCCACAGATACCTGCAGCTAGGTATATATACAGTAGGCAGCACCAAACAGTAATAGACCCTTTTGAAGTATGCAGTGAGATCTATATACTCAAATACAGTGCCTGCATGTCTTGCACCGATGTGGATATGCGCACATGGACACCCCTGCCTACCTAGCACTGCTATCTATATACCCCCTAATTAGCCCTTAAAACCTTTACCCCCAAGGGTAATGACCGGGCCAATTTTTACAATTCTGACCACTGTCTCTTTATGAGGTTATAACTCTGGAACGCTTCAACGGATCTTCGAGATTCTGAGAAAGTTTTCTCGTGACATATTGTACTTCACTTTAGTGGTAAAATTTCATTGATATAACTTGCGTTTATTTAAAAAAAAAACGCAAATATGGTGAAAATTTAGAAAATTTAGTAATTTTCAAACTTTGAATTTTTATTCCCTTAAATCAGAGAAATATGTCACACAAAATAGTTAATAAATAACATTTTCCACATGTCTACTTTACATCAGCACAATTTTGGAACCAAAAATTCTTTTTGTTAGGAAATTATAAGGGTTAAAAGTTGACCAGCGATTTCTCATTTTTACAACAAAATTTACAAAGCCATTTTTTTAGGGACCACCTCACATTTGAAGTCACTTTGAGGGGTCTATACCCAAAAGTGACACCATTCTAAAAACTGCACCCCTCAAGGTACTCAAAACCACATTCAAGAAGTTTATTAACCCTTCAGGTGCTTCATAGGAGCTGAAGCAAGTTGGAAAGGAAAAAATGAACATTTAACTTTTTAGACACAAAAATGATCTTTTACAAACTTTTTTTTATTTTCACAAGGGTAAAAGGAGAAAATGGACAGATAAAGTTGTTGTGCAATTTCTCCTGAGTACGCCGATACCCCATATGTGGGGGAAAACCACTGTTTGGGCACACAGCACAGCTCTTAAGGGAAGGAGCGCCATTTGACTTTTTCAAACCAAAATTGGCTGGAATTGAGATTGGATGTCATGTCGCGTTTGGAGAGCCCCAGATGCGCCTAAACAGTGGGAACCCCCCACCAAGTGACACCATTTTTTAAACTAGCCCCCCTATGGAACTTATCTAGATCTGTTGTGAGCACTTTGAACCCCGAAGTGTTTCACAAAAGTTTATAATGCCTGGGTGTGACAAAAAAAAAAAATTTCCACAAAAATGATTTTTTAGCCCCAAATTTTTGATTTTTCCCAAGAAAATTGGACCCCAAAAGTTATTGTCCAATTTGTCCTGAGTACGCTGATACCCCAAATGTGGGGGGGGGAACTGTTTGGGCGCACGGCAGGGCTTGGATAGGAAGTAATAATGTTTTGGAATGCAGATGTTGATGGGAGTCATGTTACGTTTGCAGTGCCCCAGATGTGCCTAAACAGTGGAAACCCCCCATAAGTGACCCCATTTTGGAAACTAGACCCCCTAAGGAACTTATCTAGATCTGTGGTGAGCACTTTGAATCCCCAAGTGCTTCACACAAGTTTATAATGCCCGGGAATGAAAATATAAAATCCTATTTGTTTCCCACAAAAATTATCTTTTAGTCACCAATTTTTTATTTTCCCAAGGGTAACAGGAGAAATTGGACCACAAAAGTTGTTGTCCAATTTGTCCTGAATACGCTTATACCCCATATGTGGGGGGGGGAACTACTGTTTGGGTGCACGGCAGAGCTCGGAATGGAAGGAGCGCCATTTGACTTTTTACAACCAAAATTGGCTGGAATTGAGATTGGACGCCATGTTGCATTTGGAGAGCCCCTGATGTGCCTAAACAGTGGAAACCCTTCACAAGTGACCCCATTTTAGAAACTAGACCCCCTGAGGAACTTATCTAGATCTGTGGTGAGCAATTTAATCCCCCAAGTGCTTCACACAAGTTTATAACGTAGAGTCGTAAAATTAAAAAATCATATTTTTTCCACAAAAATGATCTTTTCTCCCCAATTTTTATTTTCCCAAGGGTAACAAGACCCCAAAAGTTATTGTGAAATTTGTCCTGAGTATGCTGATACCCCATATGTGGGGGGTAAACCATTGTTTGGGTGCATGGCAGGGCTCGGAAGGGAAGGAGCGCCGTTTGACATTTTCAACGCAGAATTGGCTGGATGACATGTCGTGTTTGGAGAGCCCCTGATGTGCCTAAACAGTGGAAACTCTCCACAAATGACACCATTTTGGAAACTAGACCCCTCAAGGAACTTATGTAGATGTGTGGTGAGAACTTTGAACCCCCAAGTGTTTCACTAAAATTTATAACGCCCGAGCATGAAAATAAAAAAACATATTTTTTCCACAAACATGATCTTTTAGTCCCCAACTTTTTATTTTTCCCCAAGGGTAAGAGGAGAAATTGGACTCCAAAAGTTGTTGTCCAATTTGTCCTGAGTACGCTGATACCCTATATGTGCAAGAAAACTGCTGTATGGGCACACGTCGGGGCTCGGAAGGGAAGTAGTGACGTTTTGGATTGCAGACTTTGATGGAATGGTCTGCGGGCGTCATGTCGCATTTGGAGAGCCCCTGATGTGTCTAAACAGTGGAAACCCCGACAAGTTACCCCATTTTAGAAAGTTGACCCCCCAAGGAACTTATCTAGATGTGTGGGGAGAACTTTGAACCCCCAAGTGCTTCACAGAAGTTTATAACATAGAGCCATAAAAATAAAAAATCATAATTGTTTTCCACAAAAATGATATTTTCGGCCCCAATTTTTTATTTTCCCAAGGGTAACAGGAGAAATTGGACCCCAAAAGTTGTTTCCAATTTGTCCTGAGTATGCCGATACCCATATGTGGGAGAAAACTACTGTATGGGCACACGTCGGGGCTTGGAAGAGAAGTAGGATTGCAGACTTTGATGGAATGGTCTGCGGGCATCATGTCGCATTTGGAGAGCCCCTGATGTTCCTAAACAGTGGAAACCCCCCACAAGTGACCCCATTTTGGAAAATAGACCCTACAAGGAACTTATCTAGATGTGTGGTGAGCGCTATGAAGCCCCAAGTGCTTCACAGAAGTTTACAACGTACAGCCGTAAAAACAAAAAAAAATCATTTTTTTTTACAAAAATGATATTTTCGCCCCCAATTTTTTATTTTCCCAAGGGTAACAGAAGAATTTGGACCACAAGAGTTATTGTGCAATTTGTCCTGAGTATGCTGATACCCCATATGTGGGGGTAAACTACTGTTTGGGCGCATGGCAGAGCTCAGAAGGGAAGGAGCACTGTTTGACTTTTTTAACGCAGAATTGGCTGGCATTGAGATCAGACGCCATGTCACATTTGGAGAGCCCCTGATGTGCCTAAACAGTGGAAACCCCCCAATTCTAACTCCAACCCTAACCCCAACATACCCCTAACCCTAGTCCCAATCCTAACCATAACCCTAACCACAAACCTAACCCTAACACACCCCTAACCCTAATCCCAACCCTAACACTAATCCTAACTTTAGCCCTAACCCTAACCCTAACTTTAGCCACAACCCTAACCCTAACCCTAATGGGAAAATGGAATTAAATAAATTTTTTTAATTTTATTATTTTTCCCTAACTAAGGGGGTGATAAAGGGGGGTTTGATTTACTATTTATAGCGGGTTTTTATGTTTGGCAGCAGTCACGCTAAAAGATGCTTTTTATTGCAAAAAATAGTTTTTGCATCACCACATTTTGAGAGCTATAATTTTTGCATATTTGGGCCCACAGAGTCATGTGAGGTCTTATTTTTTGCGGTACGAGTTGATGTTTTTATTGGTATTATTTTTGGGCACGTGACATATTTTGATCGCTTTTTATTTTTATTTTTGGGAGGTTAGAATGAACAAAAATCAGCAATTCATGAATTTCTTTTGGGGGGCGTTTATACTTTTCCGCATGTGGTAAAATTAATAAAGCAGTTTTATTCTTCGGGTTAATACGATTATGGCGATATCTCATTGTAAGCTTTTCAGGGGATTTAGCTCTGGGATCGCCGTCTTGGGGAGACGGAGTGGCATAAAGAGACCATTCACAGACAGTGGTTCTGTTAAAAACTGGCCGCAACCAGTTTTATTAAAGTCCACAGCAAACAGAACATAAATTAAAACAAAATCATAAACATAAAGCCTAGGCGTGTCCCGCCACTAATTACACTTAGATAGATTACCCTTTCTATCCGGGTCCAGACTCTAATAGCCTGTGCCCAAAACAACACATATGTTCAGTAGTTACCAGCGTGCAGCTCACATGAGGCTCCAATGGCGTCTGAAGTCAGATCCAGACTGAGAGATAGAGCCCCCTCTGAACTTCTCAAGCAGGTACTTATGGCTGCCTAATTAAGCAGCTGTGTTCACTCCGGGTTGCACTGAAAACCTGTCCCAGATAGGAATGGAATGAACACCGCACTGACAACCTATTTTATGCGCCCCAGCTAAGAAACCTGGGCGAGATATACACGCCGTCCAGCACACACCCCTTCACTGTCTCACATATCCCCCCCCTCTTCTCCAGACCGGAGGACTGGTCAGAAATTCCGAAGAGACAGTGAACTCTGGACAAGGCATCAGCATTACCCTGTAATTTCCCAGTCTATGCTCAACCGAGAAATTGAACTCTTGAAGTGAAAGGAACCACCTTGTCACCCTGGCATTCCTTTCCTTGTTCTGCTTCATCCATGTCAGAGGAGCATGGTCTGATTGCAATTTAAATCTCCTACCCAAGAGGTAATACCGTAGGGAGTCCAGCGCCCATTTGATTGCGAGGCACTCTCGCTCCACAATGGCATAATTTTGTTCAGCCGGTGTCATTTTTCGACTTAGATACAGGACTGGGTGTTCTTCACCCTTCACGACATGTGATAACACCGCCCCTAACCCCACATTAGAGGCATCAGTTTGAACAAGAAACTCTTCCCTGAAATTAGGGGTGACCAGAACTGGTCTTTGACACAAAGCCATTTTCAACGACAGAAATGCTTTTTCTGCCTCCGGATTCCAATTTATCATTTTGGACTTCCCCCCTTTTGTCAGGTCAGTCAATGGGGCAGCAATGGAGGCATACTTTGGTACGAATCTGCGATAGTACCCAGTGATGCCCAAAAATGCTTTGACCTGTCGTTTTGTGAGGGGTACAGGCCAGTTTCGAATTGCCTCTACTTTATCGATTTGTGGCTTGATCAGCCCTCTGCCAATCACATAGCCCAAGTACTTGGCCTCTTCTAGGCCAATTGCACATTTCTCTGGGTTTATGTTCAGCCCAGCTCCGCCTATCGAGTCTAGGACGGCTTGTACCTTAGCGAGGTGGCTCTCCCAATCAGAACTGAAAATTACCACATCATCCAGGTAGGCAGCTGCATAGGCTTGATGCGGGCGTAGGATCTGGTCCATAAGCCTCTGAAAGGTAGCTGGGGCTCCATGCAACCCGAATGGCATCACCAGATACTGAAACAAACCTTCCGGGGTTGCAAAGGCCGTTTTTTCTTTTGCCTCCTCAGATAGGGGTATCTGCCAGTACCCTTTTGTCAGATCGAGGGTTGTAATATAACGGGCACCCCCTAACCTCTCGATTAGCTCATCTACCCGTGGCATCGGGTATGCGTCAAACTTTGACACTTCGTTCAACTTTCTGAAATCATTACAGAACCTCCAGGTTCCATTAGGTTTTGGGATCAGAACAATCGGGCTACACCACTCGCTTTGGGCCTCCTCAATGACCCCGAGGTCTAGCATACGTTTGATTTCAGTAGAGACTATCTTTCTGCGGGCTTCTGGAATTCTGTACGGTTTTATTTTGACCTTAGTACCGGGCTCAGTCTCGACATGGTGTTTTACGAGAGAAGTCCGGCCGGGCAAGTCAGAAAACCTCTGCCGATTTTTCTGCAGAAACTCCCGTACTTCCTGTTTTTGGTGCACGGACAATGTCTCACCAATGGTCACAGGAGGTAGAGATGGTTTTACCCCTTTCTCTACTTCACCCGAGGCCAACAATGCCTCTCTGTCCCTCCAGGGCTTGATCAGATTGATATGATATATCTGGTAGGGCTTCCGTCTCCCGGGTTGGTGTACTTTGTAAGTAACCTCGCTCACTTTTTGTACGACCTCGTATGGACCATGCCACTTGGCCAAAAACTTACTTTCCACCGTGGGAATTAGAATTAGGACTCGATCCCCGGGATTGAAAGACCTAATTTTTGCTGACCGATTATAGACTCTGCTTTGAGCTTCTTGGGCTCTCTGCAGATGATTCTTCACCAATGGCAGAATTTTAGCCATCCTCTCTTGCATCTGGGCAATATGCTCTATAACACTCTTGTATGGAGTTGTCTCGGTTTCCCAAACCTCCTTGGCTATGTCCAGCAAGCCCCGCGGATGCCGACCATACACCAACTCAAAGGGAGAAAATCCCGTAGAGGCCTGGGGAACCTCTCTGACCGAAAACAATAAGTAGGGTAACAGGAAGTCCCAGTCCCTCCCATCTTTCTCTACTGCTTTCTTTAACATATGTTTTAATGTTTTATTAAAACGTTCAAACCAACCCATCCGTCTGGGGGTGATACACAGATGTCCGAATGTGCGAGATTTTAAGCAACTTACACAGTTCCTTCATCACTTTGGACATAAAAGGTGTGCCTTGGTCCGTGAGGATCTCTTTAGGAATTCCTGTCCTGGAAAACATATGAAACAGTTCCCGTGCAATATTTTTAGATGCCATATTTCTTAAAGGGACCGCCTCGGGGTACCGGGTTGCATAATCAAGGACAACTAAGATGTATTGGTGTCCCCTGGCTGATTTTACAATAGGACCTACCAAGTCCATTGCTACCCTTTCAAAGGGGATTTCTATAACCGGCAGCGGGATTAATGGACTCCGGAAGTGAGACACCGGAGCATTTATCTGACAGAGGGGCAGGTTTTACAATAATCCTCCACATCTCGATAAACCCCGGGCCAGTAAAACCTCTGAAGAATTCTTTCCTGGGTTTTGTCCATCCCCAGGTGCCCACCCAGCACGTGGTTATGGGACAAACCTAACACCATACTTCTATATGACTTAGGTACCAGGAGCTGACTCACGGCCTCTCCCTTTACTTTAGTGACCCTATACAGCAGGTCATTGTTCATGGCAAAATGGGGAAATTTTTCATCAGAGCCGGGCTCTTGTGGGATCTCATTCAGAACAGTTATATTCTCCCTGGCATGTTTAAGAGTGGGGTCTTGCAATTGCTCACTCCCAAAATTGCCACGGGACACCGGTAGGTCAGGGACATTCTGTTCTAGAGAAACATCCTCCCCCTTCCCCAACATCACCTGAAATGGAAATTCATCATTTTTTTTACAGTCATCATCATTATCAATATCATTATCATGATTACTCTCAGCATCAGCATCATTATCATGGTCATCATCATTATCATGATCATCATCATTATCATGGTCATCACATAAGTTTAACGGCCCACTAGCCTTGTGTTCCGCCCCTCGGGACTGCGCACCCTCAGTAGGAGCTTCATCACACTGTCCAGCAGAAACATTTTTTTTCCAAAGACTCCAAAACAGGGGAAAGTCACGACCCAATATGGCGGGATGCATCAAGTTCTTCACTACCCCCACTTCATATGAGATCTCCCCGAGTTTTGTGACGAAGTCTGAGGAGGTTATTGGGTAGACTTTGACGTCTCCATGTATGCACACCACGCTTAGGTACCTATCTGTGACGAAGTTCCCATCAGCCAGACTAGCATGTATTAGAGTCACTCGACTTCCTGAGTCGAGTAGGGCCTGTACTGGGCACCCATTTATCACGACCTGACACAGCTGTGGGCCAGTCTCCTCGACTAGGGTGGCCACGCACACGGGCTCGGCGAGGAACGAGAGAGACTGTCCAGCGTCACAGTCCATAGGTTCCCCCACTAGTGGACAATTGGCTGAAATATGACCTTGTTCACGGCATCTCCAACACTGTCTCAGGTCAGGGTGTTCAGACGGGGAGACCTTCCTAGGTCTGGGTTCTCCTGGTAGGTAAGTATCACCCTTCCGCTCATACATGTCCCCTCGGGGCTGACCCGGACTATCAACAGCCCCCCTTGCCCCCACAGCTGGAACCCTCTTACCGGAAGATGACGGAGGCCGGGTATTCCGAACCGATGATCGCTCGGACGGCTGGTCACGTAGATAGTCTTTGGTGGCGAAATACCTTTCTATTAGGCTGACCAGTTGATCGGCATCTTTGGGGTCTCCCTGTCCGACCCAGAGCTGGACCTCAGGGGGAAGGGCCCAGATGTACCGGTCCAGCACCACCTTTTCAACCATTTGGGCAGGGGTGCTGACGTCAGGTTCCAACCACTTTTTTACCAAAGAAATCAAGTCATACATTTGTGAGCGAGCAGGCTTGTCTCGCCTGTATCTCCAGTTATGGACTCTCCTGGCACGGACTGCCCTCGTCACACCCAGGCGGGCAAGAATCTCCGCTTTCAACTTAGTATAGTTTTTGCTGTCTTGCTCGCTGAGGTCAAAATAGGCTTTTTGGGGTTCCCCAGTCAGATAGGGCGCGACCACCATAGCCCATTCAGATTGTGGCAGATTCTCCTTCTCTGCCAGTCTCTCAAATATAGCCAGATATGCCTCCACATCGTCATGAGGCGTCATCTTCTGCAGAGTCTGTTTTACCGCCTTCTTTACAGCGGATAATGCCGGTAACCCGGCGTCTTCATTCGGGAACGAGGTGCTAGGAGTTTTTTTTAGTGCTGCAACCTGCTCCAGTAACAACCGGTTGGTTTCCTGCTGTTGCTGCTGGCTCTGCTGGGCCTCTAGGTGTTGTTGCTGCATGGCCTGCTGTTGTTGCTGCATGGCCTGCTGATGTTGCTGCATGGCCTGCTGATGTTGCTGCTGCATGGCCTGCTGGTTCTGGGCCAGCTGCTTAACGAGCTCCTCCATACTGCCGGACATCTTGGGCTGGCTGACAGCCTTCACCCAAGACATATACACTTCACAGTCTTCTCCACAATAAGTTCAGTTTTGCGGTGCAGACACCTTTTTTTTTTTTTT
Source organism: Oophaga sylvatica (assembly GCA_033576555.1). NCBI lineage: Eukaryota > Metazoa > Chordata > Amphibia > Anura > Dendrobatidae > Oophaga > Oophaga sylvatica. The sequence continues at coordinate 470,309,779 of JARQOD010000001.1, forward strand.
TTTTTTTCAAAGTCTTCAGCCACTGTGCTGCCCCAGCATTCAAGCACCAATTGTAAGCTTTTCAGGGGATTTAGCTCTGGGATCGCCGTCTTGGGGAGACGGAGTGGCATAAAGAGACCATTCACAGACAGTGGTTCTGTTAAAAACTGGCCGCAACCAGTTTTATTAAAGTCCACAGCAAACAGAACATAAATTAAAACAAAATCATAAACATAAAGCCTAGGCGTGTCCCGCCACTAATTACACTTAGATAGATTACCCTTTCTATCCGGGTCCAGACTCTAATAGCCTGTGCCCAAAACAACACATATGTTCAGTAGTTACCAGCGTGCAGCTCACATGAGGCTCCAATGGCGTCTGAAGTCAGATCCAGACTGAGAGATAGAGCCCCCTCTGAACTTCTCAAGCAGGTACTTATGGCTGCCTAATTAAGCAGCTGTGTTCACTCCGGGTTGCACTGAAAACCTGTCCCAGATAGGAATGGAATGAACACCGCACTGACAACCTATTTTATGCGCCCCAGCTAAGAAACCTGGGCGAGATATACACGCCGTCCAGCACACACCCCTTCACTGTCTCACATCATTTATTCATTTTTTTATGTTTTGGCACTTTTATACAATAAAAACAATTTTATATAAAAAATAATTATTTTTACATCGCTTTATTCTACGAGCTATACATTTTTTATTTTTTCGCTGATGATGCTGTATGGCAGCTTGTTTTTTGCGGGACAAGATGACGTTTGCAGCAGTACCATGTTTATTTATATCCGTCTTTTTGATTGCGTGTTATTCCACTTTTTGTTCGGTGGTATGAAAGGATTGATTTTGCTTTGTTTTTTTTTTTTTTTTAAGGGTTCACTAAAGGGGTTAACTAGTGGGACAGTTCTATAGGGCGGGTCGTTACGGATGCGGTGATACCAAATATGTGTAGTTTTATTGCTTTGTTTTTTTTTTATATACATGAAGAAATTAATTTATTGGGGAATATTTTTTTTTCCTTTATTTTGGAATTTTTTTTTTACACATGTTATTTTCATTTTTTTAACTTTTTTACTTTGTCACAGGGTGGGATATCACTGTATAAAGTCAGATCGCTGGTCTGACAGTTTGCACAGCACTGTCAGACCAGCTATGTGACAGGCACTGCTGTAGTCTTTCTCAGCGCCTGCTCTCAGCAGGCACTGAGGAAGCCGCCTCCCTGCAAGACCCCGAAGGACCCCGTGGCCATCTTGGATCTGGGGTCCTGCAAGGAGGAGGGTCCCTCGGAACAGCGCTATACATCGCTGTTCTGAGGGTCTCACGGAAGCACACAGGGAGCCCCCTCCCTGCGCGATGCTTCCCTGTGCCCCCGGTACAATGCGATCATGTTTGATCACGGTGTGCCAGGGGTTAATGTGCCGGGAGCAGGCCGTGACCACTCCTGACACATAGTGCTGGGTGTCAGCTGTGATAATCAGCTGACACCTGGCCGCGATCGGCTGCGCTCCCCCTGGGAGCGCGGCCGATCGCATGTGACGTATTATCCCGCCCATGGTCATACGGGCCCAGGTCACATGGACGGAATAGTACGTCCGATGGCAAAAAGGGGTTAAAAGGACTGTTGATTTAGCTGGGTTTGTGGCTTGAACAATGGTAGACCCACACTATCTAAAAAAAGCACAAATCTGACCCTATCTCAGCAGCAGCTATCCCTACACTATATGATTCCAGAGCTGAATGCGCCGAGCAGGGTGGCGTCCAGTCTCTTATAGACCTGATGACGCTGTGCGGCCAGCCAATCACTGTAATACCACAAGTAAGGCCGGCTTCATATTTGTGGATGGCAGAGCTGCGGAGGGTTGCAGACTTCCTCTGTGAAGCTCTGCCCACTGCCGCACCTCCTCCGTTCAGCTCAGCCTACATCTGCATGCAGTCTGTGTACTTATCTTTAACATTGGGTGCGCAGGTCGTGCGGATGTATGCAGATGCATCCGCATGAATTGTTTTGATGATGCGGCAACTTGCGTCGAACGCAACATGTTGCAATTTGTTGCAGTCGCCGCATCATCAAAATGACACATGCAGAGGCATCCGCATACATTCTCACGGCCTGCATACCCAATGTTAAAGATAGGTACGCGGGCTGCATACAGACCTAGGCGGAGCTAAACGGGGGAGGTGCCATCCGCAAATCTGAACCTGGCCAAAGATGGCTGCGTCATTACAGTGCGTGGCTGACAATCCCTGCATGTTCACTGGCACTCTAAAGAGCGCCAAAATTGCAGGGCGGAGACCCAAACTCGCCGAGTACAGTGATACTCGGGTGTATAACGAGTAGTGACGAGCACGTTCACTCATCACTAGTGGAGACGCCACGGGTCTCAGAAAATGGTGCCTTTTTTCCACAAATTTGTGATTTTTTTTCACCACTTAAAATAAAAAAGAACCTAGACATGTTTGGTATCTACGAACTTATAATCACATGGATAATCATAATGGCAGGTCAGTTTTAGCAGTTGGTGAACATGGTAAAAAAAACAAACAAAAAAACTATTGTGGACTTTTTTGCAATTTCACTGCACTTTCCCGTTTTCCAGTACATTATATGCTAAAATCAATAGTGTCATTCAAAAGTGCAATTCGACCCCCAAAAGACAAGCCCTCAGTCTGCTATATTGATAGAAAAATAAAAAAATATGGCTCTGGGAAGAAGGTGAGCAAAAAGCAAAAAAGGAAAATGGCCCAGAGGTGGAGGGGTTAAAATGTTATTCATAAATAAACAAAAATCATATCGTTCTAAATTTACAACTAACATGAAAGTATAATATGAGATGAAAAACAAATCTCATAATCACTGGGACATGTTGAAGCATTTCAGAGATCTTACCATGTAAAATGACACAAGTCAAATTTGAAAAAATTGGACCTGGTCAGTATGGTGAAAACAGGATTTGATGGGAAGGGGTTAAAGAAGCTACATATAAGTTGTCTATAGTTTTCCCAAGGTTTGAATCCCTTTATTAAATGCTAATCAGGCACTGCTACCTTAGTGCTTAATGGGTTAAATGCTAGGTTCCTGACAGATACTTGTAAGAACTCCAGATCCTAGCTTTTGTATTCCTGCCGCCCACAATCCAGAAAGGCGTTGGAGTTCCCATAATACATGTAGTCACTTAGTAGTGTTCACTTGCCCACTTATCACTGTTGGGAGTAGGTGTTTCTTCTGCCTTACCATCCTTTGCACACTCCACATGACTCACAGGTCGCTGGCTCATTTAGTTTAATGCGTGAATGATACGCACAGAGATTCAATTACATGGGAGCACTTTGACAAACTTACCATGGCAACACGGGCTTTATCTGCACACAATAAGCCAGTCTCATTGCTCTTCACGTCTTTTTTAGTTGAAAGGCAGTTTTTTCTCTTATTTCAGATTGCACAGATTTTGAGGCTCATAGTCATAGTGCATGGTGGGGTCACAGTATAGTTTAAAAGACAGCCATAGATTGCAAGTTACTAGCATAAACCATAGATTTCAGTACATGAAAACCTGGAAATCACATAACGTCTTCTTGCTTTTGGCCAATTTATCCTAGAGAATATTGCAATAATAAACATTAAGATTTTCACATTATTTCTGAATGGAACAGTTATAATCTATGACTTGTACAGGTGGACTGCTTTGTATTTGTTTTATTATGGACTTGTACAGGTGGACTGCTTTGTATTTGTTTTATTATGGACTTGTAGAGGTAGACTGATTTGTTGGACTGCTTTGTATTTGTTTTATTATGGACTTGTACAGGTGGACTGCTTTGTATTTCTTTAATTATAGAATTTTAGAGTTGAAATGCTTTGTATTTGTTTTATTATAGCCTAAGTTGAAAGTTATTAATTACCATTTTTTTCTCTAATTTTTTTTTTTTTTAATTAAGTGTGTTTTACGTGTAATAGCCAATAACCGCATTGCAAAACTTTGGCAATCTACAGTAAGGCTAAGTGCACACGTTCAGGATTATTTGCGTTTTTTTTCGCGTTTTTTCGCGGGAAAAAACGCGTCAAAAACGCATGAATTAAGCATCCTATCATTTAGAATTAATTCCGCAATGTTTGTGCACATGGTGCGTTTTTTTTCCGCGAAAAAAACGCATCGCGGAAAATCTAGCAACATGTCCATTAATTTTGCGGATTTCTAGCGTTTTTTCCCGCTATATTATTGACCTAGAAAGTTCAGGAAAAAATCGCGGTAAAAACGCGTCAAATCCGCGCAAAAACGCACCAAAAACGCGCAAAATCCGAGCAAAAAATGCGCGTTTTTGCCGCAAAAAAAGTCTGGTTTCGCTCAGGAATATTCTGCAAACATTCCTGAACGTGTGCACTTAGCCTCAACCTTGATGTAGAGTTCAGATTCAGTTTTCGACTGCTCCTTAATCATGCAATGTATGTACACCCTAGGAGGCTGAATATATTTGAGTTAATGGCAGGACTGTGGTTCACGATTGTCACTTTCATATGGCAGTTATGCCATAAACTCTTTTAATGCACCAGTGCCCTCTAGTGATAGATCATGGGAAAAATAGTAGAAAAAAAAAAATCTTCAAGGTAATATGTAATTAGAAAATGACTTATCGATTAAAACAGGTTTTTGTATTAAAAAAATGAGTAATTCTCACACTGGTCACAGGGGCTTTTTCATAGATATATAGATTCATATTTCCTAGCTTTTCAGAAAGAGTTCTCAACACGCTCATTATCTTCAGAGGGAGTATTACAATGACAGGTAACAAAGCTGATAACACAGGATCCACCACTCTCAATAGGTCAGGGGCAGACACAGACGATTTGGGGCCCCTGTGTAAGAAATGTGTTTCTGTCCCCCCTTTTATGGCTACCAATGTACAGCTATATACAGTCAGGGCCAGAAATATTTGGACAGTGACACAATTTTCGCGAGTTGGGCTCTGCATGCCACCACATTGGATTTGAAATGAAACCTCTACAACAGAATTCAAGTGCAGATTGTAACGTTTAATTTGAAGGGTTGAACAAAAATATGTGTTAGAAAATGTAGGAATTGTACACATTTCTTTACAAACACTCCACATTTTAGGAGGTCAAAAGTAATTGGACAAATAAACATAACCCAAACAAAATATTTTTATTTTCAAAATTTTGTGGCCAATCCTTTGGAGGCAATCACTGCCTTAAGTCTGGAACCCATGGACATCACCAAACGCTGGGTTTCCTCCTTCTTAACCCCTTCATGACCCAGCCTATTTTGACCTTAAAGACCTTGCCATTTTTTGCAATTCTGACCAGTGTCCCTTTATGAGGTAATAACTCAGGAACGCTTCAACGGATCCTAGCGATTCTGAGATCGTTTTTTCGTGACATATTGGGCTTCATGTTAGTGGTAAATTTAGGTCGATAATTTTTGCGTTTATTTGTGAAAAAAATGGAACTTTGGCCAAAATTTTGAAAATTTCGCAATTTTCAAATTTTGAATTTTTATTCTGTTAAACCAGAGAGTTATGTGACACAAAATAGTTAATAAATAACATTTCCCACATGTCTACTTTACATCAGCACAATTTTGGGAACATTTTTTTTTGTTAGGAAGTTATAAGGGTTAAAAGTTGACCAGCGATTTCTAATTTTTACAGCAAAATTTACAAAACCATTTTTTTTAGGGACCACCTCACATTTGAAGTCACTTTGAGGGTCTATATGGCAGAAAATACCCAAAGTGACACCATTATAAAAACTGCACCCCTCAAGCTACTCAAAACTACATTCAAGAAGATTATTAACCCTTCAGGTGCTTCACAGGAACTAAAGCAACGTGGAAGGAAAAAATGGACATTTTAATTTTTCCAACAAAATTTTTCTTTTAGCATCAATTTTTTCATTTTTGCATGGGCATCAGGATAAAATGGACCCTAAAATTTGTTGGGCAATTTCTCCTGAGTATACAGATACCTCATATGTGGTCATAAACCACTGTTTGGGCGCACGGCAGGGCTCAGAAGGGAAGGAGCGCCATTTGACTTTTTGAATGGAAAATATGCTGGAATATTTAGCGGTTGCCATGTCGCATTTGGAGAGTCCCTGTGTGCCTAAACATTGGAGCTCCCCCACAAGTGACCCCATTTTGGAAACTAGACGCCGTAAGGAACTTATCTAGATGCATAGTGAGCACTTTGAACCCCCAGGTGCTTCACAAATTGATCCGTAAAAAAAGAAAGTACTTTTTTTTTTCACAAAAATTTTCTTTTAGCCTCAGTTTTTTCATTTTCACATGGGCAACAGGATAAAATGGATCCTAAAATTTGTTGGGCAATTTCTCCTGAGTACACTGATACCTCATATGTGGTCATAAACCACTGTTTGGGCACACGGCAGGGCTCAGAAGGGAAGGAGCGCCATTTGACTTTTTGAATGGAAAATATACTGGAATATTTAGCGGTTGCCATGTCGCATTTGGAGAGTCTCTGTGTGCCTAAACATTGGAGCTCCCCCACAAGTGACCCCATTTTGGAAACTAGACCCCCCAAGGAACTTATCTAGATGAAGAGTGAGCACTTTAAACCCCCAGGTGCTTCACAAATTGATCCGTAAAAAAAAGAAAGTACTTTTTTTCACAAAAATTTTCTTTTAGCCTCAGTTGTTTCATTTTCACATGGGCAACAGTATAAATTGGATCCTAAAATTTGTTGGGCAATTTCTCCTGAGTACACCGATACCTCATATGTGGTCATAAACCACTGTTTGGGCGCACGGCAGGGCTCAGAAGGGAAGGAGCGCCATTTGACTTTTTGAATGGAAAATATGCTGGAATATTTAGCGGTTGCCATGTCGCATTTGGAGAGTCCCTGTGTGCCTAAACATTGGAGCTCCCCCACAAGTGACCCCATTTTGGAAACTAGACCCCCCAAGGAACTTATCTAGATGCAGAGTGAGCACTTTGAACCCCCAAGTGCTTCACAAATTGATCCGTAAAAAAAGAAAGTACTTTTTTTTTCACAAAAATTTTCTTTTAGCCTCAGTTTTTTCATTTTCACATGGGCAACAGTATAAATTGGATCCTAAAATTTGTTGGGCAATTTCTCCTGAGTACACAGATACCTCATATGTGGTCATAAACCACTGTTTGGGCGCACGGCAGGGCTCAGAAGGGAAGGAGCGCCATTTGACTTTTTGAATGGAAAATTAGCTCGTCGTTAGCGGACACCATGTCATGTTTGGAGAGCCCCTGTATGCCTAAACTTTGGAGCTCCCCCACAAATGACCCCATTTTGGAAACTAGACCCCCTAAGAAACTTATGCAGATGCACAGTGAGCACTTTGAACCCCCAGGTGCTTCACAAAACTTTATAACGCAGAGCCGTGAAAATAAAAAATCATTTTTTTTTCTCAAAAAATTATTATTTAGCCCCATATTTTTTATTTTCACAATGGTTACAGGAGAAATTGGACCCCAAAAGTTGTTGTCTAATTTGTCCTAAGTACGCTAGTACCTCACATGTTGGGGAGAACCACTGTTTGGGCACACGTCAGGGCTTGGAAGGGATGTAGTGACGCTTTGAAATGCTGACTTGATGGAATGGTCTGCGGGCGGGCAGAGCCCCTGATGTGCCTAAACAGTAGAAACCCCCCACAAGTGACCACATTTTGTAAACTAGACCCCTGTAATGTATGTAGTACAGTTCATATAGCGTCTTGTACTTGGGTGCGATGAAAATACATGAGACACAGGTTTGATATAGAAGGTCTTGTATTACTTCATACAAGTGGCAAAAATAGTCACACAGTTTGCAGATACAGAAGCAGGAGACACAGCAGGCCAGAGTAACTTAAGCTCAGCAATCACTCTCCACAACAGGTTCAGGATCTTCTTCTCTGTTACCGTAAGTCCATGCAAACGTGGATCTTTCAAAGAGCAGGGTTCCAGAGTCCACAAGTGTTCAGAGTTCCTCAGTAGGAATAGCTGGAGTACATAGTCCAAGGCTTCCAGGAGTCAGGTCACAGGTTCACTGCAGGCTAGATTCTGAAGCACTGATTGCTCAGCTGTGGCTGCTTGAGAAGCAAGAGGGAGAGAATCAGGGCGGGAACATGAAAGCTGAAAACTCCATATTGACTGAGGGCAAGATAGCTGCAGCAAGACAGAAAGCAAAATGGCTGACGGAAAACTGAGTTTCAAGAACATGTACAAAGAACCTTACATTACTCCCCCCTTAGGGACAACCTCCGGATGGCCTCAGACCAGGCTTGTCTGGGTACCTCTGATGAAACTGGCGGAGCAAACGAGGAGCATTAACGTTATTGACTGGTTCCCATGAGTTGTCCTCCACTGGGTAGCCCTGCCATTTAATCAAATATTGTAACTGATTCCTGTATAACCTGGAATCTAGAATTCTTTCCACCACAAATTCTTCCTGACCATCGACTAGCACTGGGTCAGGGCAAGGAGAAGAACGTCCAGGAAACGTATTGGGTGTTGCAGCCTTTAGTAGGGATACATGAAAGACAGGGTGGATTCTCATAGTTCTAGGCAGTTGAAGACGACAAGCAACGGCACTTATAATTTTACTGATTTTATTAGGGTCCAATGTACTTATGTCCCAACTTAGACGATGGAATCCTTAACTTAAAATTTCTGGTTGACAGCCAGACCAGGTCTCCTACCTTGAAAACTGGTGCAGGTTTACGAAATTTATCTGCTGCTTTCTTGTACCTTTCCTGAGCCAATTCCAGATTCTCCTTTAGAAGATCCATATTCTTCTGTAAAGACGTGATTCTTTCGGCCACTGCTGGTAAAAGCGTTTCTATGGGAAATCGTGGAAGAATGTTAGGATGATAACCTAGATTGGAGTAAAAAGGAGACTGCTTAGTGGAGGCGCTCTGAGAGTTGTTATAAGAGAACTCAGCCAATGGAAGTAGATCCACCCAATCATCCTGTAGGTGGCAGATAAAGCAGCGGAGATACTGCTCCAGAGTTTGATTGGTTCGTTCGGTCTGTCCATTAGTCTGGGGATGAAAAGCAGAAGAAAGGTTTACTTTAATGTCCAATGCTGCACAGAAATTTTGCCAAAACCTTGAAGTGAATTGCACCCCTCGATCCGAAATAACCTCATCCGGTACTCCATGTAAGCGAAACACATCTTTAATCATCAAATCTGATGTCTGTTTTGCAGTGGGTAAGCCGACACAAGGAATAAAATGAGCTGCCTTTGTTAAACGATCAACCACCACTAGAATGGTGTTTTTCCCTTGAGAGGTTGGTAACTCCACAATGAAGTCCATAGAAATGGATCCCCACGGGCGGGACGGGGTGGAAGAGGTTGTAACAGACCAGTTGGTGAGGAGCGAGGTGTTTTGCATCTTGCACAGACTTCACATGAAGTGACATAGTTTAAAACATCCTTCCTGCAAGTGGGCCACCAAAAGAAACGAGAAAGAAATTCCTGTGTCTTTAGAATTCCTCTATGCCCAGCTATCTTGGAATCGTGAATGAGTTGCAATACTCTCAATCTGACTGTTTCAGGAATATACAGACGTTGTCCCAGAATCCACACACCATTCTTAAAGACAAGACTTACGTCCCTTGGGGGTTGTGCCAACAAGGAATCCGCATGGTATGCTTCCTTGATGTCCTTAAGTAGGTCTTGATTATGAATCACTCCCAGGAATCTAGAGTCAGGAAGAATAGTCTTAGGAGGAGCAAGTGGACGGGTCTCTGCTGAATGAATCCTAGAGAGTGCATCAGCCTTTCCATTGCGCGATCCTGGTCTATAAGAAATGACAAAATTAAATTGGTTTAAGAAAAGATTCCAGCGAGCCTGGCGAGGAGTCAGGCACTTAGCCGACCTGATAAATTCAAGGTTACGATGGTCTGTCAGGACGACTATTTGCTGTGCAGCTCCCTGAAGAAGGTGTCTCCATTCTTTGAAGGCGGCAATAATGGCCAACAACTCTCTATTGCCCACATCGTAGTTCCTCTCAGCCGAAGACAACTGCTGGGAAAAGAAGGCACAGGGATGCAAGACATTCTTCTCACCTGTTCTCTGAGAGAGTATAGCTCCAACGGCACAATCTGAAGCATCCACCTCTATTATGAAGGCAAGTTCGGGGTTGGGATGTACCAAGATAGGTGCGGTGGTAAATTTATCTTTTAGACGAGAAAATGCTTCCTGGGCTTGGGGAGTCCAGGAGAACCTAGACTCTTTCCGGGTAAGTTGGGTGATAGGTGACACTACCTCAGAGAAATTCCTAATGAAACGTCTATAGAAATTGGCAAACCCGATGAAGCGCTGCACCTCCTTCACATTTCTAGGACTTGGCCAATCCTTGATGGCTTGGGTCTTACTTCCATCCATACTAATTCCTTGTGTAGACAGTACATACCCCAGAAATTGAATTTCGGTCCTATGGAATTCACACTTTTCAAGTTTGATGTAAAGATGGTTTTGTCTTAGACGTTCCAAGACCATTCTCACATGTCCATGATGTTCCTCTGTGGAGTTAGAAAAAATTAGAATATCATCCAAATAAATCACCACGAATGTATCTAGGAGATCCCTGAAGATGTCATTCACCAAGTGTTGGAAAGTGGCTGGGGCGGTACTCAGACCAAAAGGCATAACTAGATATTCAAAGTGTCCATAGCGTGACCTGAATGCAGTCTTCCATTCATCCCCAGGTCTAATACGGACCAAGTTATAGGCCCCACGGAGATCCAATTTAGAGAAAATTTTGGCATGCCGCACTCTCTCCAATAACTCAGGGATTAAAGGCAATGGATAACGGTTTCTAATAGTAACCTTATTGAGTTTCCTATAGTCTACGCAGGGTCTCAGAGATCCATCTTTCTTCTTCACAAAGAAGATGGTGCACCTGCAGGAGATGAAGAGGGGCGTATGAAGCCCTTGGCTAGATTTTCGTCTATGTAATCCTTTAAAGCCTTTAGCTCAGGCCCCGCCAGGGGGTAGATCTTACCAAAAGGTATCTCTGCTCCAGGCAATAATTCAATTGGACAATCATATGGACGGTGAGGGGGAAGCTGGTCAGCGTTCTTCTTGTCACATAAATCCACATAGTCCTGGTATACAGCTGGTAGTTCAGGGACTGACATGGTTCCTTTAGGAACAGAGCAAGCTGAAACTTCTGGACTCATCTGTTTCTCTGGAAAGTGTAATTCCTTGGTCTCCCAGTTAATGGTAGGGTTCTGAGCCTGCAGCCATGGTAGCCCTAGAATAATGGGAAAGTGGGGAGAAGAGATAAGCATAAAGGACAGTTTCTCTTGATGATCTTTACCCATAAGAACCCTCAAAGGCTCCGTTTCCTGATCCACTGGTCCAGAGGTCAGCAGGGAGCCATCCACAGTTTCCATCTGTACTGGAGTAGCCTTCTTCACTGAACGTATCCCCTGTTTCAGAGCAAAGGAGACATCCATAAAATTCCCACTTGCCCCTGAGTCGATCATAGCAGAGCTAGACACCCAGACTGAGTTAACCCAGAGTTTGATGGAAAGGAAGCAATGAGAATTGTTTTTCCTACAACTCAGCTGGGACACCGCTGAGGAAACTTGAAAAATTGCAGCGTTTACACAGTCATCGTCCTCAGAAGTAACGGAGTTTAAGTCCGAGAAATCAAGATCTGTTGCTGCAGATCTCTCTGGAGCCTGAGGCTCGGACCTGACAGATCTCCTCTCGCAACACTCACAGTGAATGAGTGCTGCAGTAGTCTTACGAGAACGGCTGGGGCAGTTTATAATGAAGTGCCCTGACTTACCACAATAGAAACATAGATTTTCCCTAAAACGATGTTCCTTGCGTGCATCACTAACCCGTCTTTGTAAAGAGTCTACCTGCATGGGTTCAGGTTCAGGTTCCCGTGTGATCCTACTCAAAGTGTCATGTGTGCATTGCCACGAAGATCGTCGCGGTTGCACATTTTGACTTCTCACAGCTGAGCTGCTGTTTCTTTGTGTTTGGCAGCTAGGGAGTTAATTCTGTCTGTGCTCGGTGCTGGGACTGGGTGCAGTTTCTCCCGGCTGCAATTGATTATTTGTTGATTGGTTTCCTTTAAATTCCTGGCTGTCTGCTTGGGGAGTTGCCAGTGAAACCTTCATGCAGACCACAGATAGGAATGAATCTGTATAGACTTTAGTTGTGAGCTCCTTAGTTGTTCTAAGCTCAACTTGGTTAGAGTTTATTTCCCAGACCATTTATGTTCCTTTGGTGTTTGAGTGTGTATGCAAGCGTGTGTTATCCTGTCTGTCTTCTATGTCTAATCTGTGTATTTAGCTGAGATCAGCCCATATCCCTTTGGTGGTAGTCAGGATCCTTCTTAGGACTGATTACAGGGTTCAGGGTCTGATAGGAGACAGGGTTAGGTTGGAGACTTGGACCTCTGAACCATTATCAGTACCTCCAAGGTGAGGATTAGTTAGGACCCCAGTTTAGGGTCAGGTTAGATCCCGGTCCACCTCTTTCCTGTTTCAGCTCATCAAGTCCTCAAGATTAACCCTGAGTTCAGCAGATATCGTGTCAGGTAAATCTATTCTATACTTACATGCTGATGTTGCTATACTAGTTGTTGTATAGAGTGTTGTTCCTGTATTAATAGTTTACTGACATTGTATACATATCATTAGACAGCGTGACATTTTCACTGGCCATAAAAATTATCTCCAGTTACCATGGATCCAGTAGCCCAGCTGGCTCTGCAGTTGCAGGGATTATCCATGGAGCTGACGGACATTAAGTCCAAAGTTTTGTCTCCCCTGGAGCAAACCAGAGTTGAACCTAAAGTAGCTCTCCCGGACAGGTTCACTGGTGGGCGAGACAAATTTTTCACCTTCCGGGAGGCATGTAAATTGTATTTTCGGCTTCGGCCTCGATCATCAGGGAGTGATGAGCAGAGAGTGGGAATTGTTATCTCACTTCTGCAAGGGGACCCTCAATCCTGGGCATTTTCCCTTCCTCCGGGATCCCCGGCTCTACAGTCTGTAGATCAATTTTTTACTGCCCTGGGATTGGTATATGATGACCCAGATCGGGTCTCTCTTGCTGAGACAAAATTACGTAAGATACAGCAGGGAGATCGTCCGGCAGAGGAATTTGCTTCTGAGTTTCGTAGATGGGCCACAGATACTCAGTGGAATGACCCAGCTCTTAGGAGCCAGTTTTGTCATGGGCTTTCTGATAAATTAAAAGACGTTTTGGCTCAGTATGAGTCTCCTCATTCACTGGAGGCTGCTATGGCCTTAGCTATCCGTACTGATAGACGGCTTCGGGAGAGGGGTGAGGTAACCCCACTCCCTGTTGTTTCTCCACCTACCACTAAAGTCCCTTATGTTGAGGTTCCCCTTGTCTGTTCGGATGAGCCTATGCAGTTGGGAGGGACATCATTTCGTAGGAGGGGATTGGCGGTACGCCGCAGGACTAGAAGATGTTTTTTTCTGCGGGAAAGAGGGACATTTTGTTGGAGAATGTCCATCCCGTGCCTTGTTAAGCCAAAAGTCGCCGGAAAACTGTTAATCCCAGGTTGTGTGGTGGACGACAACCTGGGAGTATGTATTTCATCCGCCAGTTCTTCTCAGTTCCTTGTACCAGTGGAGGTGGTAGTTGGTACGAGAGTGGAGAGATTGTCTGTTCTTCTTGATAGTGGTTCCGGGGCTAACCTGGTTGACGCTCAGTTTGCTCAGGCTCAAGGTATGCATCTGAGTGTATTGGTCAAACCGATCCCTATATTCTCCATTGACGCCAGGCCTCTCGGCCAAGGTAGCTTTGTTCATGAGGTTCATAACATTGACCTTCGGGTAGGGGCAATACATAGGGAACAATTATCTTGTTATGTGTTGGAGGGTCTACCTACTCCCATTGTGTTGGGACTTCCTTGGTTGGTTAAACATAACCCTGTGATTAATTGGCAGTCCAGAGAAATAAGCCAATGGGGTGAGTTTTGCAAAAGCAACTGCATGAACACAGTCATCAGTGCGGTCGTGCCTAGTACATTGCCTCCTTTTTTGGAGGATTTTGGGGATGTTTTCTCTGAGGAGGGGTGTCAGGAGTTGCCTCCTCATCGTGTGTATGACTGCTCTATTAATCTCCTTCCTGATGCTAAGTTGCCTAAAGCTAGGTTGTATAATCTTTCTGGTCCTGAGAGGCAGGCTATGAAAGATTATATTTCTGAAAGTCTGGCCAAAGGGCATATTAGACCTTCATCTTCCCCAGTAGCCGCGGGGTTCTTCTTTGTGAAGAAGAAAGATGGAGGCCTACGCCCTTGCTTGGATTTCCGCGAACTTAATCGGATTACTGTTCGAGATCCGTATCCACTCCCTCTTATTCCTGATCTCTTCAATCAAATTGTTGGCGCCAAATGGTTCTCTAAATTGGATCTCAGGGGGGCGTATAATCTGATTAGAATAAAAGAGGGGGATGAGTGGAAAACGGCGTTTAACACGCCGGAGGGACATTATGAGAACCTAGTCATGCCTTTTGGTCTGACTACTGCACCAGCAGTATTCCAACATTTTGTTAATGACATTTTTCGTCACCTTGTGGGGCTGTTTGTGGTTGTATATTTGGACGACATTTTAATTTACTCGCCAGATCTTGTGTCTCATCAGGAGCATGTGAGACAGGTGTTGCAGATCTTGCGAGACAATAAACTATACGCCAAACTGGAGAAGTGTGTATTTGCCGTACAGGAACTTCAGTTTTTGGGTTTTTTGGTGTCAGCCTCCGGTTTCCGTATGGACCCTGAAAAGGTGAGAGCAGTGCTTGAATGGGATCAGCCAGGGGATCTTAAGGCTCTGCAGCGTTTTTTGGGGTTTGCTAACTACTACCGGAAATTTATTTGTAATTTCTCATCTGTCGTCAAACCTCTCACTGACATGACAAGAAAAGGGACGGATTTTTCTAAATGGTCGGACAAAGCTTGCCAAGCCTTTTCCTCTTTGAAGAAATGTTTTGCTTCGGCACCCGTTCTCATCCAACCAGATGCATCTCAGCCGTTCATTGTGGAGGTGGATGCGTCTGACGTAGGGGTGGGTGCTATATTGTCCCAGGGTCCGTCCCCTGGTAAATGGCATCCGTGCGCTTTCTTTTCTAAGAAATTGTCGTCCGCCGAAAGGAATTATGATATCGGCAATAGGGAACTTTTGGCCATTAAGTTAGCTTTTGAAGAATGGCGTCACTTTTTGGAGGGGGCAGTCCACCCGGTTACCGTTATTACTGATCACAAGAACCTGTTGTATTTGGAATCCGCTAAGCGTCTGAATTCCAGACAAGCTCGATGGTCGTTGTTTTTTACCAGGTTTAATTTTGTCGTCACTTATCGCCCGGGGTCTAAGAATGTAAAGGCTGATGCCTTGTCTCGCAGTTTCCCAGGGGCCGGGAAAACGGATGACCCGAGTCCTATCCTTCAGGAGGGGGTGGTAGTGTCGGCTGTATTTTCTGAGCTTGAGGAGGAGGTGTTAGAGGCTCAGGGGGACGCCCTGCAGGACCTCCAGGGAGACTGTTTGTCCCAAATCTGTTGAGACAAAAGGTTATTGAGGCACATCATAATTCTGCTCTAGCAGGACATCCAGGGAGTAAGGCTACTTTAGATCTCCTTTCTCGCCGGTTTTGGTGGCCTAATGCTAATAAAGATGTTATAACTTTTGTCGCGTCATGTGGGGTGTGTGCTCGCTCTAAAACCCCTCATACCCGTCCGTCTGGGACCCTTTTACCCTTGAAACTTCCGGAGCGTCCATGGACTCATTTATCTATGGACTTCATTACGGACCTTCCTCCGTCGTCAGGGAATACTGTCATACTGGTGGTTGTTGACAGGTTCAGTAAGATGGCACATTTCGTTGCTCTTCCTGCACTCCCTAATGCTAAAACTCTGGCGCAGGTGTTCATTAGGGAGATCGTTAGACTTCATGGGTTGCCTTCTGATGTGGTGTCAGATATTGGGTCTCAGTTTGTGTCCAAATTTTGGAGGGCATTTTGTTTTCGTCGGGGGATGCAATTGTCATTTTCCTCGGCTTTTCATCCGCAGACCAATGGTCAGACAGAGCGTCTGAATCAGAGCTTAGAGACATATCTCCGGTGTTTTGTCTCAGAGAACCAAGAGGACTGGTCTTCTTTCTTGCCTCTGGCAGAGTTCGCTCTTAACAACAGGCGGAGCGAGTCCACTGGTAAGTCCCCGTTTTTTGGGGCATATGGTTTCCATCCCCAGTTTTGTACTTTCAATGGGGGGGCCCTTCTGGGGTTCCTGAGGAGGAGCGTTTCTCGTCGTCACTTGCTTCTGTGTGGAGAGGTGTATTGAATAATCTGAGTGCGATGGGGAACCGTTACAAACGTATGGCTGATAGGAGGAGAGTTTCTGGTCCAGATCTGAATGTGAATGATCTGGTATGGTTGTCTACCAGGAATATAAAACTTAAAGTGCCCTCCTGGAAACTGGGTCCCAGATTCATCGGGCCGTACAGGATCAGTTCCATAATTAATCCTGTGGCATTTCGTCTGGACCTCCCTCCTACGTTTAAAATTCATAATGTGTTCCACAAGTCATTACTTAAAAGGTATGTGGCACCAGTCATACCGTCACCTCTACCTCCTCCTCCTGTGTTGGTCAATGGTAACTTGGAATTTCAAGTATCAAAGATCATTGACTCACGTCTGAATCGCCGGTCCCTTCAGTACTTGGTGCATTGGAAGGGGTATGGTCCGGAGGAGAGGACGTGGGTCCCTGCGTCTGATGTTAACGCAGATCGTTTGGTTCGGACCTTCCACAGAACTCACCCGGGCAGGCCTGGCCCTGAGGGTCCGGAGGCCCCTCGTAGAAGGGGGGGTACTGTCATGTGTGCATTGCCACGAAGATCGTCGCGGTTGCACATTTTGACTTCTCACAGCTGAGCTGCTGTTTCTTTGTGTTTGGCAGCTAGGGAGTTAATTCTGTCTGTGCTCGGTGCTGGGACTGGGTGCAGTTTCTCCCGGCTGCAATTGATTATTTGTTGATTGGTTTCCTTTAAATTCCTGGCTGTCTGCTTGGGGAGTTGCCAGTGAAACCTTCATGCAGACCACAGATAGGAATGAATCTGTATAGACTTTAGTTGTGAGCTCCTTAGTTGTTCTAAGCTCAACTTGGTTAGAGTTTATTTCCCAGACCATTTATGTTCCTTTGGTGTTTGAGTGTGTATGCAAGCGTGTGTTATCCTGTCTGTCTTCTATGTCTAATCTGTGTATTTAGCTGAGATCAGCCCATATCCCTTTGGTGGTAGTCAGGATCCTTCTTAGGACTGATTACAGGGTTCAGGGTCTGATAGGAGACAGGGTTAGGTTGGAGACTTGGACCTCTGAACCATTATCAGTACCTCCAAGGTGAGGGATTAGTTAGGACCCCAGTTTAGGGTCAGGTTAGATCCCGGTCCACCTCTTTCCTGTTTCAGCTCATCAAGTCCTCAAGATTAACCCTGAGTTCAGCAGATATCGTGTCAGGTAAATCTATTCTATACTTACATGCTGATGTTGCTATACTAGTTGTTGTATAGAGTGTTGTTCCTGTATTAATAGTTTACTGACATTGTATACATATCATTAGACAGCGTGACACAAAGGTTCCTTAGCTGGGGAGGAAGGTAGGAAAAGGTTAGTGCGATTGCTTTCGAACCATCTCTCTTGCCTGCGTTCAGTCAGGCGAGCATCAATACGGATGCAGTAGTTAATAAAGTCACCTAACGCAGTGGGAGGGTCGGCACGAGCAAGTTCATCCTTAATTAGTGGAGACAACCCCTTTCGAAAAATAGATTTTTTGGCGGAACTGTCCCAGGTGGTATCAAGGGCCCATCTCCTGAAATCCAAGGCATATTCGGCTACCGAGTGCTTACCTTGGCGCAAAGTTAACATGGCTGCTTCAGCTGTTGCACCTCGATTGGGGTCATCAAACACCTGCCCCATGGCTGAAATGAAAGCATCAAGATGATCCAAACATTCATCCTCAGTCTCAATCAGAGGGTTTGCCCACATCAAAGCCTTGTTGGTAAGTAACATAATTATAGTAAGCACTTTAGATCGTTCAGTGGGAAATTGTGAAGCATGTGCAGAAAAAAACAGATTGCATTGGTTAATAAATCCCCTGAATTTTTCACGTTCACCGCCAAAACGAAAAGGGGGCAACTTGGGAATCCCAGAACTTGGGGCTACGGCAGGAGCCTGGACTCGCTCCTCTAGAACCTCAATCCTGGCTCGCAAATCCTGGGCAGTCTGTCCAAACACTTGCAAATTGTGATTAGTGAGGTCCTGTAGGTTTGTAAAACGGGTTTTTATAGTCTGTAAATCTGCAAGGATATTATCAGTCACTCCGCAAAGTTCCTTTATGCGGGCCTCCATTTTCCAGATCTTTTAAGACAGGAGTACTGGAAGGAGAGGAGAAAAGAAAAAAAAAACAATAGTGTTTACCTGTGGTAACACTGCAGAGAGAAAAAAAAAATTAAGGGAACTGCTCACCTGGAATGGTTGTGAGAAGTCACAACCACTATCATCACAGAAAGTTCAACCGGACATCTGATATCCACAGTTACAGCAGACACAAAAGAGGGAAGAGAAAAAAAAAAAAAAAACAATAGTGTTTACCTGTGGTAACACTGCAGAAAAAAAAACTTAAGGGAATTGCTCACCTGGAATGGTTGTGAGAAGTCACAACCACTGTCATCACAGAAAGTACAACTGGACGTCTGATATCCACAGTTACAGCAGACACAGCCTTCCCAGACCCAGCAGACACTAACGTTTTGGCTTCAGAATCTTGTAATGTATGTAGTACAGTTCATATAGCGTCTTGTGCTTGGGTGCGATGAAAATACATGAGACACAGGTTTGATATAGAAGGTCTTGTATTACTTCATACAAGTGGCAAAAATAGTCACACAGTTTGCAGATACAGAAGCAGGAGACACAGCAGGCCAGAGTAACTTAAGCTCAGCAATCACTCTCCACAACAGGTTCAGGATCTTCTTCTCTGTTACCGTAAGTCCATGCAAACGTGGATCTTTCAAAGAGCAGGGTTCCAGAGTCCACAAGTGTTCAGAGTTCCTCAGTAGGAATAGCTGGAGTACATAGTCCAAGGCTTCCAGGAGTCAGGTCACAGGTTCACTGCAGGCTAGATTCTGAAGCACTGATTGCTCAGCTGTGGCTGCTTAAGAAGCAAGAGGGAGAGAATCAGGGCGGGAACATGAAAGCTGAAAACTCCATATTGACTGAGGGCAAGATAGCTGCAGCAAGACAGAAAGCAAAATGGCTGACGGAAAACTGAGTTTCAAGAACATGTACAAAGAACCTTACAACCCCTCAAGGAACATAACTAGATGTGTGGTGAGCACCTTGAACCCCCACGTGCTTCGCAGAAGTTTGTAATGCAGAGCCGTGAAAATAAAAAATCATTTTTTTCCTCAAAAACTGATTTTTTTAACCCGCAATTTTTTATTTTCACAAGGGTAACAGGAGAAATTGGACCACAAAAGTTGTTCTACAGTTTGTCCTGAGTACACTGGTACCCCATATGTGGGGGGGAACCACTGTTTTGGCGCATGGGAGAGCACAGAAGGGAAGGAGCGCCATTTTGGAATGCAGACTTGATGGAATGTTCTGTGGGCGTCATGTTGCCTTTGCAGAGCCCCTGATGTGCCTAAACAGTAGAAACCCCCCACAAGTGACCCCATTTTGGAAACTAGACCCCCCAAGGAGCTTATCTAGATGTGTAGTGAGCACTTTGAACCCCCAAGGGCTACACAGAAGTTTATAACGCCGGGCCATGAAAATAAAAAAATCATATTTTTTCCACAATCATGATCTTTTAGTCCCCAATTTTTTTATTTTCCCAAGGGTAACAGGAGAAATTAGACCTCAAAAGTTGTTGTCCAATTTGTCCTGAGTACGCTGATATCCCATATGTGGGAAAAACTACTGTATGGGCACACTTCGGGGCTCGGTAGGGAAGTAGTGACGTTTTGAATTGCCGACTTGATGGAATGGTCTGCGGGCGTCATGTTACGTTTGCAGAGTCCCTGATGTGCCTAAACAGTATAAACTCCCCACAAGTGACCCCATTTTGGAAACTAGACCTTGCAAGGAACTTATCTAGATGTGTGGTGAGCACTTTGAACCCCCAAGTTCTTCACAGAAGTTTATAACGCAGAGCCGTGAAAATAAAAAATCATTTTTTTTCCACAAAAATAACTTTTTTAGTCCCCAATTTTTTTTCCCAACAGTAACAGGAGAAATTAGACCCCCAAAGTTGTTGTGCAATTTTTCCCGAGTACGCTGATACCCCATATGTGGGGGTAAACCACTGTTTGGGCACACGTCGGGGCTTGGAATAAAGGGAGCACTGTTTGACTTTTTGAACGCAAAATTTGCAGGAATCAATGGTGGCGCCATGTCGCGTATGGAGATCCCCTGATGTACCTAAATAGTGGAAACCTCTCAATTCTAACTCCAACCCTAACCCCAACACACCCCTAACCCCAACCCTAACCCCTACACACCCCTAACCCTAATACAAACCCTAACCATAACCCTAACCCCAACACACCCCTAACCCTAATCCCAACTCTAACCATAAACCTAACCACAAGCCTAACCCTAATCCCAACCCTAACCCCAAAACACCCCTAACGCTTATCCCAACCCTAACCCTAATCCCAACCTTAACCCTAATTCCAACCCTAACCCTAATTCCAACCCTAACCCTAGTTCTAACCCTTACCCTAGTTCTAACCCTAACCCTAGTTCTAACCCTAAGGCTGAGTTCATATTGCGTTTTACCAGCCTGTTCAACACGTAGCGTTGACGGGCTGGTAACGGTATAGCATAACGCGATCACGTTATGCTATACCCGCTAGTGCAAAGGAATCAGCGATGATTCATCTGTGCTAGCGGTGATGGAGCCCAGACGCTGCAGCCTGCGTCCAAGGCTCCGTCACTGAATGACGACACGTCGCGAACGCATGCCGCTTCATGGCATGCGTGGCGATGCGCACACAAATGGGGTGAATGGCAGCGTTAACGGACTGCGTTACACCGCGTTATACCGCGGTGAAACGCAGTCCATCTAACGGACTGCCATAATGCAATATGAACCCAGCCTGACCCTAAGGCCCCGTGCACACGTTGCGGATTCACTTGCGGATTTTTCTAAAATCCGCAGGTAAAACGACCTGCCTTTTACCTGCGTATTTAGCGCGGATTTGCTGCGGTTTTTCTCTGCGGTTTTACACCTATAATGGAATAGGTGTAAAATCGCTGCGGAATCCGCACAAAGAATTGACATGCTGCGGATTTAAAACCGCAGCAAATCCGTGCTGAAAAATCTGCAGCATGTGCACAGCGTTTTTTTTTTACCATTTATTTGCATTGTACTGTACATGGTTTCTGGATCTGCTGTGGATCCGCAGCGCCAAATCCGCTGCGGATCCGCAGCAAAATCCGCTGCTGATCCGCAGCAAAATCCGCTGCGGATTAGCAGCGAAATCCGCTGCGGATCAGCAGCGAAATCCGCTGCGGATTAGCAGCGAAATCCGCTGCGGATCAGCAGCGAAATCACCTGCGGATCAGCAGCGAAATCCGCTGCGGATCAGCAGCGAAATCAGCTGCGGATCAGCAGCGAAATCCGCTGCGGATCAGCAGCGAAATCAGCTGCGGATCAGCAGCAAAATCAGCTGCGGATTAGCAGCGAAATCCGCTGCGGATCAGCAGCGAAATCAGCTGCGGATCAGCAGCGAAATCAGCTGCGGATCAGCAGCGAAATCCGCTGCTGATCCGCAGCTGATTTCGCTGCTGATCCGCTGCTGATTGCGCTGCTGATCCGCAGCGAAATCAGCAGTGGATCAGCAGCGAAATCAGCTGAGGATCAGCAGCGAAATCAGCTGCGGATCAGCAGCGAAATCAGCTGCGGATCAGCAGCGAAATCAGCTGCGGATCAGCAGCGAAATCAGCTGAGGATCAGCAGCGAAATCAGCTGCGGATCAGCAGCGAAATCAGCTGAGGATCAGCAGCGAAATCAGCTGTGGATCAGCAGCGAAATCAGCTGCGGATCAGCAGCGAAATCAGCTGAGGATCAGCAGCGAAATCAGCTGCGGATCAGCAGCGAAATCAGCTGCGGATCAGCTGCGGATCCGCAGCAAAATCCGCAACGTGTGCACAGGGCCTAATAGGAAAAAAAAAAAATTCTTTATTATTTTTCCCTACCTATGACAGGGGGGGTTCACTTACTTTTTTTTATTTTGATCACTGTGACAGTTTATCACAGTGATCAAAATAATTTTTTTGACTAGGCAGGGCGCACTGCGCATGCGCCGGCCGGCGGGCGCACTGCGCATGCGCCCGCCATTTTCCAAGATGGCGGCGCCCATGAAGAGGCCCGGGCGGACGCCGGGACCGATCCAGGGACATCGGTGGATCGGGAGAGGTGAGTAGGGTGGTCGGAAGGTTAGGGGGGGGATCGGAAGGTGGGGGCACCGGAGCAAAGGAGGAGGGGAGCTGTTAGTGACGGCGGTGATCGATCGCTGCCATCCGCAGCGGATTTCGCTGCTAATCCGCAGCTGATTTTGCTGCTGATCCGCAGCTGATTTCGCTGCTGATCCGCAGCGGATTTCGCTGCTGATCCGCAGCTGATTTCGCTGCTGATCCGCAGCGGATTTCGCTGCTGATCCGCAGGTGATTTCGCTGCTGATCCGCCGCCGTGAATCCGTGTGGGGGGGTCAGGGCTCGGTGTCCAGCCATGGGAGATGCTATTGCAGCATCGGCCATGGCTGGATTGTAATATTTCACCAATTATATTGGTGAAATATTACAGATTGCTCTGATTGGCTGTTTCACTTTTAACAGCCAATCAGAGCGATCGTGGCCACGGGGGGGTTAAGCCAACCCCCCTGTGGTGAAGTACAAAGGGTCCTGTGCCGGCGGGTCGGGTGACTTTTCAGTGACCCCGGTCACCCGACCCGCAGGGACGCGATCCTTTCATGACGCCACATAGGCGTCATGGGTCGGATTGGCACTGATTTTCATGACGCCTACGTGGCGTCATGGGTCGGGAAGGGGTTAATGCTTTGCCAGGCCTTTACAGCGGCAGCCTTCAGGTCTTGCTTGTTTGTGGGTCTTTCCCTCTTAAGTCTGGATTTGAGCAAGTGAAATGCATGCTCAATTGGGTTAAGATCTTGTGATTGACTTGGCCATTGAAGAATGTTCCACTTTTTTGCACTCATGAACTCCTGTGTAGCTTTGGCTGTATGCTTGGGGTCATTATCCATCTGTACTATGAAGCGCCGTCCAATCAAGTTTGCAGCATTTGGCTGAATCTGGGCTGAAAGTATATCCCGGTACACTTCAGAATTCATCCGGCTACTCTTGTCTGCTGTTATGTCATCAATAAACACAAGTGACCCAGTGCCATTGAAAGCCATGCATGGCCATGCCATCACGTTGCCTCCACCATGTTTTACAGAGGATGTGGTGTGCCTTGGATCATGTGCCATTCCCTTTCTTCTCCAAACTTTTGGCTTCCCATCATTCTGGTACAGGTTGATCTTTGTCTCATCTGTCCATAGAATACTTTTCCAGAACTGAGCTGGCTTCTGGAGGTGTTTTTCAGCAAATTTAACTCTGGCCTGTCTATTTTTGGAATTGATGAATGGTTTGCATCTAGATGTGAACCCTTTGTATTTACTTTCATGGAGTCTTCTCTTTACTGTTGACTTAGAGACAGATACACCTACTTCACTGAGAGTGTTCTGGACTTCAGTTGATGTTGTGAACGGGTTCTTCTTCACCAAAGAAAGTATGCGGCGATCATCCACCACTGTTGTCTTCCGTGGGCTCCCAGGTCTTTTTGGATTGATGAGTTCACCAGTGCTTTCTTTCTTTCTCAGGATGTACCAAATTGTAGATTTTGCCACTTCTAATGCTGTAGCAATTTCTTGGATGGGTTTTTTTCTGTTCTTGCAGCTTAAGGATGGCTTGTTTCACCTGCATGGAGAGCTCCTGTGACCACATGTTTCCTTCACAGCAAAACCTTCCAAATGCAAACACCACACCTCAAATCAACTCCGGCCCTTTCATCTGCTTAATTGGGAATGACATAACAAAGGGATTGCCCACACCTGTCCATGAAATAGCCTTGGAGTCATTTGTCCAATTACTTTTGGTCCCTTTAAAAACAGGGTGGCACATGTTAAGGAGCTGAAACTCCTAAACCCTTCATCCAATTTTAATGTGGATACCCTCAAATGAAAGCTGAAAGTCTGAACTTCAACTGCATCTGATTTGTTTTGTTTCAAATTCATTGTGGTAATGTCTAGAACCAAAATTAGATAAATGTTGTCTCTGTCCAAATATTTATGGACCTAACTGTACATAGATTACATAGTCTCCTCTCTTTATGTATATTGCCGCCTGTTATTACACAGTCCCCTCTCGTTATGTGTAACGCCGTTTCTTATTACACAGTGCCCTCTCTTGTTATTTACAGCACCGTCCCTTATCACACAGTGCCCTCTCTTGTTATGTGTAACGCCATCTCTTATTACACAGTCCCCTCTCGTTATGTGTAACGCCGTTTCTTATTGCACAGTGCCCTCTCTTGTTATTTACAGCACCGTCCCTTATCACACAGTGCCCTCTCTTGTTATGTGTAACGCCATCTCTTATTACACAGTGCCCTCTCGTTATGTACAGCATTGTTTTTTATAGTGCCCTGGTCTTTATTTCATTCCATCCTCTTTTGTTAGACATAAACTGAAATGATTGCTGATGGAGCATGATAAAGCTTGCTTTATGTTGGAGGAGGCTAACAGATGACCCTACATAATAAAGGACAGCAACATACATAACTAGAACGAATGCTACGTAATAAAGGACAGTGTTATACATAATAAAAGAGAAAAATATGCAATTATGGACGGAGGAATGTATAAAAAGAATTTACCCTACACACTAAGAGATGACGCTACGTATAAGAAGATTGTACACTATATAAGGGACTGTGCTATACATAATAAGACTACATTCCTGTATCCATGTGAAGTGTCAGTGTGCTGCCTGACTTTTTTCTTGGACAGCACACAGACCTATTGAGAATGTCTTATTCTGATCCTCAAAATCAGACCAGAAATAGACATGCTCTGAGACTCACAGATCTCATTCTCGGATACGTGATTTTCATGGATATGAGTATGCATCTATGAAACTCTGATTCCATATACTGCCCAATTTGGCAGCACACAGACTTTTCACACGAATGCAAGAATGTGACCTAAGTGAGGATGTTTTACAAATAACAGAATTACTCCAAGCTACACAGTATGAAGAATAATTACATCCAATGACAGCTGAAATCTCGTCTTTTCAGAGCCAATTTCTGATGTTTCTTCTCCATCTGGTCAGACCTTCATGTTGGCATCTCCCAGCCACAACCCATCTTGTCACACTGATCATTGCAACCCTGAAAATAACAAGGTCTCATATATTGTATGCATACATTTGTTTCGCCCCTGACTACAAATTTGTAATACACAAACTCTTATATATTAGCCACAAACTACTCAGAATATAGCTCTGCTTTGCGCTACCATTGGTGCCATGACACTTAAATAGCCCAGGTCTTCTCCCTGACACACAGCTTTTCCCCTATTGACAAAGCCATACACGAAGTGCGCGTCGGGGTCTCTGGCTACCGGGTTGTGACCATTATTTCAGGTTTGTGTGCACTTGCACTTTACATTTATACAATGCCTATTTATCTGTGCAATACCTAATGGCGATATAGTACATGCACTGCATTTGCACTTTAGGTTATGTCTATTCATCCGTTATGTCTACTCATCTGATGGCTAATTAGTCTAATATGTGCACTTGCACCTTTATTTATGAGTCTTTCAATACTCAGTGATTGATAACAGGACTGTTTAGCATAGCCTCCTTTTTAGTGTCCTTGAAAATTAAATGCACAATTGTTCCTATTATTTTGGCATAAGTATATCCTTTATTAGTATGATGAAATCCTCTTTTTTGCACAGCACTTTATCCACTAATTATGTATATGTTCATTTATTAATTTTTCTCAGTTGATAACATTAATTTAATTGTTTGAACATTTTCCATATTTTTGGATTCATTTTTGTTTTTTTCATATGTATGGTCACATGCCAGCAGTTTCTCCTGTCTTTCATCTACTCTATTTTTGTGTAATTTTCTGATTTTTTTATGTATTATCAATAAACTTTATAAATTTTATTTTGGTTCAACACTTCAATTTCCTTGCAGGTTTTATTCAGAATATAAACTTATTAGCCAGCACTGTGCACACCATTTACTACAATCTCCGCCACCCAATAAATATAAATTGAAGACTATGTGCAGACGTTGCGTTTTTGTTGCTTTTTCCGACACAGATTTGTTGTGGAAAATATGCAGCGTTTTACTGTACAGGAAAAGTGAATGAGATTCCTGAAGTCTCATGCACACGTTGCTTATTTTTCCTTGCAGATTTTTAGCAGATAAAAATCTGCATAATGTCAATTCTTGGCAGCGTATTTCACCCGTACTAATGGGGAAAATATGCAATAAAGACGCATGTAAAAAAAACATGGCAAAAACACATGTTATGCAGCGTTTTTCCTGCCAACACATCACAATTTACAGCAGAATTTTCTGCTACAAATCCTGAACAAGTGCACATAGCCTTAGGGCCCCGTCTCACATAGCGAGATCGCTACCGAGATCGCTGCTAAACAGCGATCTCAGCAGCGATCTCGCTATGTCTGACACGTACCAGCGATCAGGCCCCTGCTGTGAATCGCTGCTCATGTCAGAAATGCCAGGACTTTTTTTTAATCGCTGGTCTCCCGCTGGCCAGCACACATCGCTGCGTGTGGCAGGCAGGAGACCAGCGATCAGCTGGTAACCAAGGTACACATCGGGTTTCCAGGCGCGGGGCTGTGCCTGGAAACCCGACGTGTACGTTGGATACCAGCGCGCTGCTGCAGGGGAGCTAGTAACCAAGGTACACATCGGGTTTCCAGGTGCGGGGCTGTATGTTGGATACCAGCGCGCTGCTGCAGGGGAGCTGTTAACCAAGGTACACATCGGGTTTCCAGGCGCGGGGCTGTGCCTGGAAACCCGACGTGTACGTTGGATACCAGCGCGCTGCTGCAGGGGAGCTAGTAACCAAGGTACACATCGGGTTTCCAGGTGCGGGGCTGTATGTTGGATACCAGCGCGCTGCTGCAGGGGAGCTGTTAACCAAGGTACACATCGGGTTTCCAGGCGCGGGGCTGTGCCTGGAAACCCGACGTGTACTTGGATACCAGCGCGCTGCTGCAGGGAGCTAGTAACCAAGGTACACATCGGGTTTCCAGGTGCGGGGCTGTATGTTGGATACCAGCGCGCTGCTGCAGGGGAGCTGGTAACCAAGGTACATGTCGGGTTTCCAGGCACCGCGCAGCGCCTGGAACCCCGACGTGTACCTTGGTTACCAGCTCCCTGCATCAGCGCGCTGGTATCCAACGTACACTGCGGGTAACTAGGCGACGTTACCAGCAGTGTCGCTGTCCTGATCGCTGCCTGAGCTGCCTGTTTGGCAGCTCAGCAGCGATCATGTAGCGACACACCAGCGATCCTGATCGTTGTCGGGATCGCTGGTGTGTCGCTATGTGAGACGGGGCCCTTAGTCTCTGTCCTGTGTCCAACCTTTCACACACAGATTCATTATAAGTCCCTGATAGCGTCATAATTAATTACAGGGTGAAAGAAGACGTTATCAAGGTCTTCTAATGAATTGGGGGGGTGGGAGAGAATGCTATCAGGTACTTGCCAAAATTTGGACCTGTGACCCCACCTGCATGGTCAGATGTTTTAGCGTTTTAGATCATATAAAGACATGTATTCGCCCCCCCCATGTAATGATGTTCCTCATCCTGACCCCTAACAGGCATAATGTACCCCATCCTAGGCCCTTTTCCAGTAAAAATGTCCCCCCCTCCCATGGATTATATCCCCCAAAACGGCCTCCTTCTTGCTATAACGTCTCCCATCATGGACCCCTTCCTGGGATATAATGTGCCCCATCCTGGTTTCCCTGCTGGGATATAATTTGCCCCATACAGGTTTCCTTCCTGGGATATAATGTGCCCCATCCAGGTTTCCTTCCTGGGATATAATGTGCCCCATCCTGGTTTCCTTCCTAGGATATAAAGTGCCCCATCCTGGTTTAGTTCCTGGGATAGAATGTGCTGCATCCTGGTTTCTTTCTGGGATAGAATGTGCACCATCCTAGTTTTCTTCCTGGGATAGAATGTGCCCCATCATGATGTCAAGACTGGGATGTAATGTGCCCCATCCTGGTTTCCCTCCTGGGAAAGAATATGCCCCATCCTGGTTTATTTCCTGAGATAGAATGTGCAGCATCTTTGTTTCCTTCCTGGGATAGAATGTGCAGCATCCTGGTTTCCTCCCTGGGACAGAATGTGCAGTATCCTGGTTTCCTTCCCGGGACAGAATGTGCCCCATCCTAGTTTCCTTCCTGGCATAGAATGTGCCGCATCCTTGTTTCCTTCATGGGACAGAATATGCCGCATCCTGGTTTCCTTCCTGGGATAGCATGGGCGCATTCTGGTTTTCTTCCTGGATAATGTGCCCCATCCTGGTTACCTTCCTGGGATAGAATGTGCCCCATCCTAATTTCCTTCCTGGCATAGAATGTGCCGCATCCTGGTTTCCTTCCTGGGACAGAATGTGCCACATCCTGGTTTCCTTCCAGGGCATAGAATGTGCCGCATCCTGGTTTTCTTCCTGGGATAATGTGCCGCATCCTGGTTACCTTACTGGGATAGAATGTGCCGAATCCTAGTTTCCTTCCAGGGATACAATGTGCCACCCATCCTGGTCCCCTTCTTGGTATAATGTGCCATATCCTGGTCCAGTTCCTTGGATAATTTGTCCTGTTCTTAAATGATACTCCTCACCTTCCTCCACTCCCACACCACGCAACATACTCTTCTGTAGCCGGCGCAGGAGCCGCCAGCTGATTTCGGCATCCCTACCATGGAGTATGATGTCACTGCCATGTGTCCCCAGTCACGGACACACCGAAGTCAGCTGCTGACCGCTGATTGGCTAGCGGCGAGTATAGCAGCGCAGGGAGTCGGCGGATCCCTTGCGCTGCAATGTATTTCAGCTGAATGTGCTTCCGTGGATGTACATCCAGCTGAAATATTTGTTGGTGTCGGTAGGCCTCCCTTCATCTTTGGGCCTGATGCAGCTGCACTTGTGATTTGTCCGCCTCTGGGAAAACCTCAATATTCACCTTTACACAAACTGTCTACAGTATCTCCATACATAAATTAGGGGGCTTTAGACATTGTGGGGAGACTTTTTGAGACTAGCATTAGGCAAAAGGGACATACAGTGGTTGCCTTTATCAATGAGCCAGTATATACTGTACCTATATATTTAATACACAAATACAGTATGAATCGATATCTACTGTACACAGGTGGAATATACTCATATAATACACACCTGTGTACTTTACCATAGATGTGTGGCCCAGCTGCGCTTGGTACACATGTTCCAGGAGTATGCACTAAAAGGTAACTGCAAAATCTGATATTCATTCACATCACTCACACTTCCCTAGATTACCACTAGAGGGAATCTTAGACTATTTAAGGGTGTGAGATAGGCAGCAGTTGGTTCATTCTAGTCAGACGTGTGTTCAGTTCAGTTCATTCCAGACTGGAGGGAGTTGGAGGTAGTCTGAGGACGGAGAATTCCAGTCAGAGACAGAAAGAGAGAGATTGCAAGCTGATATCTCGGAACATCTAGACTGTTAGTACCCTATGCATGTGGAAAGTGACTCTCGGAGCGAGCATGAAATCAGTCTGACGGAAGGTCCTGATAGCCACTCTGGACAGAGTCTTTGAAGGAACAGAAGGAAGGGGACTACAGTTGTCAGAACATCGAGTTAACTGAGATACGGTCAGTGAGCTGTGGAAGGAAGAAAGCTGATGACAATACCTACTGCTGCCCTGTGCTTATGTTAAGGATGAAAGTAGGGCGACGGGCTCGGTGCCGAGTACCCCATAACCCTGGTGTTGTGTGACTCATCTTTGGCGTCACGAACAGGATACGAAGCTTACTAAATGTGAGTCCTGTGTGCTTAAAGTGGACTGTTTTGTGCAGAAAGACTGTGCAGTTTTTGTGACTTTTGGCGCCATTTTCCGCCATTTTGCCGCCATATTTGCGCCCTGAGGCGCTGGTGAAGAAGGTGGGCGGGCATTCGTGGGCGGGCCCCCCCTGTGGCGTAAAAGCTATGGGCGCCCTGTCTAAGTGCTATTATAATACGAGAGCCTGCCCCACTGCAAGGGAGATCCGCCTTCTCTTCATCCTCTATGCCAAGAAGAGGAAGCGAAAGTCCCGCCTCCACGGAAGAGACCAGATTGTTCCAGATGCAAAACACAGTCTGGCCTGGAGTGAGATGGCGGAAGGACAGGAGACGCTGTGTGGAGGAACGGCGGTGCGCAGACCCCGTTCCCCTGAAGAGCTACTGCCTGTGCCTGAGCCGTCCCCAGGTCGGGTGGACGACCGAAGAATGCAGAAAGTGGAGAGGGTGGATGCGGTGCTGGAAGACATGGCCCTACACCGCACTGAAATGGAGGCGATGGAGAAGAGCTGGCGTGCCCTGAAACAGCGGCTGCTGTGGGACGCAACGCTCTCTCCTCCAGAAGCGCAACCGTTACCTGTGCCACCACTGCAAGCGGCTGATGAAGAACCGGAGGCCGGCTCCAAAAGTGCTGATCCTGACTCCACCGGGGACGCGGCGGGAGGGAAGGAGGCTGAGGAGGCCCTGCTCGTTCCGGAGTGCCAGCCAGGCCTGGAGGCCGCAGCGGAATGCAGTCCCCCGGTAGGGACGCCGGAGGAGACCCAGCCGTCCGTGATGGAGATCGACTGGGAGCAGATGGAGTACCTGGACGACGTAGAATACGCCGCCCAGATGGAGAACGAGTGGCGACGCCGGGAGCATGAGCAGCGACGACAGCAGGAGCAGAGAGAAGTGCAGCAGTTTCGCCAGAGGTACCAGGAGAAGTTTCTCGCTGATAAAGAAAACGTCAGGAGAGATAAAGGTATGCTCCGGGAACCGCGGCGCCAGGGGGCCATTAGAGACTTTAAACTCCAGGGAGGCTGGGGGTTCATCCATGAGCCAGGCCTGTACCAGGAGGTATTCGTCAACCGCAGGGATGTGGAGTCTCACCTGTCAGAGGGGCACCCGGGAAGGGATCTCTTGATAGGGGATATAGTCACCTACACGCGACACTGGGGTCTTAAGGGGTGGTATGCCTTGAATGTCTCCCGTGTCAGCGACCCCGTCCCCGACGCCGGTAATGTACCCCGAGTCTCAGAGTCCCGGGCCCCAGCCACATCAGCGCCAGGCCGCGCACCTGCATCATGCCCTGCATCGTATACTGCTTCCTACTCTGCAACGCAACCAGCTAGTGCGTCCCCAATTGAGCCACTGCGCGCACCA
Organism: Oophaga sylvatica; assembly: GCA_033576555.1. Taxonomy (NCBI): domain Eukaryota; kingdom Metazoa; phylum Chordata; class Amphibia; order Anura; family Dendrobatidae; genus Oophaga; species Oophaga sylvatica. The sequence goes on from JARQOD010000001.1 coordinate 470,341,333, forward strand.
GCATCCTGTCCAGCATCTTATGCTGCAACAGCGACCCCTACTGAGCAAGACCTGTACTTAGAAGAGGCACCTGTAAGGCCTCCAGCAAGTCGCAATCGCACAAATGCAACAAGAACTGTGGCTACCCAGACACAGGTAGCAGGACATGATATATTTGTGATGCGTTCCAGAGCGCACCGCGTGCTTCCAGCCCCAGGAGTGGAAGACGTCATCGCTATCTGCAAAAAAGAAGAAGAACAGTAGGACCCAGACAGGGTTTACTGCATCTGTACAAAGTTAAAGAGGAATTTGCACTTTATTGATAATATGTGATGATGTTTGCATAGTATGCATAATTTGAAGTAGAATACCCCAGTTGGGTAATAAGTAACAAAGTATTTATGTGAAGTATTATAGAAATGTGATTTTTCTAATTGAAATGTTCTTATCCAAAGGACAGCGTGGCTGAGGACTTTGCCAGCCCAAAAACTTTAATTGTGAATAGTTGACACTTCGGTGTCCCATCTTGGTTTTACATAAAGCCTTACTACCTCAAAAGAAAAACCCGTATGGTGTGGCCTTGAGTGAGGTCTGCAGCAATGAAGTCCTGCAGCCCACCCAGGACCCACGTGGGAGGTTTTTGGTGCGGGTCCTCCACAAGAATCTTGTCTTGTATTTATTGATGTGAAAAGTGTTTTGATATTTTTCTACTTGCCATTGTACAAATTGTAACGTTAAAGAGTCCTTACCTCCCACAAGGGATGAGTTATGTTGTTGATGTTATTATAAAAAATTGTTTTTCCTTTTTCAGCCCGGGAGTGCTGATGATAACTAGGGGGGATGTGTGGCCCAGCTGCGCTTGGTACACATGTTCCAGGAGTATGCACTAAAAGGTAACTGCAAAATCTGATATTCATTCACATCACTCACACTTCCCTAGATTACCACTAGAGGGAATCTTAGACTATTTAAGGGTGTGAGATAGGCAGCAGTTGGTTCATTCTAGTCAGACGTGTGTTCAGTTCAGTTCATTCCAGACTGGAGGGAGTTGGAGGTAGTCTGAGGACGGAGAATTCCAGTCAGAGACAGAAGAGAGAGAGATTGCAAGCTGATATCTCGGAACATCTAGACTGTTAGTACCCTATGCATGTGGAAAGTGACTCTTGGAGCGAGCATGAAATCAGTCTGACGGAAGGTCCTGATAGCCACTCTGGACAGAGTCTTTGAAGGAACAGAAGGAAGGGGACTACAGTTGTCAGAACATCGAGTTAACTGAGATACGGTCAGTGAGCTGTGGAAGGAAGAAAGCTGATGACAATACCTACTGCTGCCCTGGGCTTATGTTAAGGATGAGAGTAGGGCGACGGGCTTGGTGCCGAGTACCCAATAACCCTGGTGTTGTGCGACTCATATGTGCTCCACGAGAGGAAGGATGGGGTCAGGGGCCACTCTGAGCCTGGAGTTATTGCAGCAGTAATGACAGTAGGCGTCTAGGGTCACTGAATACAAGCAGTGAATTAGTGACTGTGCTGCAACTCGGTGCAATCTGATCGGTGCAGGATCAGGTTTCTTAGCCACTCACAGCACCGACCAGGAGCACCGAACACACAGTCACTAAGTCACTGCTGTCATCAGGGACATGCTGCCTCCTGTCACTGCTGCTCTGGGGATACTAACCAGCAGCAGTTACACCTACCAGCCATCCCTGACCTTGTGCTCCAGGAGAAGAGGCCCTGAGATCAGTAACAGAGAGGCTGCAGGAGACATGCTCTGCACAGGATGGTTTCTGGAACAGCAGACCTGTAACAAGCAGAGAGGACCCAGAGGAAGAGCTGCACAGACCAGGGCAGCGTAGGTGCACTGAGAGGCCGTATGGAAGCTTACAATCAAAATAAACTAATGTATAAACTGCCTAGCCATGCCCCTGCATGTGGAACTGTGAAGCGATGCTGCGATTCTCCTGCATCATAGAGCCAGCAGCAGCATCAAGTGGAGAGGAAGCAGGCCCATTAGGCTATGTGCATACGTTGCAGATTTGTTGTGTGTGGCCCAGCTGCGCTTGGTGACACATGTTCCCTGGAGGATGCACAGAAAGGTAAATCACAAACACCTGATATTCATTCACATCCACACTTTCCAGGAGCCACCAGAGGGAGCCCTTTAGATTCAGGTATATAGGGGTGTGGAGAAACGCAGCAGTAGGCATTCTAGCCAGACAGCCATTCGAGTTGTTGGTTGTACCTCAGACAGATCAGTTCTCCTCAGAGCATCGGAGTGAGAGATTCTACATTCTAGTCTGAGCGAGACATTTTGAGTGTGATTCCTGTCAGATGAGACAGAGGAGGAAAGACAAGCTGTTACCTCAGAACAGGCTGACTGTTAGATCCCTAAGAGCGTGGAAAGTGACTCTCGAAGTGAGCATGAAATCAGTCTGACGGAAGGTCCTGATAGCTACTTTGGACAGAGTCTATGAAGGAAAAGGAGGAAGGGAACTACAATATTTGTAACAACGAGTCGACTGAGGAACGGTCAGTGAGCGGTGATAGGAGGAAGCTGGTGACTACACCTACTGTTGCCTGTGCTTATGTTAAGGGTGTGAGTAGGGCGACAGGCGAGTGGTGAAAAGGCAGAAAGAGTGACTGAGGAGAAATAGCGACGATAGCTGGACCTCCACTCTGCACTACCGGACACCGGGTCCGAGCTTGCTAGTTCCTTCACGGCTAGTGGGAGAAACCGGATACCCTGCTGGACTTCAGGTCGCAGAGGGGCCCTACAGTGCTGATACGTAACCGGAGTCAGGAAGAATAAGAGTCTAGCAGGGCCCTGCATATAGAGACTAGTTCTGTCCAAAAGAAGGCTCCACCACAATGTTGGCCGGGCGTAGCTGTTCTATACGGAGTTAAACTTAGCTTCATGCAGATGGGAAACTCACACACTTTGGAAAGTAAGGAGGCCTTAAACCTACTCAGTGACTACTGTATGTGCATCCTCCACCCTGAGCAGCTTCCCGGGACGTACCTGCAAATACCACCAGTAAAGGTATGGAAAGAGACTGACTTGTGTGTGTCTGCCTTATTGCCTGCACCCTACACCGCCATATACCCTGAGGGATCCAGTCTCGCCTGTGGGAGACTTAACATCTTGCTGCCCAGTAACAACCCCTCAGAGGATTCACCCTGCAGCGCTGGTCACCCTGATCAGAAACCACAGGTGGCGTCACGAACATTACTACAATCCCCCGTAAATATCCCCCCCTTTGAATGAGCGCCCAGGGCAACGGACCGAGCTGGCTACCCGTGACCTCTCCCCCATTGAAGTGAACGGGCTCGGTGCCGAGTACCCCAAAGCCCTGGTACGTGCGACTTAGTTGAGGATCGCAGCGTTTTTTCTGCGCAGAATTGCAACAAATCCGCAAAGGAGTGCTCAAGCAATGTTAATCAATGGGAATCCAGAATTGTTGTGCACATGCTGCAGAAAATTCTGCACTGATTCTTAGCGTTTTATTTTCCACAGCATGTCAATTCTTTTTGCGGATCTGCAGCGTTTCTGCACCCATTGAGTCAGTCAAATCCGCAGCTAAACCACAGGTGTAAAAAGGTTTGCGGATTAGCTGTGGATTCGCGTGCCAAAAATGCTGCGGAAAGGAAGGAGGAAGAGTGTGTGGGCGGAGAATGTGTGAGCGGGAATATGTGCGTGTCTGTGTGTGGGTGTCTGTCTGCAGGTGTCTGTCTGTGGGTGTCTGTGTGTGTGTCTGTCTGCGGGTGTCTGTGTGAAGTCAGGCATCGTCTGATGGGACTACTAGTCCCATCCGACTATGTCTGCTGTCACATATAACGCTGACAGCATGAGCTGATGATGGGACAGTAGTAGTCCCATCATCCGGCGACTGTGTTCAAGTGTAAAACAAAAAAATAACACATTCATACTCACCAAACACCTAATCCTCGACGCCCTCGATCCCCTGCAACAATAATAAAATAGTAAACCAATATATACTTTCCTTTCTGCCGTAGTTCATTTAATAACGAGTGTCCCACGACGATCTCACGTATAGAATAGTCACATCAGGAGATGTGACCGCTGTACATGGCTCAGGTGATACACTGACAGGAGGTATCCTCCCGCAGTGTATCACTGCACCGCCGTCAGAGGACACCAGAGTTCGTGCTGTCATTTGCGGCACCTCTGCATGAGAAAATTTTTCTTGGGCAGCTGAGAGCTGATGTTTTTTGCCTTTTGGGGCCAATATACATGGCCCCTTCCCAGGCTATTAATATCAGCCCTGTTGTGAACACTTTCAATCTGACTTCTGAGTTTGGGCTAGACGGAGACTCCAGTACTTGGTCAAGTGGAAAGGTTATGGTCAGGAGGACAATTCTTGGGTGTTTTCTTCTGACATTCATGCCGAGAGATTAGTTTGTGCCTTTCACCGGGCTCATCCTGATCGGCCTGGTGGCGCAGGTGAGGGTTCGGTGACCCCTCCTCGAAGGGGGGGTACTGTTGTGAACACTTTCAATCTGACTTCTGAGTTTGGGCTCCCCTGGTGGTTGCTGATGGTAATGAAGCTGCTTAGGCAAACAGAAGTCTATCACCTGACGGCGATGATTGGCAATCAGGTATTGCTGACTGGGGAGATTTAAGTGAGCAGTCTTCCCATGATCCTTGCCGGTGATTTGTTTCTTCCTGAGCGATTTGGAAGACTGCTTGCTCCCGGCTGTGTTCTGCATCTTTCAGATAAGTTATTTGGCTGTTTATTTCTGTGGCATTTGTTTTCCTTTTGCTTATCTCAGTTTTCTGCCTTTCTGGAGTGAGTACAGCCAGGTTCCCTGCGGGGGCCTGTGCTGGACTCTGTTTCTCATTTGCCACAGTTAAATGTATTTCCAGTTCCCTGCTATTTCAGTATCTGCTGATTGCTACCAGTTCATACCATAGACAGTTTATGTATTTCCAGTTCCCTGTTATTTCAGTGTCTGCTGATTGGCTGCCAGTTCTCACCAGAGTTCTGATCTAGCGGGGGAGAGATCATGTGGTCTCAGTATTTTTGCATATCAGACGAGTTGGAATTATTCTTAGGGTTTTTGCTGGATTGCAGACAGTATTCTTTCCTGTCCTGTTCTATCTAGACAGTTTGGGCCCCAGCATTTGCTCGCTCTATTTTCTACCTGCGTTTGTATTTCATCTTGTCTCACCGCCAATATATGTTTGGGGCTGCCTGTTCCTTGGGGCTCTTCTCCGGGGCAGTTTAGCTTTCCCCTTTTCTCTCTTTAGGCGTAGTTAACTCTTCGGCTGTGTAGAGGCATCTAGGGCACCGTAGGTACGTCCCACGGCTATTTCTAGTTGTGCTGTCAGTTTAGGGGTCTGCAATCCGCTAAGTTACCATCCTCTCTGGGTGTCTGGTTGCCTAGTCTATTTTTGCTGCTGTCCTCCTTGGCTACAGAATCATAACACAGACCGCAGCTGTCTGCCTAGCCTTTGCTGGTTCGATTTTATAGGGGGACCCCATGTCAATTTTTTTTTGGGGTTCTACCGTAAACTAGCCAGTAAAAGCTAAGCAAACATCTGTGAGCCCACCCAATTTAAAACAAAATTTTTTTTGAAAATTAAACATCTTGCGTTTTACGCAAATTTTGTGTGTTTTTTATTTAACTCTTTATGTACTATTTTATTAACGAGGGTATCTGGCTGATGTATATATATATATATACGTATGTGTATGTATGTATATACATATATATGTGTATATACAGTACAGACCAAAAGTTTGGACACACCTTCTCATTCAACGATTTTTCTGTATTTTCATGACTGTAAAAATTGTAGAATCACACTGAAGGCATCAAAACTATGAATTAACACATGTGGAATTATACATTACACTTTACAAAAAAGTGTGAAACAACGGAAATTATGTCTTATATTCAAGGTTCTTCAAAGTAGCCACCTTTTGCTTTGATTACTGCTTTGCACACAGAAAAGGTGAACGGATGGACTCTACATGCCTGGTTCCCACCGTGAAGCATGGAGGAGGTGGTGTGATGATGTGGGGGTGCTTTGCTGGTGACACTGTTGGGGATTTATTCAAAATTGAAGGCATAGTGAACCAGCATGGCTACCACAGCATCTTGCAGCAGCATGCTATTCCATCCGGTTTGCGTTTAGTTGGACCATCATTTATTTTTCAATAGGGCAATGACCCCAAACACACCTCCAGGCTGTGTAAGGGCTATTTGACCAAGAAGTAGAGTGTTGGGATGCTATGCCAGATGACCTGGCCTCCACAGTCACCAGACCTGAACCCAATCGAGATGGTTTGGGGTGAGCTGAACCGCTCACCGCTTCAATTTTGAATAATCCCCAACAGTGTCACCAGCAAAGCACCCCCACACCATCACACCACCTCCTCCATGCTTCACGGTGAGAACTAGGCATGTAGAGTCCATCAGTTCATCTTTTCTGCGTGCAAAGCAGTAATCAAAGCAAAAGGTGGCTACTTTGAAGAACCTAGAATATAAGACATATTTTCAGTTGTTTCACACTTTTTTGTAAAGTGTAATTCCACATGTGTTAATTCATAGTTTCGATGCCTTCAGTGTGATTCTACAATTTTCATAGTCATGAAAATACAGAAAAATCTTTGAATGAGAAGGTGTGTCCAAACTTTTGGTCTGTACTGTATGTATATGTTTGTATGTGTATTGTGATGCAGTGACCCATGCTGCAGCTAGGGGGCGCTGTGTGGGCTCCTCAGGATACGCATGGAGGCGTAAATGGGTTGGTGAAACAGTGTCTGGCATGATTGTAAATGACCGGTATGTGTCGCAGAAGTCCTCTGCGCTGTTAGCCAGTAATGTTGCTCTGGGAGTTGTAGTTCCACAAGAGTTTTGTGTAGTTCACTAGGGAGGCTTACAGGGTTAGTTGGAGAGGTAGGCAGGACTGTGGGGGTGGCTACGGTGATATAATGTGACCAGGGTGGGTCACAAGGGAGAGAGTGTATGGTCCTGATAGGTTTGTGTGTAAGGTCCTGGAAAGCCTATCTGTTGGAAGGTGTGCTAACTTCCTGAAGATCAAATAGTGAGGCTTTGGACCTGGTGGACTGTGTGTTGGACGGTTCCAAGGAGGGGACACATGTCCTGAACAGCACACGGAGAGGCCGTGTTTGCGGAGTCAGTGAAGGCACTGTGTTTGGGGGAGCTACTGTTATGTTTCGGTAGCTGAGGAGTGCAGGTAAAAAAGGCAATACACCAGAGAAGTTGGAATCTATGAGATTGCAGTACCCTGACTAACCACCACAACTAGAGGCAGCCGTGGAGCGTTCCTACGTTGGTCCTAGACGCCTCGTCACAGCCTGAGAAACTAACTACACCTAAAGATAGAAAGAGGAAAGCTATCTGCCCCGGAGCAGATCACCAAAGAACATAGAAAGCCCCCAAACATGTAATGGCGGTTAGACAAGATGAAATACTGACACAGACAGAAAATAGTATGAGCAAACGTTGGGGCCCAAACTACCTAAATAGAAAAGGATAGGAAGGGCACTTACTGCAATCCCAAAAAACCCTGAAAAGCACCAACTCTACTAATTTCAAAATCACCTGAGATCACACGACCTGTACCACCTAAATTAGTTCTCTGGTGTAACAAAATCAAAACAGCAGCCACTGAAAAAACTGGAAAAAGCAAAAGTACAAACATCAGTGGCTGAACTAAACTGAGAGGGCAAAAGCCCCCGGAGGGGACCCTGAAGGCCCCCACAGAAGTGCAGGACAAAATGCAAAAATCAAGCACAAAAACAAAAAGAAGAAAATGTCTTATCTGTTAGCAGGAGATGCAGACACGACACAGCAGGCTACAAAGGAAACAGGACTCAAGGATTGAGACCAGAACAATTAATCACCGGCAACCCTGATGGGAAGGCGACTCCCTTATATAAGACCAGTCAGTAACACCTGATTCCCACTCCTCACAATCTTCACTGGACAGTCCAGTACCGCTTGTAACCACCAGAGGGAGCCTCTGCTCAGAACTCATTTCAAGTCCATTCACAACAAGCTACCATCCATCTGAGGATCTGGACTGTCGGGTGTGCACTGGTCACAAGGACTGTGATCTCAGGTCGGCAGCTTCCCTTGGAATCAGGACTGACAGGAGGTCAGTCTGTGGAGCAGGAGCTCCAGGAAGGTAACCCGGAGTATGGGGAAATGTATGCACTGACAAAGGTCAGTTAATGGACTGTGCAGTCACCCACGGAGTATGGGGCCAGTGTCTTTAGTGACCGCAAATTAATGTCATGTTCCAGTGAAGTGTGTAATGGACTGTTCGTGGTACGGTATATGACTGCATAATAAACCGAATAGACTGTTTAAGTAGAAAGTGTTCCTGTGTGCCTTAAATCTCGCTGCCAATTGAGTGTCCCCCAATACTTTCAGTAAGTGCTGTATGTATATATATAATTATATATTTATATACTAGTTTGGCCCGTGCAAAATTTTCGCACATTGGTCGTCGGGGGTGCAGGCAATTTCAGAAAAAGCAAGCTGGTCAAATGTAAATGTATTTCATGAGATGATGAACACAGACAGGTATTTATATATGTAGATTGGTAATACAATAAATTGGTTTGATAAGTAGAGGCCAAAAAATGTCTTCCGGTTGAGGTGCCACCTGCAGGTCATTGTGTCTTTCTGTAGGTTTATGAAAATAAATGTTTTAAACTGTATTTAGTGATAAAATCATGAATGTGTGGTTTGTTTGGCTCTTTTCTTGCTGAAGGGAGCAAGTTTACCTTTCAAATGGTGTATCATTTGTGTGTGTGGAGCGAAGTAATCAGTGAAAAAGCAGTGCATGTTTACAAATGTTTGCATATGTGACTCACCATTTGTGTGTGTGGGTCGAAGTAATCACCGAAAAAGCAGTGCATGTATACAAATGTGTTTGCATATGTGACTCACCTGCATTGAAGTGTGCAATCATCCAATGTGCCTGAAATAGGCTGGGCAAGCACTTGAACAAGCTGGAAAGACCCCAAGGCAAATGTTTGTATTTGTTTGTGATGTCTGTAAGCAGCTTTGTGGTAGTGAATTAGTGCGCTTCCACCTGCAGGTAATTTGACCTTTCAAATGGTGTATAATTTGTTTGTGTGGGTGGAGTATGAATGGAGCAAGTGTGCAATTCAATAGGCAGTGCATGTTTACAAATGTGTTTGCATATGTGCCTCATCTGCAGTGAAGTGTGTTATCCTCCAATTTGTCTAAAATAGGCTGGACAAGCAGTTTGTCAAGCTGGAAAGCCCCCAAGGCAAATGTTTGGATTTGTTTGTGATGTCTGTAAGCAGCTTTGTGGTAGTGTGCTTTGGGGTACTGTGGTGCCACCTGCAGGTCATTTTTCCTTACTGCAGGTTTATGAAAATTAATGTTTAAACTGTATTTTGTGATCAAATCGTGGATGTGTGGTTTGTTTGGCTATCTTCTTGCTGAAGGGGGCAAGTTTACCTTTCAAATGGTGTATCATTTGTGTGTGCGTGCAGTATGAACGGAGATACAAAAGTAATCACTGAAAAACAGTGTTTAGAAATAATAGAATAGATATATGTATGTATATGTATGTATATGTGTATGTATATATATATATGTATATATTATATTAACTTATATTTGTTTTGTGTGTGTAAACATTATATTAGAACATGGTATGTAAAGATATTATGGTTTTCAATGGAGAATGTAAAAGAAGGGGTTGGACAAGGAAATGACATCACAATTCTTTTTTTTTTGTTAAATAATATATCTTTATTTAGCTTGCAGATCCGCAGACAAATCCGCAGAGAAAACCGCATGAAAATCTGCATCAAAAACGTGCGGATTTTCAACTGTGTTTTCTGCCAAGAGAGGAAGAATCAGCGCAGATTTTTATAAGACCAAATCCACAACATGTGCACATACCCTTACAGCGTCTCCTGCAGAGTGCAGGGCCCTCTCTGACAGCAAATGACTCAGGTACTGGACCCCTTCCTCTAGACTTAGTGGAGATGCTGCCGCTGGCTCTATTACAGAACAAAACATTTCAGCAGCTGTTTGGGCCCCCTGTCCTTCGGGGCCCCTGTGCAGCTGCAACGGCTGAACCGACGGTTTGTCCACCCCTGCAATAGGTGATGTTACAGATGACCTGGGGAGCAGATCCCTTCACAATGGCTTGTGCACAAGCTCATTAGATAGAAACGTTAGGGTCTGAGTGTGTCTATTGCGGCTAATTGGATTTTCAGAAACAACAGGATTGTAATGTGGGATTAATAAAAAACATTGCAAAATATGTTTAAAAAATACATTTAATATAAAAACCTGATTTAAACAACATCATCAGTCATTTTCTGATGACACATTCCTTCTAAGTTTTTACAGAAATAAAAATAATTAAAAAATAATAAATAAATTAAACATACATTTGCTTTCCTTTTAAATACACATAACCTATGTATAATATATGGGAAATACAGACTAAGGGCTCATAGTCACATGCGTGGAAATCGTCCGATGCTCGCATGTGAAATCCCAGCTCTGGCGCCAGCACTCGGGAGTGGAGTGCGCGGCTGCATGTAGTTCTATGCAGCTGCTTGCTCCACTCCCGAGTGCCGGCGCCAGAGCTGGGATTTCACATGCGAGCGACGGACGTTTTCCACGCATGTGAGTATGAGCCCTAAATAGAAACATCAATGACTCTTCAAGGTATATGAAGTATTGAAAATAGATTAGAATAAGTTATTAGCTTAATCGGTGCTTACAAGGGTTGTCCACTACTTGGATAAAACATTAATTAAATACTGTATTCCCCAATGTAAACTAAAAATAATTGTAGATAGCTCCCGCACCAGTTCTGTTCCAGCGATGGCACCAGGTCTCGCATGAGATTGTGAGCACTGCAGTCAATCAGCAGTTGCTAATGGGCTGCATCGCTAACAATTCCATTGGATGACCAGGTGAGGTGTGAGAGCGGAGTATTTGAACTTTTAATCACGGTCATTTGGATGTTTTGGGTTGTCATTATGATTTAAAAAGAGAAAACAAAGTAGTTTGACAATAAATGGAGTAGAGAAAAAGTTTTGGTGTTATCATTCATATTTTCTGAAAAAAGGCCGAGAAAGCAAAAATTCTGCCAGGGTATGTAAACTTTTGAACACAACTGTATATATATTTACTTATATATATTTATACTCAAAACTGCAATTATCCTGGGAATGGTGAACAGAGCCTTTAGAGGTGTCATACTAATTGCATATCTTTATAAAGATTGCAAAGTAGATGATTTATTTCATTTGAATCCAAGCAAGGGGACACGGGGGGGAGTAGTTGTGGCAGCCTCTTCTCCCGGATAACGTCATGGATCCATGGATCCCCTGCAGCCGCAGGTGCACGAGGTCTCTCCACACCTCTACCACGGGCGTCAGCCGGAACGGGTGCAGCCCCGGGAAGCGCAGGGGCCATCGCTGCTGTAGGCGGCGACGGAATTCGCGGTCGGGGCGCCTCCGATGATGATGAAGGGACAGACGGCCGGGACGTCTCCTGAGACGACGGCGGAGCGACGGGAGGTATGAGGGCCACTGGCAAGGCAGCGGGATGACTGAGCAGGGGTCCCTTACTCACCGCTGCAGTCGTCGGTAGTCCTCTTGCGCGGCCGCCCACATCGCTGATTGCGGCGACATCATGCCCTGCAGAGCCGCTTCCAGTGCCTTCCCGACTCCTGCAGGCTCCCGTCGGGGCATCACCAGGCCTTCGTGCTCCTCGTCATCCTCCACAGGAGGCTGATGCAGCCGCCGGAACAAGGGCCGGTCCTCCCATTCTTCAGACCACTAGGACTCGAACCGCAGGCCTGCCTCCGCGCGGGCCTTGGAGCGCTTCCAATCTTGGCGGCCGATGCCGCCGCGGTAAGACATGCTGTTTCTCTCTATTCCAGCCGGCAATTGCGTCTCCCTCACAAGGGCGGCAGCTCCTTCTTTGCCCGCACTCATTTAGGGTGGGCATCCATCACAACGGGGTGCAGCCTATTTTCTCTGGCGCCAAATTCTCTGCATGGCACCCACAAAAGGTGGCAATTTCTTCAGTTTTCGAGCCAACGACTGCCATCTTTTCAGCGGTCAGCGCCATCTTTAAGTCCATAACATTTGCCATCTTTTCTTCGGCCAACACAACACAAGTCTCAAATCCAGTGACAAATCTCAGAGTTGCTGTCAGCCGACAGCTCCATTTCTTCCAATTCAGGCTGCACATCACCTATTTCAGATTCACAGTCACAGTCAGCTGCCATCTCTACTTCTTCTATGGTGGCCAACAATCCAAAATCACAAGTGTTACATTTTCCATACATCAGTCCCAGGGTTGTAAAGCTGCGAGGGTCAATCTTGCCGACTACGCCAAGTGTAACAAGAGGACACGGGGGGGGGGTAGTTATGGCCGAGATATTTAAAGGGACAGTCCACTGGCAGAGCCCACTGAGCACACAGTCAGCGAGTACCACCCCCGGCCCCTTGTACATACAATGCTGGTTTGCTTTCCCCACGAGTTACCTTTTCTTCTAGTCGCAGCAGTCCAGGCGGTACAGAGTTCACAGAGGCAACTTTTGTCCAACGGGGAAAAAATTAACTTTTAATGGAAGGTGAGAAAATAGAAAGAAGGCACGAGTACAATGCTGATTTTCCTTCTCGGTGTAGGTCACACTCTCCAACAGCACCCACAGCAGCTGTAGCAGCCAAAGATCAGGGGAATTCCACACGCTGGAGTCTGGGTGCTCACAACCCCTCCAGCGGGGCCCTTCCGGAATCCTGTGGCACGAATTGCAGTCCTTTGCCCTTTTTGCTCAGTCCTTGGTCCGGGGCAACAGACCTCTCTCGTCTGGGTGGGCTGGCAGTGCCCGTCTGACAAACACGTCTGCCCTGGCCAGAGTCACAGGCAGTTCTCCAGAGCAGCAGCTTCCTGTCTCCTGCGGCTGCAAGCTCAGCCCCCTTTTAACTATAGACTGTCCCTAACTCTGCACAGACATTTAAAGGAGAACATACATATTACATAATATAACAATTACAGCACATACATTTACATTCCACATAAAAGACATAAAACACATAAAACATATGTACAGGGAAGTGCAAGGGGAGTCACACAGAAGGAGGGGAAGGCGCAACTGAGGGGACCCGCCACCTCCTTATATGCAGCTCTGGCAAAAATTAAGAGACCACCACATCAAAACCCTGTCATAGGCAGTCCATTCTCCAGACCTGAACCCCATTGAAAACCTCTGGAATGTGATCAAGAGGATGATGGATAGTCACAAGCCATCAAACAAAGAAGAACTGCTTAAATTTTTGAGCCAGAAGCAGTGTGAAAGACTGGTGGAAAGCATGCCAAGACGCATGAAAGCTGTTTTTAAAAATCATGGTTATTCCACAAAATATTGATTTCAGAACTCTTCCTGAGTTAAAACATTAGGGTTGTTGTTTCTAAATGATTATGAACTTGTTTTTTTGCATTATTTGAGGTCTGAAAGCACTGGGTTTTTTTTACATTTTGACTACTTTTCTTTGTCAGAAAAAAAATACAAAATTTATTGCTTGGAAATTCAGTGACATTTTGTCAGAAGTTTATAGACTAAAAGAACAATTTACATTTTACTCAAAAATATACCTATAAAGAGAAAAATCAGAGAAACTGAACATTTGAAAGTCTCTTAATTGTTGCCAGAGCTGTATATACACTAATAAGCCCTCTACACTGTCACATAATTTCTGTGCATCTGAGCAAGTTATTCTATGACCGCGCTTTAAACTGGTCTTATTGTTCTTAAGTGTATCTGATTTTCCATCAAACCTGCACATGAAAGGGCTCTTTCTTCATATATAAAGATTATCTTCTTTTAGTGGAAATCTGTCCTTAGAAGATTGGCAACTTTTTACCTTAGCACATTGCTGCTTTGCACACTTGGATGTCTGATGTGATCTTGTGAGCATGTGTTATACGCCAAATCTCAGAGCCTCAAGAAGACAGGGATTTAAAAAGGGTATCATTAGAAAAAATGATTGACTGCATGGTAGGAAAGACCAGTTTACAAAAAACAAAGTTAATAGTTTAGGTATTAGATTTCTGTTAGGTGCTATGATTTACCATGCAGTTAAAGTGGCATGTAAAAGTTTGGGCACCCTTGGTCAAAATTACTGTTAGGCTATGTGCACACGATGTGTTTTTGATGCGTTTTCGCAGCGTTTTTTACGAGTGGAAATGCTCCAAAAACGCAATGGAATGCTAAAGCAAGGTAATGCAATGACAATCCTGAAGTGTTGTGCACATAATCCGTACATTTCCGTCCGTATTTGCAGCATGTCAATTCTTTTTTCGTTTCTGCAGCGTTTTTGACTCATTGACTTCAATTGAGTCAGTCAAATCTGCAGCAAAAACGCAGGTGTAAAAAAGTTTGTATATTGGCTGCGTATTTGCTGCCAAAAACGCTGCAGAATTGTCAGGAAATGATGTCAGAAGGAGCGAGTGTGTGGGAGAATATGTGTGAGCGGACAAAATGTGTGAGCTGAGAATATGTGCGTGTCTGTGTTTGTCTGCGGGTGTCTGTCTGTGTCTGTCTGCGTGTATCTGTGTCTGACTGTCTGTCTGTGTCTGTCTGCGGGTGTCTGCGTCTGTCTGTGTGTGTGTGTACCCATGCGACGCGAACAGCCCATAGTGATTGTACTTAGGCATCGTCTGATGGGACTACTACTCCCTTCTGGCTATGTCTGCTGTCACATATAACAGAGACAGCATGAGCCGATGATGGGAGAATAGTCTCATCATCCGGCGCCTGAGTTCAATTATAAAAAAATAAAAACATTGACATAATCACATACATATTCTGATACAATATACATACTCACCGAACACCTTATCCCCAATGCCCGCGTCTCCTGCAAATAATCAAGAATAATAAACAAACATATACTCCCTGTCCACCGTAGTCCATTTAATAAAGAGTGTCCCCTGTCGATGTCACCCGGCAGCCTGGTGATACACTGACAGGAGGTAATCGCTCCCGCAGTGTATCACTGAGGCGTCGTGAGAGTTCACCAGAGTACATCAGCTGATCAGCTCCGGTGCTCTCACTTACGGCACCGCTGCATGAGAAAGTTCTCACACAGCGGTAGTGCCGTAAGTGAGAGCACCATAGCTGAACTCCGGTGAACTCTCATGGCAGCGCAGTGATACACTGCTTAGTGGCTTAGTAATCGGACCCAAAGAGTGGTAGTAAATGGCTGCACATCCAGTTGGAAGAATGTATTGTTCAACATCTTTATCAATGATTAAGATGAAGGAATTGAGGGTAAACTGATTAAATTTGCTGATGACACAAAGCTAGGAGGGATAGCTAATACTAGAGAAGAGAGAGAGAGGATTCAAAACGATATAAATAAACTGGAGCAGTGGGCAGCAACTAACAGAATGGTTTTTAACAGGGAAATATGCAAAGTACTACATCTGGGCAATAAAAATGAAAAAAGCATATATAGAATGGGAGGAATAGGGCTAAGCAACAGCACATGTAAAAAAGACTTGGGTATACTAATAGATTACAGACTGAACATGAGTCAACAGTGTGATGCAGCAGCAAAAAAGGCAAATGCAATTCTGGGTTGTATTAACAGAAGCATACAGTCTAGATCACGTGAAGTCATTATTGCCCTCTACTCCTCTTTGGTCAGACCTCATCTGGAATACTGTGTCCAGTTTTGGGCACCACATTTTAAAAAAGACATCAACAAACTGGAGCAAGTTCAGAGAAGAGCGACCAGAATGGTGACCGGTCTGCAAACCATGTCCTATGAGGAACGGTTGCAGGATTTGGGAATGTTTAGCTTGCAAAAAGAAGACTGAGAGGAGACTTAATAGCTGTCTACAAATATCTCAAGGGCTGTAACATTGTAGAAGGATCATCTTTATTTTCATTTGCACAAGGAAAGACTAGAAGCAATGGGCTGAAACTGAATGGGAGGAGACACAGATTAGATATTAGAAAAAACTTTTTGACAGAGTGATCAATGAGTGGAACAGGCTGCCACGAGAGGTGGTGAGTTCTCCTTCAATGGAAGTCTTCAAACAGAGACTGGACAGACATCTGTCTGGGATGATTTAGTGAATCCTGCTTTGAGCAGGGGGCTGGACCAGATGACCAAGGAGGTCCCTTCCAACTCTACCATTCTATGATTCTATGATACACTGCGTGAGCGATTACCTCCTGTCAGTATATCGCCGGAGGCCGGATAGAGCAGTCACATCTCCCGATGTGACTGTTCTACACATGCAATCGCCGTGGGACACTCGGTATTAAATGAACTATGTTGGACAGGATAGTATTATATGTTGATTTATTATCTTTTCATTGCTTGCAGGAGACGAGGGTTTCAGGGATTAGGCGTTCAGTAAGTATGGTTAATTTAGATTCAATAAAGGAGTCTGTGTGATTATTTTCAAATAAAGGACTTTATTCTGGCTGTGTCTTTAGTTACCATATAACTATAGGATTAGTAATGGATAGGTGTCTTATAGATGCCTCTCCATTACTAAGCCGTGGGCTTGATGTCACCTGACAATATGAAGGTGACATCAACCTCACAAATATGAACCCCCTTTCCACCGCTACAGGTCAAGTGGGAGAGCAAGGCTAAGTGCCAGAATTGGCGCATCTATAAGATGCGCCATTTCTGGGGTGGCTGAGAGCTGATGTTTTTAGCCTGGTGGCCCCTTCCCAGGTTATTAATATCAGCCCGCAGCTGTCTGCATAGCCTTTGCTGGTTCAACTTTATAGCGGGACCCCATGCCAATTTTTTTCTGGGGTTCCCCTTTAAACTAGCCAGTAAAGGCTAAGCAAACATCTGTGAGCTGTTATTAATAGCCTCGGAACCTTTATGGCTATTGGTTCCTTCCCAGAAATATAACATCAGCCCTTAGTCGTCAGCTTTTCCTTTGTTGGTTATGAAAATTATGTGGGAGCCCACGTAATTTTTTTTTACATTTTTTTAAAAATAAACAGATATTGCATTTCACGCAGATTTCTGACAGTTGCTATTTTGTTACAGCATATGCATACAAAAAAAGGAGGAAGTCCAGTTACCAACAAAATGGTGTATTTTGAAGTCAGCGCAGCCTAAGTGACGTCAGCTGTACTCACTGAGGCTGCGCATACTCCCCGCCTGACCCGCGGTGAACTGACAGCGTGGGAAAATGTTCAGAAACTTTCCCACGCTAAT
This sequence comes from Oophaga sylvatica, assembly GCA_033576555.1. Classification (NCBI taxonomy): domain Eukaryota; kingdom Metazoa; phylum Chordata; class Amphibia; order Anura; family Dendrobatidae; genus Oophaga; species Oophaga sylvatica. The sequence goes on from JARQOD010000001.1 coordinate 470,358,578, forward strand.
CAGTTCATCTCCGCTCAGGCTGGGAGGCTGCGCATTCCTCTTTGGTTTACAGCTGGGCCAGTCGCATTAGCACCGGTCCCGTTGTAAACTATTTAACCCTTCAGATGGATTGCAGTGTGGGACTTGACTGTACGGCGGACAGGTATGGGTATATTGTTATTTTTTTATTTTGGACTTTTTCTAGGAGAACGATGGCTTTGATATGGGATTAGGAGTATAATAAAGGTGGAAAAACTGTTTATTTCAGTAAAACTCTTTTTTCTTAATGTGTGTGTGTGTGTTTTATTTAACCCTTTCAGACTAGTAGATTAATAATGGATAATTGTCTTATTGACAGCTCTACATTATTAACCAGGCAATAGCAAGATGACATTAACCCCTTATTACCCCATATGCCACCGCTACAGGGCAATGGGAAGAGAGAGAGTATAAGTGCCAGAATTGGTGCATCTTACAGATGCGCCTTTTCTGGGGTGGCTGAGGGCACATTTTTTTGGCCGGGGGGGGCCCAAAAACAATGGTCCCTGTCTAGGCGATTAATTTCAGCCCTCAGTCACTGGCTTGCCCTCTCTGGCGGAGAAAATTGCTCTGCCTGCAACATCCTTCAGCATGACCGGTTTGGCAGTGGGTCAGTAATGGTGTTGGGTGGCATTTCTTTGGAGGGCTGCACAGCCCTCCATGTGCTCGCAAGAGGTAGCCTGACTGCCATTAGGTACCGAGATGAGATCCTCAGACCCCTTGTGAGACCATATGCTGGTGCGGTTGGCCCTGGGTTCCTCCTAATGCAGGACAATGCCAGACCTCATGTGGCTGGAGTGTGTCAGCAGTTCCTGAAAGATGAAGGCATTGAAGCTATGGACTGGCCTGCCTGTTCCCAGACCTGAATCTGATTGAGCACATCTGGGACAGCATGTCTCGCTCCATCCACCAACTTCACGTTGCACCACAGACTGTCCAGGAGTTGACGGATACTTTAGTCCAGGTCTGGGAGGAGATCCCTGAGGAGAACATCCGCAACCTCATCAGGAGCATGCCCAGCCATTGTAGGGAGGTCATACAGGTACATGGAGACCACACACAATACTGAGCATCATTTTGATTTGTTTTCACTTTAATTTTGTCTTGTTTTGATTTTCAGTTTGACTTGTTTCCACTTTCATTTTTGGGGGTCTCTCCAAATCCAGGCCTCCATTGGTTCAAAAATTTGATTTCCATTGATGATTTTTGTGTGATTATGTTGACAGCACATTCAACTTTGTACAGAACAAAGTATTCAATGAGAATATTTAATTCATTTAGATCTAGAATGTGTTATTTGAGTGTTCCCTTTATTTTCTTGAGCAGTATATATATATATATATATATATATATATATATATATTGTAGACTGTTCAGGGAGTTTAGCTCCAGGATCGCCGTCTGAGGTAGACGGAGTGGCATAAAGAGTCCAATCACAGACAGCAGCACTGGTGTAAACTGGCCACAACCAGTTTTATTGAAAGTCCACAGCAATACACATAAATCAAACCATTAAATAAAATCCTAAGCCTGTCAGGCTTCTAGCTAAACACAGTCAGTTATCTCACTACTGTGAACTAGGCTCTAGCAGCCTGGCCACAACAACACAACTTTGTAATTACCAGAGATGGGCTTGCAGGAGACTCCAGCAGCGTCTGAAGCCAGATTCAGACTGAGAGCTCTGTCTGTGTAACTCTACCACCTATTTCTGGCTGCTTAATTAAGCAGCTGTGTGTACTCAAGGTTGAGCTGCAAGCCTGTACTGGATGAGGAGTGGAGTGAACGTCGTACTGCCATCCTACCTTCACTCCTATATTCCTTATGCGACCGAGCTAAGAAACCTGGGTGAGATATACACCCCGTCCAGTACGCACCCCTTCACTGTCTCACAATATATACATCTATACTATGTGTATACATGTATTCTATCTATTCTATTTTAACCTGTCAGTGTGATTTTACAGTATAGCGCACTGAATTGCCGGCTTTTCTAAGTACACCGGTGCGTATTTCTCACAAGTCACATGCATGGTCCGAGTGCTGTGCGATTTTTTCTCGCATTGCACTCGTCCGTATTTCTCACTAGTGTGACTCCGGCCTTAGAAGTATGCAAAAGAACATCTAAACAGAACTGATGCATTTTGGAAACAAGTCGTGTGGACCAGTGAGGTTAAAGCAGAACTCTTTGGCCACAATAATCAAAGGTTTGTGTGAAGAGAAAAGGGCACAGAATTTCAGGAAAAGAACAGCTCGCCAACCATTAAGCATGGTGGTGGATCAATCATGTTATAGGGTTGTGTTGCAGCCAATGGCATGGGGAAGATTTCCCAGGTATAGGGAAGAATGGATTCAATGACATTTCAACAAGTTCTTGATGCAAATATAACACCATCTGTAACAAAGTTAAAGTTGAAAAGAGGATGGCTTCTACAAATGGATAATGATCCTAAACACACATCAAAATGCACAATAGACTAAAAGGCACAAGCTGAAGGTTTCACGATGGTCCCCAAAGTCCCCTGTTCAGAACATCATTGAAAATTTGTGGCTAGACCTCAAAATAGCAGTGCATGCAAGATGACCCAGGAATCCCACAGAACTGGAAGATTTTTCCAAGGAAAAATAGATGAAAATCCCTCAAACAAGAATTTAAAGACTCTTGGCTGGCTACAAAAAGTGTTTACAAGCTGTGATACTTGCAAAAGGGGGTGCTACTAGGTAATAATAATGCAGGGTGCCCAAACTTTTGCATCAACCCATTTTCCATTTGATAATTTTAAAAAGGAAAATATGAAAAAAATATATATATATTTTTGCTTAAAAGACAAAGGAGATCTTTAAATTTATCCCTTCTGGAGATCATTTCATCTTCAACTTGTTTAACTATTCACACTAACAGTAATTTTGACCAGGGGTGCTACAACTTTTACATGTCATTGTATGTTTTAGTTTAAAGGGGTGTTCTCATCTTATTAAATGATTATCATTACGTAAAAGCTTTTAAAAACAAGCAACTTTGCAATTTATCTTTTATTAAAAATCCTCTTTGTTCAGAGGAATGAAAAGGATTAACAAGTCTACTGTTTCCAGCTTGTTGCCAAGGTTACCGGCCAACTCATTGTTGAAATATGATATATGTATGATACCTTCTGGGCTTCTGATGGTAGTTTTCCCGCTCAACATGATGCAGTAGCTCTCAATGCCCAATGGGAAAATAGAGGTGCTGCACAACCCCTTTAACGGAAGTAGTGAGTTTTATTAATATATTTACTATTTAAAACACTATCCTAATATCCCAGACAGCTTGACACAGTAAAAAAAATGAGGTAGAAAATTGTTCCTCAAGAACTGCATAGTTAACACAAAAAAAAATTTGGGAAATTTTGCAACTTTTTAATATCAGATGTAAAAGTCTGCTCATTTAGATTCATTCTGCTGCTCTCAGTTCCTTGTTACAGCAAGCTCGGAATGGCCGACTGGGGAACAGGTGAGTCCCCCGGTGGGCCCCTGTGCTCATGTAAACCACTTACCCTCTTAGGCCGGCGTCACACTGGCGACAGAATCGGACGACTGCAATACGATGAAATATCGTATTGCAGTCTGCCCTATGTTAATCTATGGAGCAGCTCCCAGTATCAGATTTTTTGTGGTCCGTTTTAAACGTCCGTGTGCAATCGCAGCATGCTGCGATTGTCACCGATTGTGGGTCGACTATCGCCAATGCAAGTCTATGGGAGCGATGAAAAATCGGATTACAAACGGACCGCATGTGTGACTTGCGATTAAATCGCATCGGTGTCCTTTAGAAAAGCCGGCAATTCATCCCCGGCTATACTGTAAAATCACACTGACAGCTTTAATAAAGAATGGAAAGAATACATATACACACATAGAATACATATATATATATATTATATACATATATATATATGTCATTGTGACATGTATATATATATATATATTTATAGTTCCTAGACTTCTACATACTGTAATAGCCGCTAATTCAATTGCCGGCTTTTGTGAAATCACAGAAGCCGACATGAAATGATACATTGTTTAGACACAGTTAACCATGTCATTTCCTGTATTTTGATATATGGTTTGAACTTACAATTACATCAGTATATGTGTGCCAAATTTCAGACATGTAGGGGTTAATTAAAGGTGTAAATTCGTTGAAAAAAAATGCGTGGGCTCCCGCTGTATTTTCTCCACCAGACAGACAAAGCCAGCGAGTGGGGGCAGATAATAATAGCCTAGGGAGGGTACATATTTTTTGTGCCCCCCTGGCTACTAACATCTGCCCCCAGACACCCAGAAAGGGCAAATCTCTAATTAGATTCGCCCTTTCTGGCACTTTGCCCGTCTATTCCCATTGCCCTGTAGCGGTGGCGAATGGGTTAATAAGGCGTTAATGTCACCTTAGTATTGAAAGGTGACCTTAAGGCAGGTTAATAATTGAGAGCTGTCAATTAGACAACTATCAATTATTAATCCTATTGAAGTAAATAGAAAAACACACACACTTTAAGAATAAATAATTTTAATGAAATCAAAACACATTTTTTTGACCATCTTTTATTTCACTCTTAATCCGTTCGAAGCCCTTGTTCTTCTAAAATAAATATAAAATAATAAAACAACATTATTCTTACCTATCTGGCGATCTGTCACGTCCCACGATGTAATCCTTCACAAAGGGTTAACTAGCAATCAGATAAGCAGCGCAAGTAATCCTGCGTGCTCATCTGATAGCTCCTGAATGAATGAGCTTATCTCCTGCCGACAGGAGAGGATGTGATTAATGAATGAAGCTTAATTGATTGTATCCCACTTTCACGTTAGTTCAGGTCACTGAAGTGAAAGTGGCAATAAATCAATTAAGCTCCATTCATGAATCTATTCCTCCCCTTTCACTGGGAGAGTAACTGATTCATTCATGGGGTTACAACTCGGAGAGAGCATTAGCTTTCTGCAAGCTGTAACCTGTTAACCCTTTCTGATGGATTACACCGTGGGACCTGACTGTACATCGGATTGGTAAGAATAATTTTGCTTTTTTATTTTATTTTTATTACAGGAAATGGTTTTAGCAGGAAAATAAAATATGGTCAAAAACTGTGTGATTATTTCATTAAACTTCTTTTTTATTAAAGTGTGTGTGTTTGATTTTTCTATAATACAATAGTATTAATAATTGATAGTTGTCTAATTGACAGCTCTCAATTATTAACCTGCCTTAAGGTCACCTTTCAATACTAAGGTGACATTAACGCCTTATTAACCCATTCGCCACCGCTACAGGGCAATGGGAATAGACGGGCAAAGTGTCAGAAAGGGCGAATCTAATTATAGATTTGCCCTTTCTGGGGTGTCTGGGGGCAGATGTTAGTAGCCAGGGGGGGGCACAAAAAAATGTACCCTCCCTAGGCTATTATTATCTGCCCCCACTCGCTTGCTTTGTCTGTCTGGTGGAGAAAATACAGCGGGAGCCCACGCATTTTTTTCAACGAATTTACACCTTTAATTAACCCCTACATGTCTGAAATTTTGCACAAATACACATATGTAATTGTAAGTTCAAACCATATATCAAAATACAGGAAATGACATGGTTAACTGTGTGGAAACAATATATCATTTCATGTCGGCTTCTGTGATTTCACAAAAGCCGGCAATTGAATTAGCGGCTATTACAGTATGTAGAAGTATATGAAGTATATGTATATATATATGTCACAATGACATGTATATATATATATATATATATATATATATATATGTGTTCTATGTGTATATATCTATTCTTTTTTTTGTGATTTAAATACTATTCTTTTGGATCCATTATATGTCAGTTTTGCAAGCCTGCGAGAAATTCTCGCAAGTCGGATGAAAATCGGATGTTACAAGGTACACACACATGCGACTAAATCGCATCTTTGAAGGAAAATCAGATGCCAGGCGGATGTGTGATGTTTGCATTTTGATCCGACAATCGACCCACTAAAACGGTCCGATTTTTTGTAGTTGTGTGTGACGCCGGCCTTACATGAGCAGTGGTTGGTCCAATACAAAAACAGCATCTCATCATTCATGTAACAAAGTACTCAATAAACACACAATTGGCCCAATTTTTTAAAATCACAGCAAGCATTGTGGTTTTACAGCAAGAAAAAAAATTGCGCCCCACCACAATGTGTGAATGGAGCATAAGAAAATGATCAATTTGTTTTGTTAAATAGCTACACAAATATGATACTAATAAGTGGTCCATGAAATCTGGTAGGCATAAACCTCATTCGAATTTCAGCTATTTTTTTCACGACCCGATAAAGCAAGGTGAATGGAAAACAAGGCAGTTTTACCTTCAGATGCAAAAATAACAAAGTCTATAATTAGAAATGTAACCTTCTGAAAGTTCTTTATCCTTGTCTGTGATAGTAGCTTCCACGTTATTTGGTAAATGGTTTACCCAATTTTTTCTGTGAGGACAACATGCTTATGAATATAGGACCTATGAATACAGCTAAACTAGAATTTGTAATATTTCAGTTCTGTTAGGTGCTGGTCCTTTTTGTAGAAAATTAAAGTGCTGCACCATTGATTGCTACATAGGCAATGGAAAAAACATATGGGTTGATTCTGCGCCACCATAGGAAGAAGGATGATGGATGCTAATCTAAATAGTAAGAAGTTTATTTGTCAACGTGTTTTGAAGCTTATAGCTTCTTCATCGGTACAACCACGATTGATTGCTACATAACGCATAGATTTAATCACTTTTTGCCAATAACACTTTGTTGCATCTTTGACTACCTATGTCTGATTAGTAAAGGTACTCACACACATTACAGAAAAGGCAACTGAACCCGCAGAGCTTGGTGGCATTGGATGTCTACATATCGAGGGTCTTCTACTGCCATGAGCACATACCCTTAATGTTTTCAAGGCATCACCACTTTGGATCACCTGCAGGACTCTTGTGCATAGTATTGGCTGCACACCAGTCACATGTCTGGACTTTTTTAATTGCTGCATTTTTGGGGCCTTCTTACTCCAGTCCAGTTCTGCAGTAAGGTTTATGGCAGATTTTTCAATTTGGTGCCAATGTGACTTATTAAAATAATTTAGTACCTTCTTGATCTGAAAAAAAATCACAAAAAATGGGGAAGCATCACTCCAGTTTTTTTCCCAGTGCTGGAGTGGCACTTTAACTGTAAGACCCCAGACCCCATTCTTATACTTACCTTCCAGCGGCATCACCTTTTACTCAAGCCGTTCTGATCCCTCAGCGCCATCTTGTGCGCGTAACTTCTTTCTGGACGGAAGTCAGAAGTTACATCACAAGAGCTCAATGCAACTCTAAGAGAGAAAGAACAAGGCTCTCAGAGATGTATTGAAAAGTGACCTCCGGCACGCTCCTTGATATCCGACAAAGCAGGACGAATTGCGCGTCGTGGCAGAGGGACGCCATCGTATGCACAGCGGTTTATATTGACAGGTAATAGTGGCCTTACACCCAGTCTTTCACCTATGTATTGAAATGTCTTATGACTTATGTATACACCTTATAGCATGCACTTTATAATAGGTGTTTACACCACGAATACACCTATTGTTTGTCAGGAAGTGCAATGGACAGGACTCCATTATAGCATGCTGGACTAAGCAACAAGGAATGTTCAACTAGTTTTTTTCTTTTCTGAACCTTGGCATACCTTGGAAGATGTTCCCTTTTCTTTCTAGAACCTTTCTTGATTTTATTAAATTTTGCTAATAAATAGTTTTAATACTAAAAAATTTACTTCATTTTTTTTACCTGGATAATACGCATCCTTGGTAATATTTTTGATTAACCCCTTAGTGACAGAGCCAATTTTCTCCTTAACCCCTTCACCCCCAAGGGTGGTTTGCACGTTAATGACCGGGCCAATTTTTACAATTCTGACCACTGTCTCTTTATGAGGTTATAACTCTGGAACGCTTCAACGGATCTTCGCGATTCTGAGAATGTTTTCTCGTGACATATTGTACTTCACGTTAGAAGTAAAATTTCTTCGATATAACTTGCGTTTATTTTTGAAAAAAACGCAAATATGGCGAAAATTTTTAAAATTTTGCAATTTTCAAACTTTAAATTTTTATTCCCTTAAAACAAGAAATATGTCACATAAAATAGTTAAGAAATAACATTTCCCACATGTCTACTTTACATCAGCACAATTTTGGAACCAAAATTTTTTTTTGTTAGGAAGTTATAAGGGTTAAAAGTTGACCAGCGATTTCTCATTTTTACAACAAAATTTACAAAGCCATTTTTTTTAGGGACCACCTCTCATTTGAAGTCACTTTGAGGGGTCTATATGGCAGAAAATACCCAAAAATGACACCATTCTAAAAACTGCACCCCTCAAGGTACTCAAAACCACATTCAAGAAGATTATTAACCCTTCAGGTGCTTCACAGGAACTAAAGCAACGTGGAAGGAAAAAATGAATATTTAACTTTTTAGCCACAAAAAATGATCTTTTACAAACTTTTTTTTTATTTTCACAAGGGTAAAAGGAGAAAATGGACAGATAAGGTTGTTATGCAATTTCTCCTGAGTACGCCAATACCCAATATGTGGGGGAAAACCACTGTTTGGGCACACGGCAGAGCTCGTAAGGGAAGGAGCGCCGTTTGACTTTTTCAAACTAAAATTGGCTGGAATTGAGATTGGACGCCATGTCGTGTTTGGAGAGCCCCTGATGCGCCTAAACAGTGGAAACCCCCACAAGTGACACCATTTTGGAAACTAGACCCCCTAAGGTACTTATCTAGATCTGTTGTGAGCACTTTGAACTCCCAAGTGTTTCACAAAAGCTTATAATGCCTGGGTGTGAAAAAAAAAAAAAAACAATTTTCCACAAAAATGATTTTTTAGTCCCAAATTTTTGAATTTTCCCAAGGAAATTGGACCCCAAAAGTTGTTGTCCAATTTGTCCTGAGTACGCTGATACCCCATATGTGGGGGGGGGAACTGTTTGGGTGCACGGCAGGGCTTGGAAAGGAAGTAGTAACGTTTTGGAATGCAGATGTTGATGGGGGTCATGTTCCGTTTGCAGTGCCCAGATGAGTCTAAACAGTGGAAACCCCCACAAGTGACCCCATTTTGGAAACTATACCCCTAAGGAACTTATCTAGATCTTTGGTGAGCACTTTGAACCCCCAAGTGCTTCACACAAGTTTATAATGCCCGGGCATGAAAATAAAAAATCCTATTTTTTTCCCACAAAAATTATCTTTTAGTCACTAATTTTTTATTTTCTCAAGGGTAACAGGAGAAATTGGACCACATAAGTTGTTGTCCAATTTGTCCTGAGTACGCTGATACCCCATATGTGGGTGGGAACCACTGTTTGGGCGCACGGCAGAGCTCGGAATGGAAGGAGCACCATTTGACTTTTTCCAACCAAAATTGGCTGGAATTGAGATTGGATGCCATGTTGCATTTGGAGAGCCCCTGATGTGCCTAAACAGTGGAAACCCCCCACAAATGACCCCATTTTGGAAACTAGACCCCTAAGGAACTTTTCTAGATCTTTGGTGAGCAATTTGAACCCCCAAGTGCTTCACACAAGTTTATAACGTAGAGCCGTAAAATTTAAAAATCATATTTTTTCCACAAAAATGATCTTTTCATCCCAATTTTTATTTTTCCAAGGGTAACAAGACTCCAAAAGTTATTGTGCAATTTGTCCTGAGTGCGCTGATACCCCATATGTGGGGGTAAACCACTGTTTGGGTGCATGGCAGAGTTTGGAAGGGAAGGAGCGCCGTCTGACTTTTTCAACGCAGAATTGGCTGGACGCCATGTCGTGTTTGGAGAGCTCCTGATCTGCCTAAACAGTGGAAACCCCATAAATGACGCCATTTTGGAAACTAGACCCCTCAAGGAACTTATCTAGATGTGTGGTGAGAACTTTTAACCCCCAGGTGTTTCACTAAAGTTTATAACGTACAGCCGTAAAATAAAAAATCTTTTTTTTTTTTACAAAAATGATTTTTTCGTCCCCAATATTTTATTTTCACAAGGGTAACAGAAGAAATTGGAACCCAAAAGTTGTTGTCCAATTTGTCCTGAGTACGCTGATACCCAATATGTGGGAGAAAACTACTGTATGGGCGCACGTCAGGGCTCGGAAGGGAAGTAGTGACGTTTTGGATTGCAGACTTTGATGGAATGGTCTGGGGGCGTCATGTCACATTTGGAGAGCCCCTGATGCACCTATACAGTGGAAACCCCCCACAAGTGACCCCATTTTGGCAAATAGACCCCACAAGGAACTTATCTAGATGTGTGGTGAGCACTTTGAACCCCGAAGTGCTTCACAGAAGTTTATAAGGTACAGCCATAAAAATAAAAAATCTTTTTTTTTTTACAAAAATGATTTTTTTTGCCCCCAATATTTTATTTTCACAAGGGTAACAGGAGAAATTGGACCCCAAAAGTTGTTGTCCAATTTGTCCTGAGTACGCTGATACCCAATATGTGGGAGAAAACTACTGTATGGGCGCACGTCAGGGCTCGGAAGGGAAGTAGTGACGTTTTGGATTGCAGACTTTGATGGAATGGTCTGGGGGCGTCATGTCGCATTTGGAGAGCCCCTGATGCGCCTAAACAGTGGAAACCCCCCACAAGTGACCCCATTTTGGAAAATAGACCCCACAAGGAACTTGTCTAGATGTGTGGTGAGCACTTTGAACCCGAAGTGCTTCACAGAAGTTTATAACGCACAGCCGTAAAAATAAAAAATCCTTTTTTTTTTTGCAAAAATGATTTTTTTTGCCCCAATATTTTATTTTTACAAGGATAACAGGAGAAATTGGACCCCAAAAGTTGTTGTCCAATTTGTCCTGAGTACGCTGATATCCAATATGTGGGAGAAAACTACTGTATGGGTACACGTTGGGGCTCCGAAGGGAAGTAGTGACGTTTTGGATTGCAGACTTTGATGGAATGGTCTGGGGGCGTCATGTCGCATTTGGAGAGCCCTGATGCGCCTAAACAGTGGAAATCCCCAACAAGTGACCCCATTTTGGAAAATAGACCCCACAAGGAACTTATCTAGATGTGTGGTGAGCGCTATGAAGCCCCAAGTGCTTCACAGAAATTTATAATGTACAGCCGTAAAAACAAAAAAATATTTTTTTTTGTACAAAAATGATATTTTTGCCCCAGTTTTTTATTTTCCCAAGGGTAGCAGAAGAAATAGGACAAATTGCACAATAACTCTTGGGGTCCAGAGTACGCTGATACCCCATATGTGGGGATAAACTACTGTTTGGACGCATGGCAGAGCTGAGAAGTGAAGGAGCACCGTTTGACTTTTTCAACGCAGAATTGGCTGGAATTGAGATCAGACGCCATGTCACATTTGGAGAGCCCGTGATGTGCCTAAACAGCGGAAACCCCCCAATTCTAACTCCAACCCTAACCCCAACACACCCCTAACCCTAGTCCCAACCCTAACCACAAACCTAACCCTAACACACCCCTAATCCCAACCCTAACCCTAATCCTAACTTTAGCGCCAACCCTAACCCTAACTTTAGCCGCAACCCTAACCCTAACCCCTAATGGGAAAATGGAAATAAATACATTTTTGTAATTTTATTATTTTTCCCTAACTAAGGGGGTGATAAAGGGGGTTTGATTTACTATTTATAGCGGGTTTTTATGATTGGCAGCTGTCACGCTAAAAGACGCTTTTTATTGCAAAAATAGTTTTTGCATCATCACATTTTGAGAGCTATAATTTTTGCATATTTTGGCCCACAGAGTCATGTGAGGTCTTATTTTTTGCGGGACGAGTTGACGTTTTTATTGGTACTATTTTCGAGCACGTGACGTTTTTTGATCGCTTTTTATTTCGATTTTTGGGAGGTTAGAATGAACAAAAATCAGCAATTCATGAATTTCTTTTGGGGGAGGCGTTATACCGTTCCGCGTGTGGTAAAATTGATAAAGCAGTTTTATTCTTCGGGTCAGTACGATTATGGCGATACCTCATTTATATCATTTTTTCATGTTTTGGCGCTTTTATAGAATAAAAACAATTTTATATAAAAAATAATTATTTTTGCATCGCTTTATTCTGCGAGCTATAACTTTTTTTTTTTTCGCTGATGATGCTTTATGATGGCTCGTTTTTTGCGGGACAAGATGACATTTTCAGCGGTACCATGTTTTTTTATATCGGTCTTTTTGATCGCGTGTTATTCCACTTTTTGTTCGGCGGTATGATGATAAAGCATTGATTTTTTGCTTCGTTTTTTTTTTTTTTTTTTTAAGGGGTTCACTAAAGGGGTTAACTAGTGGGACAATTTTATAGGGGGGGTCGTTACGGACGCGGCGATACCAAATATGTGTACTTTTATTGTTTTTTTTTTTTTATTTACAGGAAGAAGTGAATTTATTGGGGAATATTTTTTTTTTTTTTAATTTATTTTGGATTTTTTTTTTACACATGTTTATTTTTACTTTTTTAACTTTTTTACTTTGTCCCAGGGTGGGACATCACAGTATTTTATCAGATCGCTGGTGTGACAGTGTGCACAGCACTCTGTCACACCAGCGATCGCACAGGCATAGATGCAGGCTTCTCAGTGCCTGCTCTCGGCAGGCACTGAGGTAGCCGCCTCCCTCCAGGACCCCGGCGCCATCTTGGATCCGGGTCCTGGGAGGGAGGAAGCCCTCAGAACAGTGCGATCACATCGCGCTGCTCTGAGGGTCTCAGGGGGGCGCGCAGGGAGCCCCCACCTGCGCGATCCTCCCCTGTGCCCCCAGTACACCGCGATCATGTTTGATCGCGGTGTGCTAGGGGTTAATGTGCCGGGAGCGGTCCATGACCGCTCCTGACACACAGTCATGGGTGTCAGCTGTGATAATCAGCTGACACCCGGCGGCGATTAGCTGCGCTCCCCTCAGGAGCGCAGCTGATCGCCTATGACGTACTATCCCGTCCCCGGTCATACGGGCCCAGGTACCATGGACGGGATAGTACGTCCGATGGCAGTAAGGGGTTAATGAACAAGCCAATTTTTACAATTCTGACCACTGATTCTGAGATTGTTTCTTCGTGACATATTGTACTTCATGTTAGTGGTAAAATTTCTTCAGTATGACTTGCGTTTATTTATGAAAAAAACAGAAATTTGGCAAAAATTTTGAAAGTTTTCCAATTTTCAATTTTTTTATTTTTGTACCCTTAAAGGGAATCTGTCACCCTAAATGATGGCAGTCAGGTCAGATGGGCGGTGTTTTGGGTACTTGCCTTAACATGTTGTTCGCCGCTGTCTCCATTATTTCTGGGAATTGTAGTTGTTGCCCTCCATATAACGCGCCTGCGCATTGCAATCTGCAGGCAAAGCATACTGCGCGTGCGCAATTCAAGAGGCGCGTTATATGGAGGGCAACGACTACAATTCCCAGAAATAATGGAGACAGCGGCGAACAACATGTTAAGGCAAGTACCCAAAACACCGCCCATCTGACCTGACTGCCATCATTTAAATATCCCGCCAATTTAGGGTGACAGATTCCCTTTAAATCAGAGTGGTCTCACACAAAATAGTAAATAAACATAATTTTCCACATGTCTACTTTACATCAGCACAATTTTAGAAACATAATACTTTTTGTTAGGACGTTATAAGGGTTAAAAGTTGACCAGCAATTTCTCATTTTTCCAACAAAATTTACAAAACCATTTTTTTTAGGGATCACCTCACATTTGTAGTGAGTTTGGGTGCTCAATATAACAGAAAATACCCAAAAGTGACACCATTCTAAAAACTGCACCCCTCAAGGTGCGCAAAACCACATTCAAGAAGTTTATTAACCCTTCAGGTGCTTCTTTACTTTTTTCACAAAAAATTTACTTTGGAACCAATTTTTTTCATTTTCACAAGGGTACCAGGAGAAAATGGACCATAAAACTTGTTTTGCAATTTCTTCTGAGTACGCCGATACCCCATATGTGGGGAAAAGCCACTGTTTGGGTGCATGGCAGGGCTCAGAAGGGAGGGAGCACCATTGACTTTTGAATGCAAAATTGGCTGGAATCAATGGTGGCACCATGTTGTGCTTAGCGACCGCCTGATTTACCAATGGAAACCCCCAATTGTAACTCCAACCCTAACCCCAACACGTCCCTAACCCTAATCCCAACCCTAACCATAACCCTAAACCCAACACACCCTAACCTTAATCCCAACCCTAACCACAAACTAACCCTAACCCCAACCCTAACTCTAGCCCCAACCTAACCCTAACTTTAGCCCAACCCTACCCAACTTTAGGCCCAACCCTAACCCTAAATTTAACCCCAACCCTAACTCTAACTTTAGCCCCAACCCTAACTTTAACTTTAGCCCAACTCTATCCCTAATGGGAAATGAAATAAATACATTTTTTTTATTTTATTATTTTTAGCTAACTAAGGGGGTTATAAAGGGGGGTTGATTTACTATTTTTTTTGTTTTGATCACTGTGATCAAAATGAACCAATAAGAAAAATTTCCTATTGTTGCTAGGTGCCGGACGGCAGATCACCAAATTTCCATTTTTTTCACAAATAAACGCAAGTCTTATCAAAGAAATTTTATCACTAACGTGAAGTACAATATGTCACGAGAAAACAGTGTCAGAATCACCAGGATCCATGGAAGCGTTCCAGAGTTATTACCTCATAAAAGGACAGTGGTCAGAATTGTAAAAATTTACCTGGTCATTAACATGCAAACCACCCTTGGGGGTAAAGGGGTTAAAGATAAAAAGTAGAGAATATTTTTGATTTCTCATCAAATTCATGGACCACATGTACAATTTTGAATAATTTGGTGCAAAAAAGTCAACGAATACCACAAGACAAAAAAGAAAATTGACTGATAAATCGCAAATGATGATTCAGTGTCTCAGGACGCAAACTATCACATATGCCATATCAGGAAAAAAGTACAGCATAAAGATACATCAATTAAAGAGTTTTACACAAATGTCCTGAACAATGAGGCTAATTTCAAACAGGAATGATACAGGCAAAATATATGTAAGATACGATGCCTTGAAAGGGATTCATACCCAGTGGACTTTTTCACATTTTTTCATGTACTTACACTTATTTTATTTAGATTTTATGTGATGTACCATCACAAAGTAGAAAGTATTTGTCAAGTGTAATGGAAATGATACGTTTTTCTAAATATTTTAAAAATATAAAATTGTCACATGCATTTGTATTCAGACCCTTGTGTTCTGATACTCTAAAATAAAATCCTGAGTGACCAATGGCTTCCAGAAGTTGTATAATTAGTAAATTGAGTCCTCCTGGGTGTAATTTATTCTCAGTATAACTACAGCTGTCCTGTGAAGGCCTCAGAGGTTTGTTTGAAAACAATAGGGATCAAACAGCATCATGAAAACCAAAGAACACACCAGACAGGTCAGGGATAAAGTTGTGATGAAGAGTAAAGCAGGAATACAGTGGCGGCGCCACTATCACTATCACCTGTATCTTACGGTGCCAACCTCCACGGCTAGGCAGTTTCATTTCTAGGGGCAACTTTGTTAGGGTGATCTAGTGCCCTTTAGTATTAGCATGGCATCAGATTAGGGCCTATACCCTTTAGGGACCCTTTTCCCTCCACTTTGGATTGTTTCCCATTTTTAAGGTATGCTTTATCACCTAGGTTTTGTATTGTTTTTTTTTATAGGGGTGGTATTTGTAATACATGTCTATTAAAATCTCGTTTTAAAGGTTTTTTTACTGTTTGCCCCATCACTTCAGCCCTGAGCGTTAGACATATTTTATCAAAAACTAAAAACAAAATAGGCTAAGCCCTAAACATCTCACCAACTTGCGGAGCTCTGTTCAATCCATCAGTCAAAAATGGATGGAGTATGGCACAAATGCAAGCCTACCAAGAAATGGCCGTCTACCTAAACTGACAACCCAAGGAAGGAGATGCTCTAGTTAGAGAATCAGCAAAGAGGCCAATGATCACTTTAATGGAGCTGCAGAGATCTACAGCTCAGGTGGGAGATCTGTCCACAGGACGACTATTAGTTATATACTCCACAAATCTGGCTTTTATGGAAATGTGGCAAGAAATAAGGCATACGAAATCCTGTTTGAAGCTTTAAAGAAGCCATGTAGGGGAAAAAAACTAGCATGTGGAAGAAGGTGCTCTGGTCAGATGAGACCAAAGTGGAATTTTTGAGCTAAATGCAAAACTCTACAAGTGGCAGAAAACTAACACTGCTTATCACCCTGAATGCACCCTCCCCACTGTTAAACATAGAGGTAGCAGCATAATGATGTGGGGATGCTTTTATTCTGCAGGAAAAGGGAAGCTGGTCAGAGTTGATGGGAAGGTGGATAGAGCTAAATGCAAACTAATCCTTTAGGAAAACCTGTTACATGCTGAAAAAGACTAGAGACTAGGTTCACTTTCCAGCTGGACAACGATCCTAAACACACTGCCAGAACTACAATAGATGGTTTACATCAAAGCATATTCATATGTGTGAACGGCCCAGTTACTGTCTAGACCTAATGTCATGATCCAGACAGGGTTTTGAGTCCTGTCTCCCTCTTTCCCGGTCAGGTCATGTCAGGGGTTAACTTTTCTCTGCCTCGTTCTGGTGTCGGGTCTGCTATTTCTCTCTGCTGCATCCTGCAAGCAATGCCAGTAATGTGAGTAGCTGACTCTGGTGATACCCTGATTTGTCCTGATGTGTTTAGCTGACTTTGCCCATGTCTGTTCCTTCCTCCCCTCCCGCCCTGACTCAGTGTTTCCGTTAGTGTTTGGATTTCCCGGTATTCGACTCGGCATTGGCTCTGATCTGATTCTGTCTTTTGCTTCTGACTGGCATTGACCCTCTGGCACTGCTCTGACTCTGTGTTTGGTACTTCCCTTGGTACTCAGTTACTCTCTGGTATTGACCCAGCTTGCTTGACTATTCTGCTGCCACCTGGTGGTAGCCTCGCTGCAGTGCTGCTGGTCTGCTCTGTGCAGTATTGTAGTCCTCACTCAACTCTGCTGCCATCTAGTGAAGTTTGCATTTACTTACTTGCAGAGCTGCAGCGTGACATTATAACTGACCTTAAACAGTTTTTTTTCTTTGGTCATCTCCTTATGGATCCACTTCGCACCCTGGCGGATCAGATGTCTGATCTGACTCTAATGATGCAGGACTTGTCTGTGGAACATAGAGCCCTGGCCATTTCCCATAACCAACTTCAGAGGGAACTTTCTGAGAAAGTTAAGTCTTTTCAGGGTTCTATGACACAATCAGCCTGCGAGGACCCGGATCTCATAGATGTCTTGCTACACTTCCCTGAACCTACGGTCAGGCTACCAGATACTTTCTCCAGAGAAAAGGAGAATTTCCGTACATTCTGAGAGAGTTGTAAGATGCTTTTCTCCCTGAGACCTCGATCCTCTGGTGATGAGAGTCAACGGGTGGGGATAATCATTTCGCTACTCTGGGAGGGTCCTCAAACTTGGGCTTTTTCGTTACCTACTACTGCCCCTGAACGTGTGTCTGTGGATAGGTTCTTTGAGGCTTTAGGACTGATTTTTGACGAACCGGACCGGGTCAGGGTGGCAGAGGACACAATCATGGGTCTCTCTCAGAGTAAACTCACTGCTGAATGGTATTACTCAAAGTTTAGATGGTGGTCCACCGAAGTGACCAGGGATGACTCTGTGCTAAGATGTCAGTTCAGGTGGGGGCTGTCGGATCATCTTCAGGACGCTCTGGCTCTCCATTCGCCACCCAGCTCCTTGAAGGAGGCTATGACTCATGCCATTCATATGGATTGGAGGTTGCGGGAGAGAGGTGTAATGCAGCGAGAGGTTCCTTTACATCCTGCAAACACTAATGTGGTACCATATATGGAAACTATGGAGGTTGGGGCCACCAACCTCAAGGAGTAGGAGAGGAGGCGATGATGAGAAGGGAGATTATGTTTTTATTGTGGAGATCCTGGACATTGGAAAAAACACTGCCCCTCTTGCCCACCGACTAACAAGCTGCCGAGTCTGGGTGATTGCCGAGGAGGTCACCCAGACTCTCAGGTACCTTTTATACCTCATTTCAAAAGATGTTGTTGGATGTGGAACTTTGTTGTGAGGATTGTTACACACCCACTTCAGCTTTCGTGGACTGTGGGTCGTCCTTGAACTTCATTTACTCACGCTTGGTGTCCAAGATAGGGACAGTTAGGCTGGAAACACCAATTCATATCATTGCCATTGATAAAACACCGCTGATTAAGAATATTGTTAAACTTGTCTTGGAGAAGTTTCTCCTCAAGATGGGCTCCTAGCATCAGGAATGCATTTCATGTTATGTTCTGGATAATCTTCTAGCGGGACTGGTGTTGGGATTCGCCTGGCTACTGTTGCACAATCCTGTTATTGACTGGGAATCTCGGGATAATGTGAAATGGGGTCTGAAATTGTTCAAAGGGTTGTCTTTCTGCTGTGCTGGTGTCGTCCGTTAATGTGGAGGGTATTCCGGAGTACCTGAAAGATTTTAAGGACGTGTTTTCCAAAAAAGAGGCTGAGGTCTTGCCACCACATCGTCCTTATGATTGTGCTATTAATCTCATTCCAGGTGCTAAATTGCCCAATGCCGTCTGTACAATGCACCGCTATGAAAGAGTATGTCTCAGAAAGTTTACGTAAAAGTCACATCCGTCCCTCTGCCTCCCCTGTGGCCACTGGATTCTTTTTTGTCAAAAAGAAAGATGGTGGTCTACGCCCTTGCCAAGATTTTTGGGAACTAAATAAAATTACGGTGAGCAATGCCTACCCTCTCCCGCTTATCCCTGATCTTTACAACCAATTATCTGGAACTAAGTGGCTTTCTGTTGTGAACGTATTGGAGGCAATTTCTGAGCGGAGGCTCCCTCTGGTGGTTGCTGTCGGTACTGTAGCTGTATCGAATGACTGGGCCTCCTCAGCTGGCAGCAATACCTGGCAATCAGGAGTCACTGACTGGACTGATATAAGGGAGCTTGTTATGTTTGTGTAGCTGAGGAGGCAAAAGCAAAGAACCGCAAAGGCAGGCAAACACCAGAGAGGCTGGAAACTAATAGGTTGCAGACCCCTAAACTAACCGCAGAACTAGAAGCAGCCGTGGGACGTTCCTACGGTGCCCTAGATGCCTCGTCACAGCCAGAGAGATTAGCTACTCCTGAAGATGGAAAGAGGAAAGCTAACTGCCCCGGAGTAGAGCCCCCAAAGTATAGGAAGCCCCCAAACATATAATGGCGGTTAGACAAGATGAAAACACAAACACAGACAGAAAATAGAATGAGCAAACGCTGGGGCCCAAAACTGTCTAAATAGGACAGCACAGGAGAGAATACTGTCTGCAACCCAGAAAAACCCTAGAAAAAGCTCCAACACTTCTGAATCCAAAAATGCTGAGACCACACGGTCTCGACCACCTATATCAGATCTTTGGTGTGAACACGCAGCTACCCAGCAGTAAAAAATCACAAGGAGAGAGCAAATGAACAAATACAAAAAGAGAAAAGAGACCAGCACAAGCCCCCAAAGGGGACCCGACTGAACTCAAAAAGCAAAGCAGCAAAAACCAGGAAAATCAAACCACAGTAAAAACACTGAAAGTAACTTATCTGAATGCTAGCAGGAGACAGCAGAAAGGCAAGCTGAATTCCAACCAAGATCAGGAAGTAACAATTGATCACCGGCGAGGATCATGGGAGGTCAGCTCACTTATATCAGGCCAGCCCATCCCACCTGATAACCATTCATCGATAGCAGGTGGTGGACTTTTGCTGTTCAACATAGGTTCAATACCCTCGACAAACATCAGAGAGAACTTTAGCTCCGAAGTCGTCTCCAACACATTCACAACAGGAGCTGCCTTCCCATGATCCTCGCCGGTGATCAACTGTTTTTCCTGGTTCATTTGGAAGTCTGCTGGTGTCTTGCCTGCGTCTGCTACTTTCAGATAAGATATTTTTTGCTTATTTCTATTGTGTTTGCTATTTTCATTTTTGTCTGCACCTTTGTGGAGGTTAGCCGGGTACCCTCCTGGGGCCTGTGCTTCTCTCTGCTTTCTGTAGCCACTGTTATTTGTTTAATTACTCTTTTCCTGCTTTTTGAGTGGCTGCGGGTTAGCCTTGTTCACTCTGAGATCTGATTTAGTGGGTGGCGAAATCATGTGATCTCAGCATTTTTGTAATCAGAAGTGTTGGAAGTTTTGCTAGGGTTTTGCTGGGTTGCAGATAGTATTCTGTTCTTTCCTGTCCTATTTAGTCAGTGTTTGGCCCCTGCGTTTGCTCACTCTATTTTCTGCCTGCGTTTGTGTTTCGTCTTGTCTAACCGCCATTATATGTTTGGGGGCTGCCTATTTCTTTGGGGCTCTACTCCGGGGCAGTTAGCTTTCCTGTTTCTATCTTTAGGTGTAGCTAGCTCTCCGGCTGTGCCAAGGCGTCTAGGATCACCGTAGGTACGCTCCACAGCTGCTTCTAGTTGTGCGGTTAGTTTAGGGATCTGCAACCCATTAGTTCCCAACTAGAGATGAGCGGTGTTTGACTAGAACTGTTTGCCAATTTCAAATTCGAGCTGTTTTGGGCGGTGTTCGAGTCGTTCGACAAACCCGAACGATTTGGAAAAAATCCGGCTGTTCGAGGTTATGTTCGATAACTGTTCGTGCACCTAAATCGTCACTGGATTTTTTAACAGTTATGCTGAGAATCACTGTTAATACACATTTTGAGTGTCCAGCGTGGAGGGGGGAGGGGCATGGCATGGATCTCTGCAGAGATAATGAAGATCTCCATTTTTTTTTCTCTTTCCCGCATTTCCAGTGGTTGGTGCAGTCTGTCAGCCTATCAGCAGCGCTCACACGGAGCGAGGTGCTTTTTTTCACACAAGCAAGGGCATGTGTCATTGGCTGTGTATGTCACATGTCCTTGCCCTATAAGACCCAGCCATTTCCCCCCTCGCCACCATTTTCTCCGTGCTGCAGCTCAGTGTTAGACGGCACTGCTGCTGTTAGCGCTATATTGTGTGTGCATTGTGCAACAGCGACTTGCAAGCGAAATCGCTGAGAAATAGAGAGGAAGGTTTAGGGAGTAGGGACTAGTTTGTAATTGCAGCCCTTTTGAGGGCTACGATACATCAGTTCCTAGCAGTTTTAGCAGGCAGGTCTGTGCTCACTCTTAAATAGACAGATAGGTCAACTTGGGACAGTGACTATTTGTAATTGCAGCCCTTTTCAGGGCTAGGTTACAGCAGTTGCTATCACTTTTTGTCAGCTACACCAGCGTTCAAATCACTCCTAATTGTTTGCTGCATCTATCCTGTTCAATAATTGTGTGCATAGTAGCAGTGTGTGCTACTCATTCTATTAGGGCATCTATACAAAGCTCCACCAGCCTTAAAAAAAAATTCTATCTGCATGTTGCCTGGACACTAATTTTGGGCATGTCGCTGACTGGGCACTGGGTAACTATGGTGACAGCAGAACAAGGGGCTGCTGTCCAAGTGTTGCCGTCCCCACGAGTTGTGTGTCAATCCTCTTTATCTCGAAGTTCCTCCATTGCTTCTGCCTCCTCAACCTCCTCTCGGTCCTCCACCTGCACCCAAAGCCTGTCTGGTCATGCCACGGGCTTTCTAACTGCGCAGAAGGGATCCTGCAGCACACCTCATTGCTATGCTGGCAGAAGGGCTCAACGTAATCAGGCGGTTTTTACGTTGAAATGTCTGGGAAATGTGAGTCACACAGCTGAGGAGTTGTGGTCAGCTCTGGAGAACCAGTTTCATGAATGGTTGTCTCCACTGGACCTGCAACCAGGGAAGTCCGTGTGCGACAATGCCGCAAACCTGGGTGCGGCCCTTCGCCGGGGCAATGTCACACACGTGCCTTGTATGGCTCACGTGTTGAACCTGATTGTCCAGCAATTTTTAGCCCACTATCCCAGACTACATGGCCTTCTGCAGAGGGCACAGTCGCTGTGAGCTCACTTCCGCCATTCGCATCCCGCAGCTCAGCGACTTACATCTCTACAGAAGTCGTTGGGCCTGCCACTTCACCGGCTAAAATGCGATGTGCCAACACGGTGGAATTCAACTCTGCACATGTTGCAGCGACTGTGGCAGCACCGACAAGCCCTGGTGCAATACGTTCTGAATTATAGCCTGGGCCAACGAGATCCAGAGGTGGGGCAAATCACGCTGGAGGAGTGGTCTCAGATCAAGGACCTATGCACCCTTCTGCACAGTTTTGAAATGGCCACGAAGATGTTTAGTGCTGACGATGCCATTATCAGCATGACTATTCCAGTGATTTACATGCTGGAGCAGATGTTAAACAGAATTTGGAGTCAGGTGGTGGAACAAGAGGAGGTGAGGGAAGTAGAGGAGGAGAAGTTGTATGCGGAAGGGCTAACATCTGCAAGGTCCAGACAGTCGGCAGCACCAAGGCGGCTGGCATGGGAGGGTGGGGGAGAAGGATTAACCAGGGCGCATGGTAGCAGCCAAACTAGTGAGGAAGGTGCAGGAGCCCAGGAAGAAGTGGATGACGAACTGGCGATGGGCATGGAAGACTCATCAGATGAGGGAGACCTTGATCACATTTCTGTTGTGCGAGGTTGGGGGAAGAGGGCAGAGGAAGGAAGCATGATTTGTACCTCGCCATCAACAAAACAGGGACTTGGTGCTCCCGGATGCGCAAGACACATGAGTGCCTTCTTGCTGCACTACCTGCAACATGACCCTCGAATTGTCAGAATTCAAAATAATCCTGACTACTGGGTAGCCACACTGTTAGATCCCCGGTACAAAAGTAAATTTGCTGAAATAATTGCAGCCATAGAAAGGGATTCACGCATGCAGGAGTATCAGCAGAGACTGTTGCAGAATCTTACATGTGCTTTTCCACAAAACACCAGTGGTGCACGTAGTGAATCTCACAGTTCTAACTTGCCAACCGTGGGACTGTCGAGTGTTCAGCACTCAAATCGTAACAGAAACACAGTATCTGCTGGTGTTCACAGCAATTTTGCGGAATCCTTTCACCAGTTTTTTAGCCCATCCTTTGCAAGGCCACAGGAGACAAGAAGTCAGACACATAGTCAACGCCTAGAGACGATGGTACAGGAGTATCTTCAACTGAACATCGAAGCCATGACTGTCACTGGACCCTTGCTCTTTTTGGGCTTCCAATCTGGATAAATGGCCGGAGCTCGCCACTCACGCCTTGGAGATCTTGTCATGCCCCGCAGCCAGCGTTCTCTCTGAACGTGTGTTCAGCGCTGCTGGTGGTGTGCTGACAGATAAGCGCACGCGGCTGTCCACTGAGAATGTAGATAGACTCACGTTCATAAAGATGAACAAATCATGGATCCACAAGGACTTTTCTACCCCTGTGTCATCCTGGGGAGAGTAAAAGCTTGAGGATTTGGTAAAATCACCTCACCAAACGTTTTAAGCTTTAAAATTACTAATAATTTGTAGCTGCATCTAGGCCGGAAAATAATTTTGGGCCTGTAGCAGTGTGTGTTACTCATTCTAATAGGCCATCTATACTAAACTCCACCAGCTTTCAAATTAATATTTATTTTAAGCTGCATCTTGGCTGTAGAATAATTTTGGGCCTGTAGCAGTGTGTGGTACTCATTCTAATAGGCAATCTATACTAAGCTCTACCAGCTTTCAAATTAATAATAATTTTTAGCTGCATCTTGCCTGTAGAATAATTTTGGGCCTGTAGCAGTGTGTGGTACTCATTCTAATAGGCCATCTATACTAAGCTCCACCAGCTTTCAAATTAATACTAAATTTTAGCTGCATCTTACCTGTAGAATAATTTTGGGCCTGTAGCAGTGTGTGGTACTCATTCTAATAGGCCATCTATACTAAGCTCCACCAGCTTTCAAATTAATAATTATTTTTAGCTGCATCTTGCCTGTAGAATAATTTTTGGCCTGTAGCAGTGTGTGGTACTCATTCTAATAGGCCATCTATACTAAGCTCCACCAGCTTTCAAATTAATAATAATTTTTAGCTGCATCTTGCCTGTAGAATAATTTTGGGCCTGTATCAGTGTGTGGTACTCATTCTAATAGACCATGTATACTAAGCTCCACCAGCTTTCAAATTAATAATTATTTTTAGCTGCATCTTGGCTGTAGAATAATTTTGGGCCTGTAGCAATGTGTGGAACTCATTCTAATAGGCCATCTATACTAAGCTCCACCAGCTTTCAAATTAATAATTATTTTTAGCTGCATCTTGGCTGTAGAATAATTTTGGGCCTGTAGCAGTGTGTGGTACTCATTCTAATAGGCCATCTATACTAAGCTCCACCAGCTTTCAAATTAAGAATTATTTTTAGCTGCATCTTGCCTGTAGAATAATTTTGGGCCTGTAGCAGTGTGTGGTACTCATTCTAATAGGCCATCTATACTAAGCTCCACCAGCTTTCAAATTAATAATTATTTTTAGCTGCATCTTGGCTGTAGAATAATTTTGGGCCTGTAGCAGTGTGTGATACTCATTCTAATAGGCCATCTATACTAAGCTCCACCAGCTTTCAAATTAAGAATTATTTTTAGCTGCATCTTGCCTGTAGAATAATTTTGGGCCTGTAGCAGTGTGTGGTACTCATTCTAATAGGCCATCTATACTAAGCTCCACCAGCTTTCAAATTAATAATAATTTTTGTTCTCTCTGAACGTGTGTTCAGCGCTGCTGGTGGTGTGCTGAGTCTGACAGATAAACGCACGCGGCTGTCCACTGCGAATGTAGACAGACTGACGGTCATAAAGATGAACAAATTATGTATCCGTAATGACTTTTCTTCCCCTGTGTCATCCTGGGGAGAGTAAAAGCTTGAGGATTTGGTAAAATCACCTCACCAACCGTTTTAAGAAACTCTGGGGCAATTGATGCTACTTAAGTGGTGTCTGTGCCCCAAATTTTTGGAAAAAATGGAGACTCTTTTTGGAGTCCCCTTGCTGTGTTTTACGTGACATTGGCATTGTCAATTACAGGTGGTTTGGGTCTTTCCCACCCCCCTTTTAACCGTAAGAAACTACATACACTATGGCTTGGGGTAACACAGATGGTTGAGTGTGAAGACTAGAGCTGTTTACTCATACTATAGCCTGGGAATCAGAGGTCTGCTCCAAAGCTTGAGTGTCTGCTAGTCAGCGGAGTAGCCACCGGCTGTAGAAATAATTACAAATTTTTAACTGCATCTAACCCAGGCAATAATTTTGGGCCTAGTAGCAGTGTCTGCTAGTCAGCGGAGTAGCCACCGGCTGTAGATATAATTACAAATTTTTAACTGCATCTTGCCTGGACAATAATTTTGGGCCTAGTAGCAGTGTCTGCTAGTCAGCGGAGTAGCCACCGGCTGTAGATCTAATTACAAATTTTTAACTACATCTAACCCAGACAATAATTTTGCAACCAAATTCAGATAGACGGTTTCAAAGGAGCGCCAGGCTGGCGATAAAGGCAGATGAGATTAAGGTTGTCCGCTGCAGCTCCGGCCGGGTACCTCAAGAGAGGATCAGACATAAGTGATGATAAAGCAATCCAGTCATAAGGAGCGCGAGGGACGCAATTCAGCTGATATTAAAAAGTCTTCCTTTATTGATATCCACAACGCGTTTCAACGGAATAGCTCCGTCTTCCTCAGGTGGCAGTTATACATAGAATGGAGTAGGAAAGCTATATAAAGGTGGAGCAGCAATTGAAAATTAAAAGGCAATTAATCAGAACACCCACATGATTAAAAATGCAAATATGACTGCAAAAAAGAAAAAAAAAGCACAGATAAATTGAATAAAACCAATGTAAAAACGACATAAAAACAAAGTAAACAAGGAAAAATAAATGAAAATAAATAACAAAATGCATATATTACGTGACTTTTTCAATAGTGAGGTTTAACCCCTCAGGGGCCAGTGTACCAAGTTTAAAAATCCAGAAACTCTCCCTTGTTATTAGATTATTATACCGATCAGGCATATCATGTGGTATCTGGTCAATAACAGTGAGTTTTAACAAATTCAAATTCTTTGGCTGCGGGTTAGCCTTGTTCACTCTGAGATCTGATTTAGTGGGTGGCGAAATCATGTGATCTCAGCATTTTTTTAATCAGAAGTGTTGGAAGTTTTGCTAGGGTTTTGCTGGGTTGCAGATAGTATTCTGTTCTTTCCTGTCCTATTTAGTCAGTGTTTGGCCCCTGCGTTTGCTCACTCTATTTTCTGCCTGCGTTTGTGTTTCGTCTTGTCTAACCGCCATTATATGTTTGGGGGCTGCCTATTTCTTTGGGGCTCTACTCCGGGGCAGTTAGCTTTCCTGTTTCTATCTTTAGGTGTAGCTAGCTCTCCGACTGTGCCGAGGCGTCTAGGATCACCGTAGGTACGCTCCACGGCTGCTTCTAGTTGTGCGGTTAGTTTAGGTTTCTGCAACCCATTAGTTCCCAACTAGAGATGAGCGGTGTTCGACTAGAACTGTTTGCCAATTTCAAATTCGAGCTGTTTTGGGCGGTGTTCGAGTCGTTCGACAAACCCGAACGATTTGGAAAAAATCCGGCTGTTCGAGGTTATGTTCGATAACTGTTCGTGCACCTAAATCGTTACTGGATTTTTTAACAGTTATACTGAGAATCACTGTTAATACACATTTTGAGTGTCCAGCGTGGAGGGGGGAGGGGCATGGCATGGATCTCTGCAGAGATAATGAAGATCTCCATTTTTTTTTCTCTTTCCCGCATTTCCAGTGGTTGGTGCAGTCTGTCAGCCTATCAGCAGCGCTCACACGGATCGAGGTGCTTTTTCTCACACAAGCAAGGGCATGTGTCATTGGCTGTGTATGTCACATGTCCTTGCCCTATAAGACCCAGCCATTTCCCCCCTCGCCACCATTTTCTCCGTGCTGCAGCTCAGTGTTAGACGGCACTGCTGCTGTTAGCGCTATATTGTGTGTGCATTGTGCAACAGCGACTTGCAAGCGAAATCGCTGAGAAATAGAGAGGAAGGTTTAGGGAGTAGGGACTAGTTCGTAATTACAGCCCTTTTGAGGGCTACGTTACATCAGTTCCTAGCAGTTTTAGCAGGCAGGTCTGTGCTCACTCTTAAATAGACAGATAGGTCAACTTGGACAGTGACTATTTGTAATTGCAGCCCTTTTCAGGGCTAGGTTACAGCAGTTGCTATCACTTTTTGTCAGCTACACCAGCGTTCAAATCACTCCTAATTATTTGCTGCATCTATCCTGTTCAATAATTGTGTGCATAGTAGCAGTGTGTGCTACTCATTCTATTAGGGCATCTATACAAAGCTCCACCAGCCTTAAAAAAAAATTCTATCTGCATGTTGCCTGGACACTAATTTTGGGCATGTCGCTGACTGGGCACTGGGTAACTATGGTGACAGCAGGACAAGGGGCTGCTGTCCAAGTGTTGCCGTCCCCACGAGTTGTGTGTCAATCCTCTTTATCTCGAAGTTCCTCCATTGCTTCTGCCTCCTCAACCTCCTCTCGGTCCTCCACCTGCACCCAAAGCCTGTCTGGTCATGCCACGGGCTTTCTAACTGCGCAGAAGGGATCCTGCAGCACACCTCATTGCTATGCTGGCAGAAGGGCTCAACGTAATCAGGCGGTTTTTACGTTGAAATGTCTGGGAAATGTGAGTCACACAGCTGAGGAGTTGTGGTCAGCTCTGGAGAACCAGTTTCATGAATGGTTGTCTCCACTGGACCTGCAACCAGGGAAGTCCGTGTGCAACAATGCCGCAAACCTGGGTGCGGCCCTTTGCCGGGGCAATGTCACACACGTGCCTTGTATGGCTCACGTGTTGAACCTGATTGTCATGACAGTTGATTTTAAAAATGGTGCCTGTGGTACGAGATTGAAATTCTTGCACCCCATTCATAATAGAGAAGCAACATAAACACTTAGAGGTCCTACATGCAAAACAACCCGGATTAGAATTTATCCAGGTTGCAGATGAAGATAAGGACTTGAGAGTTGTGTTGCTGGGGGCAACTAGATTTTGAAGAGTTCGGTTTTTCCGAAAAAATGACAATAATTTTGGCCTAGTAGCAGTGTCTGCTAGTCAGCGGATTAACACAGCTGTTAAGCAAGCTACACCACCTGTACTTTGGACACTTAATTTTTTCAAAGGAAATGCTTCGGGCCCCGGAAAAATCAGTGAAGAGCATTGGGGAGGCACCCCAAGGCACAGGGGCTGTGAGTGGCGGTAGGACGCCTTGCGGTGGACCGCCAAGCTCAATCCTTATAAAAGCTTTTTAACTGCAGCAGCTTTACTGGACGCTACTGGACATGGCATTACCGCAGCTGCTGGCATGAGACTTGCCCTCCAATAGATCCTTGTAAAAGGATTTAAAGTGTACTCATTCAAATTAGAGAGACAATTTAAATAAAAATTATTAGACCTGCCTCCACCGCAGGGGGGCTCGCTCTACCCACCAGCGGACAGGCACCAGTATTGGGAGAGGGGGGCTGGCCGTCAGGGTCCACCGCAGCTCTGGCACAAACCCGGCGACACGCAGGTCGCACGGGCAGGAACGGACTGGCCGTGTCGGTTTGGCACTTTTTTGGTTTTAGAAGGGCATGACATGCCTATATCTGTGTCTCCCCCTCCTTTTACTCCTCCACCTCTTTTCTTTTCGCATGACTATATGTACTTGTCACTTTTCCATGTGTTAGTTGTGTCTTGTGAGCAATTTGTCAGCTTTTGGACACCTTTGAAGTGTTTTCTATGTGTTTTCTTTGTGTTTCTATGTGTTTTGGTTTGCCTGCCATTGGTTTTAATGGTGTTCGACGGTGTTCGACGAACAGTTCGACGAACAGTTCGTCAAACACACGGCTGTTCGGCGAACCGAACCGAACTCGAACACTACGGGGGTGGCTCATCACTATTCCCAACCTCTCAGGTGTTTGGCTGCCTTGCTGTTTTGGTCCTGTCCTCCTCAGTTACCATATCATAACAGCTTTCCAAGTTGGACCTCAGAGGGGCATATAATCTTATCCGTATTCGGTAGGGGGATGAGTGGAAAACAGCATTCCTCACCTCTGAGGGTTTGTTTGAAAATTTGGTCATGCCCTTTGGTCTCACAAATGTGCCAGCGGTGTTTCAGAATTACATTGATAATGTATTTTCTGACTTCATTGGGTGCTTTATGGTGGTATATTTAGATGACATTCTTGTATTTTCATCTGACAAAGAATCTCACATGGGTCATCTACATGCAGTTCTTCAGAGGTTTTGTTTGGACCCTGGAAAGGTACAGGCCATTGTTGATTGGGTGCAACCTAGAGACCTTAAAGGTCTTCAGCATTTTTTGGGTTTTGCCAATTACTATCGCAAATTTATTAAGTGGTTCTCTCAGGTGGTCAAGCCTCTCACGGATCTCACTCGTAAGGGGGCTGATCTTAAAAACTGGACGGTCGCGGCAGTGGTAGCCTTTTCTACATTGAAAAAATGTTATGGGTATGGTGAACACTAGCGCTCCTAGGTGCAACTCAGGAGGGAAAAAGTCGTATGAAGTAAAGCAGGATGGAACAAAATACCAGCTGCTGGTATCAAGATAAAGTCTGTGCGCATTCTATCAATAAAGGTAAAATAGTGTAAATATATGAGAAACCTGCGCTAGCTATTTGTTAAAGTAGCAGTTCTATACCAAGGGCATAGTATACACAAAGAGCCCCTAGTGAAGTCCATCTGATAATAACTAGGAAATTAGTAAAATAAATTGCTGATTAGACAAATAGTGCCAAAGCCAAAGATGATATGTAAAGAGATAATTTACAGTGGTGGCCAAAAGTATTGGCACACCCCTGCAATTCTGTCAGATAATACTCAGTTTCTTCCTGAAAATGATTGCAAACACAAATTCTTTGGTATCAGTATCTTCATTTAATTTGTCTTCAATGAAAAAACACAAAAAGAATTGACCTAAAGCCAAATTGGATATAATTCCACACCAAACCTAAAAAAGGGGGTGGACAAAAGTATTGGCACTGTTTGAAAAATCATGTGATGCTTCTCGAATTTGTGTAATCACCAGCACCTGTAACTTACCTGTGGCACCTAACAGGTGTTGGCAATAACTAAATCACACTTGCAGCCAGTTAACATGGATTAAAGTTGACTCAACCTCTGTCCTGTGTCCTTGTGTGTACCACATTGAGCATGGAGAAAAGAAAGAAGACCAAAGAACTGTCTGAGGACTTGAGAAACCAAATTGTGAGGAAGCATAAGCAATCTCAAGGCTACAAGTCCATTTCCAAAGACCTGAATGTTCCTGTGTCTTCCGTGCGCAGTGTCATCAAGAAGTTTAAAGCCCGTGGCACTGTGGCTAACCTCCCTAGATGTGGAAGGAAAAGAAAAATTGACGAGAGATTTCAACGCAAAATTGTGCAGATGGTGGATAAAGAACCTCGACTAACATCCAAACAAGTTCAAGCTGCCCTGCAGTCCGAGGGTACAACAGTGTCAACCCGTACTATCCGTCGGCGTCTGAATGAAAAGGGACTGTATGATAGAATACCCAGGAAGACCCCACTTCTTACCCCGAGACATAAAAAAGCCAGGCTGGAGTTTGCCAAAACTTACCTGAGAAAGCCTAAAACGTTTTGGAAGAATGTTCTCTGGTCAGATGAGACAAAAGTCGAGCTTTTTGGGAAAAACCATCAACATAGAGTGTACAGGGAAAAAAAAGAGGCATTCAAAGAAAAGAACACGGTCCCTACAGTCAAACATGGTGGAGGTTCCCTGATGTTTTGGGGTTGCTTTGCTGCCTCTGGCACTGGACTGATTGACCGTGTGCATGGCATTATGAAGTCTGAAGACTACCAACAAATTTTGCAGCATAATGTAGGGCCCAGTGTGAGAAAGCTGGGTCTCCCTCAGAGGTCATGGGTCTTCAAGCAGGACAATGACCCAAAACACACTTCCAAAAGCACTATAAAATGGTTTGAGAGAAAGCACTGGAGACTTCTAAGGTGGCCAGCAATGAGTCCAGACCTGAATCCCATAGAACACCTGTGGAGAGATCTCAAAATGGCAGTTTGGAGAAGGCACCCTTCAAATATGAGGGACCTGGAGCAGTTTGCCAAAGAAGAATGGTCTACAATTCCAGCAGAGCATTGTAAGAAACTCATTTATGGTTACCGGAAGCGGTTGTTCGCAGTTATTTTGGCTAAAGGTTATGCAACCAAGTATTAGGCTGAGGGTGCCAATACTTTTATCTGGCCCATTTTTGGAGTTTTGCGTGAAATGATCAAGGATTTGATTTTTGCTTCATTCTCTTTTGTGTTTTTTCCTTGCAAACAAATTAAATGAATATAAAAATAGCAAATAATTTGTGATTGCAATCATTTTCAGGAAGAAACTGAGTATTATCTGACAGAATTGCAGGGATGCCAATACTTTTGGCCACCACTGTAGGTGTACAATAATAATTGCAAATAGAGAGTCATAGATCCACCAATTCAAAGTGATTAAAGAAAAAACATGGATTGCAGTACACTTACTCTAGTGAAGTGCGGTGGCTGCAGGAAACTGAGCTAGCATGTAGCGTTCGTCTGGCACATGAGGTGATGGCTGGATTCACTGAAGGGGTATAGTAGAAGCGGTGGCACGGCACCAAGGGGGCGTCCCCCCTAGCTGGTGCGGCAGTGCCTCCGGTGCTGCTAGATGCTGGAGTAGGTGAGCAGCGGCCGTGTACTCCGGCCGAGAGACACCGTCGGTTGGCAGCTGGGAAGAGGGGGCGGGGTCAGGGTGACGTCACTGAGACTGGAGAAAGTAGGGGAGCGTTAATGGGCCAAAAATACTGCCAACGCGTTTCCAAGGTACTCGGACCTTCTTCGTCAGGGCTATCAGCCCCTGTTGCGCCCAACCCTTTATATAACATGACCCACACCTCACCCCACCTAACACCACCATAAAAAGTGCACTATTAAAAGGCAAAGAATAAAAGTGCCTCATATTGATATAGGGATGTGGGAATATGCATATTCAAGCTTAAAGCATATACTGTAGGTAATGAAAATGGTAATAAAAAGGGGAAACCATGGTAATGAGAAAAACGGATGAGATTAGACCACCAAAAACTAACCAGGGTAAAGATTTACCCAAGCGGCCAGTACAGGTCACTACAATAAAACACGCACATCTAAACAAAAATTATTTGACTAATAATAATACCAAAAAGGGACCACTCACCCAAATATCCAAAAAAGGAAAAGTTCCCGTATCACAATTGAACCGGGATTTTTTCCGCTTAAGAACTACAGGACTAAAAGGGGTAAGAGAGGGGAGAAACTCACCCAAAAGAAAGTAAGATCTATACCCCCATATACACAGACAATTTTTAATTTGAGTTCCCACACCCTAACGACCCATGAAGAATCTTTATTGAGGAAAGGATTAAAATTTGATCCGACTGCTACAGCCAAGCCTTTTAATTTGTATATTAGTTTCAAAATTTTTTTACGGAATTCGGCTATTAAAAAGGACCATCTGCATCCTAACCAATCATGCACATCTCAGTATGTGTATTCCGGCTTAGCTAATCCATCTATGTTTAACCTAGTTCAAGAATATTCTAGTGCATTTAGCACTTTTTAAACCATGGTAACAGCAGATATCAGGCGCATAAAGAAAAAGAACTACAAATATCTGCCCCATAATTTGAATATACAAGAACGTGAATCTATAGTAGATCTTCAAAATATCAATATTATTATATGCCCTGCAGACAAGAGGAGGGGCATTGTGGTACCTAACCGCAAGATGTACCATCAGGAATCTGAGACTACTTGGGGACACAGTCACCTACAAAAAGCTAAGGACCCTACTGCCCTATATACTAAAAAACTTAGTATCTTAGCTGAAAGAGGTAAAGTTCAAGGCTTATTAAACAAAAATAAATTTTGCTATATAATGAACAAAACAGCAAGCATAGCCATTTTTTTAACACATTCTGAAACTACAGAAGAGTAAAATATGCCCCCCGGGAAGGCCTATAATTTCCGGTATAAACTGTTTGACCTCCAACCTCTCCTGATATGTTGACACGCACCTTCAGAAGTGCATGTCCTTGGCACCGGCCTACCATAAAGATACCAGTCATACATTATAAATACTTGAAAATATTCAGTGGAAAAATGGACTGGTTCTCGGGACCCTCGACATTAAGTCTTTATATACAGTAATTAACCACCAGAACGGCTGTGAAGCAGCCAAATATTATCTGAAAAAACTGGACAACACTGACAATCAGGTACAGTTTATTGTTGAGAGCATTTTTTTCATTCTTACACACAATTACTTCATGGACGAGGACCAATTTTATTTACAAACATGGGGCACAGCCATGGGGACTCGCTTTGCGCCCAGCTACACGAATCTGTATGTAGCCAAACGGGAGAAGTCCCACATTTTTCAAACTGGCCAATCATGGTCCAGTTTAGTTATGTGGCATAGTTTCATCAATGACGTTTTATTCATTTGGAAGGGGTCCACAAAGGACCTAGACGCTTCCATTTCTGGCCGTAATAATAATGCTTTTGGCCCAAAATTCACCGCCACTATTAGTACCACTAATGTAAATTTTCTTGACCTTGAAATCTATGTGGAAGATACTAAGTTATACACAAAATGTCATCATAAAGAAGTTGACTCTAACAGCTTTATCAATATAAATAGCTGTCATTTGCCAATGTGGCTTACTAATATTCCCAAAGGGCAATTCATGAGGATAAGACGGAATTGCTCTAAAACACATGAATATACAATTGAAGCTAAAAATCTAACTAACCAATTTCTTGAAAAAGGCTACTCTAAAGTTCAACTGGATGCAGCTAGAGAAGAGGTTCAGCTGGTATCTAAGCATGCTCTGATCCATAAACCTGAACTAACTTCTATGGGTCCATCTACTCTACCTAAACAGATTTACAATCTACCTATCATTACCCAATACCATCAGGGACATAAAGAATTTATAAATATTATACACAAATATTGGTTTATTCTACAGGGTGATAAGATAGTAAGGGTCCTTTTGCCTGAACATCCAAGATTTGTGTTCAGGAAAGCCCCAACTGTGTAAATTTGAAAGCCCCCACCATCAAACCAACCTTACGTACACTATCAGGTGTAACCCCTAGGGGTTTCATACTTTGTGGCACATGCTCTTGCTGCATTCATACCAACTTTAAGAAAACAGTACAAACCTCATTTAGGGATTCTCAGGGTAAACTATTGTTTAGAATCAGAGACTCCATTACATGTTTTACTACCGGTGTCATTTATCTCATCAGGTGTCCGTGCAACAAAATTTATGTTGGCCGCACCAAACGCAAACTAATAGACCGAGTAAAAGAACATTTTAACAATATTGAAAAAGGTTTTAATTATCATGATAAATCAAAAAGAGGAATAGTGTTCTGTGGCATCAAGGTAGCATGCAAAACCAAAAGGGGCGGTGACTATCGCAAACTTTTGTCCCAGGTGGAATCCCAGTGGATTTTCACCTTGGATAGTCTAGCCCCTAGGGGACTCAATCATGAGCTTGAACGTTATACCTTCGTATGATGGGTGAAAATCACTCCTATCTATATATTCTTATTAATCTACTGCATTTTTAGTCCAATTTTTTATCTAATAAAGGTCAACTCCATATATTTATTTATCTATTTATAACTTTTAACATAGTTACATTTTTTTAATGTGATGACCTTTTTTGCTTTTCAGTTTAGCATATTTCTTATGTATGTCTCCAATATTCTGGGCAAGTCACACCATGCTATATAGTTATTTCTCAATTTTAATTAATTTAAATAAAATATTAAATGTTAATTATTGCATCCGTTTTCTCATTACCATGGTTTCCCCTTTTTATTACCATTTTGATTACCTATATGCTTTAAGCTTGAATATGTATATTTCCACATCCCTATATCAGTATGAGGCACTTTTATTCTCCACCTTTTAATAGTGCACTTTTTATGGTGGCGTTAGGTGGGGGGAGGTGCGGGTCATGTTATGTGAAGGGTTGGGCGCAACAGGGGCTAATAGCCCTGACGAAGATGGACCGAGTACCTTGGAAACGCGTTGACAGTATTTTTGGCCCATTCGGGCTCCCCTCCTTTCCCCAGTCTCGGTGACGTCACCCTGACGCCGCCCCCTCTTCCCCGCTGCCAACGACGGCGTGTCTTGGCCGAAGTACGCCACCGCTGCTTACCTACTCCAGCATCTAGCAGCACCAGAGTAACCGCTGCACCAGCTGGGGGGGACGCCCCCTTGGTGCCACGACACCACTTCTACTATCCCCCTTCAGTGCATCCAGCCATCACCTCATGTGCTAGACGAATGTTACATGCTAGCTCGGCTCCTGCAGCCACCGCACTTCTTCACTAGAGTAAGTGTACTGAAATCCATGCTTTTTCTTTAACCACTTTGAATTGGTGGATCTATGACTCTCTATTTGCAATTATTATTGTACACCTAAATGATCTCTTTATATATCATCTGTGGCTTTGGCACTATTTGTCTAATCAGCAATTTATTTGACTAATTTCCTAGTTATTATCAGACGGACTTCACTAGGGGGCTCTTTGTGTATACTATGCCCTTGGTATAGACCTGCTACTTTAACAAATAGCTAGCGCAGGCTTCTCATATATTTACATTGAAAAAATGTTTTATGTCTGCTCCTGTATTGGTCCAGTCCGATCCGTCTGAACCATTCATTGTTGAGGTGGACACATCAGAGGTGGGAGTGGGGGCGTTGCTGTCTCAGGGACCAGTCACTTTGACTAACTTAAGACCTTGTGCGTTTTTCACCAAGAAATTCTCTCATGCTGTGGGAAATTACGATGTCGGGAATCGAGAGTTATTAGCCATAAAACTGGCTTTTGAAGAACGGAGTCACTTTATGGAGGGGGCTGCTCATTGGATCACGGTGATTACGGACCACAAGAACTTGTCTTACATTAAGTCTGCCAAATGTTTGACCCCTAGACAGGCGAGGTGGTCGCTTTTTTTTCACGTTTTCATTTTTCCATCACCTTCAGACCTGGTTCCAAGAATGTCAAAGTTGATGCCTTATCTCACAGTTTGGATCCGATATCACCTCCCTATCCTCCTTCCTCCATTCTTCAGCGTGGGGTGGTCATTGCTGGGGTGTCCTCCGAATTAGAGCGGGAAATTCGTGAGGCTCAGTCTCTTGCTCCTCCTTCGTTACTTGATAACAAGCTCTTCGTCCCTGTTCAGTATTGGTTGAGGGTGCTCCGGGAGTTCCACGACTCTGCTCTCAGTGGGCATCCTGGAGTCTCGGCCACCCGGAGAGCTATTGCTAGAATGTTCTGGTGGTCCTCCATGTCTTCTGATATTGCCGGTTTGTGTCTACTTGTGAATCGTGTGCCCGTGCTAAAGTCTCCCATAGCCGGCCGGCCAGTGAATTGGTGCCATTGCCAATTCCAAATAGACCTTGGACTCATTTGTCCATGGATTTTATCACTGGTCTCCCTCCCTCCAATGGCAAAACTGTGGTCTGTGTAGTGGTTGACAGATTTAGTAAAAAGGCGCATTTTGTACCTTTGGCAGGACTACCTAACGCGGAAACTCTGTCCAGGTTGTTTATTGAACACGCTGTTCGATTGCATGGTGTACCTCTGAATTTGGTGTCTGATAGAGGGGTGCAATTTGTGTCCAAATTCTGAAGGGCATTTTGTAAGAGATTGGGTATTAGCTTGACTGTTATGTTTAGGTAGCTGAGGAGGCAGGAGCAAAAAACCACATAGGCAGCCAAATACCAGAGAGGTTGGAAACTAATAGTTTGCAAACCCCTAAACTAACCGCACAACTAGAAGTTGCCGTGGGACGTTCCTACGGTGCCCTAGACGCCTCGTCACAGCCGGAGAGATAGCTCTCCCTGAAGATGGAAAGAGGAAAGCTAACTGCCCCGGAGTAGACCCCAAAAGAATAGGAAGCCCCCAGACATATAATGGCGGTTAGACAAGATGAAAATACGAACACAGACAGAAAATAGATTGAGCAAATGCTGGGGCCCAAAACTGTCTAGATAGGACAGCAAAGGAGAGAATACTGTCTGCAACCCAAAAAACCCTAGGAAAAACTCCAACACTTCTGAATCCAAAAATACTGAGACCACACGGTCTCGACCACCTATATCAGATCTCTAGTGTGGACACGTAGCAACCCAGCAGTAAAATATCACAAGAACTGAGCAAAAGAACAAACATAAAAAACGAACGGAGACCAGCCAAAGCCCCCCAAAGGGGACCCGGCTGAAGACAAAAAGCAACGCAGCAAAAAGCAAGGAATTCAAACCACAGTAAAAAAAACTGAAAGAGACTTATCTGAAAGCAAGCAGGAGTCAGCAGGAAAGCAAGCTGAATTCCAACCTAGACCAGGAAGAACAATTGATCACCGGCGAGGATCATGGGAGGTCAGCTCACTGACAACCACCTGACAACCACTTGTTATCTGCAGGTGTAGGACTCTTGGTGTGCAACATAGGTTCAATACCCTCAGCAACCACCAGAGGGAGCTTCAGCTCCAAAGTCGTCTCCAAACATTCACAACAGTACCCCCACCTTGAGGAGGGGTCACCGAACCCTCACTTGTGCCACCAGGACGATCAGGATGAGCTCGATGATAGGCACGGACCAGTCTTTCAGCATGAATGTCAGAAGCAAACACCCAAGAATTGTCCTCCTGACCATAGCCTTTCCACTTCATCAAGTACTGGAGTCTCCGCCTGGCCAAACGAGAATCCAATATCTTCTCAACCACATACTCCAATTTACCCTCAACCAAAACAGGATCAGGAGGCGCAGCCATAGGAACCACTGGCTCGACAAAACTCTTCAATAAAGATTTGTGAAATACGTTGTGAATCTTGAATGTTCCTGGAAGAAGCAAAAGGAAGGAAACCGGATTAAGAATCTCCACGATCTTATAAGGTCCAATGAACCTTGGCTTAAACTTTGGAGACGCGACCCTCATAGGGATATTTTTTGAGGACAACCAAACCAAGTCACCCACTTTAAATCGAGAACCATCAGTCCTATGCCTGTTGGCAAACCGCTGGGCCTTCTCCTGAGAGAGAGACAGCTTATCCACTACTTGATCCCAAATCAGCTGC
This sequence comes from Oophaga sylvatica, assembly GCA_033576555.1. Taxonomy (NCBI): domain Eukaryota; kingdom Metazoa; phylum Chordata; class Amphibia; order Anura; family Dendrobatidae; genus Oophaga; species Oophaga sylvatica. The sequence goes on from JARQOD010000001.1 coordinate 470,396,845, forward strand.
ATTCTCTCCACAATAGAGTCAAAACCAGGACAGACAGAAGCCTCCACCTGCTCTGAAGAAAATCGAGGATGAAACCCGAAATTGCAGAAAAATGGAGACATCAAGGTGGCAGAACTAGCCCTATTATTCAAAGCAAACTCAGCCAAAGGCTAAAAAGAGACCCAGTCATCTTGATCAGCAGACACAAAACATCTCAAATATGTCTCCAAGGTCTGGTTAGTTCTTTCAGTTTGTCCATTAGTCTGAGGGTGGAACGCAGAGGAAAAAGACAGCTGAACTCCCAGTTTGGAACAAAATGTCCTCCAAAATCTGGAAACAAACTGGACTCCTCTGTTAGACACAATATTCTCTGGAATGCTGTGCAACCGAACCACCTGTTGAAAAAACAAGGGCACCGACTAGGAGGAGGATGGCAACTTAGGTAGTGTATTTTGCTCCTGTCCTCCTCAGCTACCAAATCATAACAGTATTACTGGCCAAACTGAAAATTCTATGGTACTCAACAGAAGGGAAGGATAGTGAGCATAAAGGAAAAAAAAAAGGGAGTTGTCAGAAAATTTTTTTTTCTTTTTTCTGCTTGTTACATTTTTTCCCTCTTTCTCCCTGGGTGCTGAGGAGGAATTTTTCTTTGTCCTCAATGGAGATTGGGCAGTTGTCAGGTCGTGTTGAGCGGCTCGCCACTGAGGTTCAGAATATTGCTGCCTATATCACTAGGTTGCCGGTTGTGGAACCTAGGATCCCAATGCCAGATTTATTTTTGGGGGATCAGTCTAAATTTCTGAATTTTAAAAATAACTGTAAGTTGTTTTTTGCCCTGAAGCCTAAGTCCTCAGGAAGCGCTGCACAGCAGGTTCAAATTGTCATCTCCCTGCTGCGCGGCGACCCTCAGGATTGGGCTTTTTCCCTGACACCTGGGGATCCTGTTTTGAATGATGTTAATGTGTTTTTTCAGGCTCTGGGGTTATTGTACGATGAACCTAATGTCACTGATCAAGCGGAAAAAAACCTTGTTGGCATTGAATCAGGGTCATGAAGCTGCTTGGCTGTACTGTCAGAAATTTCAAAAATGGGCAGTCCTTACTAAATGGAATGATGATGCTCTGGCAGCTCTTTTTCGGAAGGGTCTGGCAGAGACTGTAAAGGATGTTATGGTGGGATTCCCTGTTTCCTCTGGTCTCAATGACTCTATGCCATTAGCTATTCAAATTGACAGACGTCTGCGTGAGCGCAGAAGTATGCGTGAGATTGTGTTGCCTTGTGAGTCAACTCCTGAGCCCATGAAGTGTGACGGAGTGACTTCTGGGGCACAGCTGTTGTGAATGTGTTAGAAATGAATTCTGAGCAGAAGCTCCCTCTGGTGGATACAAACAGTACTGAACCATTCAATGAGGATTGGCAATCAGGAATCACAGACTGGCTGTATATAAGGGAGGTTCCCTCCCATCATGGTTGCCGGTGATCAATTGTTCTTGTCTCAACGTTGTTTCCTGGTTCACTTGGAAGCTTGCTGAGTCTTGCCTCTTCTCCTGCTCTCAGATAAGATATTTTCTGTTTTTTGTTTTTGTGCTTACCATTTGCATATTTCTCTGCATTTCTGTGAGGTTAGCCAAGTTTCCCCCCCCCCCCGGGGGGCTTGGGCTCCTCTCAGTTCCTCTGGAGCCACTGTTATTTGTTCATTTGCCTTTTCCAGTTTTTTCAGTGGCTGCGGCTTAGTTTTGTTACACCAGAGAACTAATTTAGGTGGTAGAGGTCGTGTGATCTCAGGTGTTTTTGCAATTAGTAGCGTTGGTATTTTTTAGGGTTTTTTTGGATTACAGTAAGTATCCTTCCTATCCTTTTCTGTCTAGGCAGATTGGGCCCCAACGTTTGCTCATACTATTTTCTGTCTGTGTCTGTATTTCCTCTTGTCTAACCGCCATTACATGTTTGGGGGCTTCCTATGTTCTTTGGGGATCTGCTCCGGGCAGATAGCTTTCCTCTTTCTATCTTTAGGTGTAGTTAACCTCTCAGGCTGTGACGAGGCGTCTAGGACCAACGTAGGAACGCTCCACAGCTGCCTTTAGTTGTGGTGGTTAGTCAGGGTACTGCAATCCAGTAGATTCCAACCTCTCTGGTGTATTGCCGTTTTTGCCTGCTCTCCTCAGCTACCAAATCATAACAGTATCACTGGCCCAACTGAAAATTATATGGTACTCACAGAAGGGAAAAATAGTAAAAAGGAAAAAAAAAAAAGGGGGAGTTGTCAGAATTTTTTTTTTTCTGTTTGTTGCATTTTTTCCCTTTTTTTCTCTGGGTGCTGAGGAGGAATTTTTTTTCTCAATGGAGTTTGCACAGTTGTCTGG
>JARQOD010000001.1:470399286-470420978 GCA_033576555.1 Oophaga sylvatica
AACCCACATACATTCTTTGTGACCCCTATATATAGTAATATATAAAATTTTATTTAAAAGTTCATAGACTTCTACATAGTTAATAGCCCTAATTAAATTTCCCCGGCCCCCTTTTTGTAAAATTTCAGACCCGACATGAATGCACAGGGTTTCCCCATCCCGGGTTAACCGGGTCCATTTCCCCATTATTTTTTTTTAAGGGGGTTGTTCCACTAACCCAATAAAAGAGTTGTAGGGGGTTTCCCAAAATTTCATCCCCCCATTAAATTTAAAGGTGTAAAAAAGGGGTTGGAAAAAAAGGCGGGGGTTTCCTGCCCTTAATTATTTCTAAACCAACAAAGCCACGAGGGGGGGCCACATAATAAAAACCTAGGGGGGGGTGCTTTATTTTGTCCCCCCCCTAGCTACTAAAAACGGGCCCCCCCCACCCCCAAAAAAGGAAAAACTAAATTAGATGGGCCTTTTTTTGGGCCTTTTTGGGGGTCTATTCCCATTCCCCTTTAGCGGGGGCAAAAGGGGGGTAAAAAGGGGTTTTAAAGCCCCCCTTGCTTTTAAAAGGGGGACTTTAAGTCAGGTTAAAATTGAGACTGTAAAATTGACAACTACAATTATTAATCCTTTTAAAAGGGAAATAAAAAAAACACACACATTAATAATAAATAATTTTAATGAAAAAAACCCCACTTTTTTTAAACCTTGTTTTTTTTAAACGTTAATCCTTGTGAAGCCCGGGGTCTCCTAAAATAAAGAAAAAATAATAAAACATTATTCTTACCAAACCGGGGATCTGCCGGTCCCACGATTTAATCCTTCACAAAGGGGTTTAACCCCGCTTTTAGCAAAGCCACAGCTAATGCTTGCCCCGAGCTGAAAGCTCCGAATGAAAGACTTCCCTCCCCCGCGGGCAGGAGAGGTGTCATTAAAAGTGTGAAGCTTAATTTATTGCTTTCCACTGCAATCAGTTCACTTCAGGTCAGCGGGACTCCCTCTGACGTCACTGATGCTGTGCGGTGTCCCCGCTGACCTGAAGTGAACTGATTGCAGTGGGAAGCAATCAATTAAGCTTTACACAGTAATCACTTTCTCTCCTGCCAGCCGGGAGATAAGCTCATTCATTCGGGGGTTTACAGCTGAGCGGCCAGTATTAGCTGTGCTGCTAGCTGTAAACATGTTAACCCTTTCTGATGGATTACAGCATGGGACCTGACTGTGCGTCGGATAGGTAAGAAAAAGCTTGCTTTATTATTTTATTTTTATTTCAAGAGAACAAGGAAATCGAGGATTACCTGTACAATAAAAGATGGTCAAAAACTGTGTATTTATTTCATTAAAATTATTTTTCATTAATGTGTGTGTGTATTTTTTAACCATTTCATACAATAGGATTAATAATTGATAGTTGTCAAATTGACAGCTCTCAATTATTAACCTGGCTTAAAGTTACCTTTCAATAGCAAGGTGGCTTTAACCCATTATTAACCCATTCGCCACTGCTACAGGGCAATGGGAATAGACCGGCAAAGTGCCAGAAAGGGCTAATCTAATTATAGATTTGCCTTTTCTGGGGTGGCTGGGGGCAGATGTTAGTAGCCAGGGGGGGCACAATTATCTGCCCCCACTCGCTGGCTTTGTCTGTCTGGTTGAGAAAATAGGGCTGGAGCCCACGCATTTTTTTTCCAACGAATTTACACCTTTCATTAACCCCTACATGTGTGAAATTTTGCACACATACTGTACACTCATGTAATTGTTAGTGAAAACCCTATATCAAACTACATGAAATGACATGGTTAACTGTATGTAAACCATGTGTCATTTCATGTCGGGTCTGTAATTTCACAAAAGCTGGCAATTGAATTAACGGATATTATACTATGTAGAAGTGTATGAACTATAAATATATATATATGTGTCACAATGACATGTGTATATATATATATATGTATTCTATATGTATATATCTAGTGTTTTGTGAGCTGTCAGTGTGATTTTACAGTAGCCGGGGATGATTTGCCAGCTTTTCAAAGGACACTGGTGCGTATAAATCGGACAGCACTCGCATGGTGCGAGTGCTGTCCGATTTGTTATCACATCCATTGACTTGCATTAGCGATTATCATGCCAAAATCGCTGCAAATCGCAGCATGCTGCGATTTTTTTCTCAGACCGATTTCAGCTGAGAAAAAAATCGCAAATGAGAAGTCACCTATTGAATAACATTGGTCCGATTGCAATCCGATTTTTTATCGGCTTGCAATCGTCCGTTTTTGTCTCCAGTGAGTATGAGCCCTTAATTAACCCCTACATGTGTGAAATTTTGCACACATACACTCATGTAATTGTTAGTTAAACCATATAGCAAACTACATGAAATGACATGGTTAACTGTATGTAAACCGAGTGTCATTTCATGTCGGGTCTGTAATTTGACAAAAGCCGGCAATTGAATTAGCGGCTATTATACTATGTAGAAGTGTATGAACTATAAATATATATATATATGTGTCACAATGACATGTATATATATATATATGTGAGGTGTAAATTCGTTGAAAAAAAATGCGTGGGCTCCCGCGCTATTTTCTGAACCAGACAGACAAAGCCAGCGAGTGGGGGCAGATAATATTAGCCTAGGGAGGGTGCATTTATTTAGTGCCCCCCTGGCTACTAACATCTGCCCCAGCCACCCCAGAAAAGGCAAATCTATAATTAGATTCGCCCTTTCTGGCACTTTGACCGTCTATTCCCATTGCCCTGTAGCGGTGGCGAATGGGTTAATAATAGGTTAAAGCCACCTTGCTATTGGAAGGTAATTTTAAGCCAGGTTAATAATTAAGAGTTGTCAATTAGACAACTCTCAATTATTAATCCTATTGTATGAAATGTTTAAAAAAAAACACACACAATAATGAAAAATCATTTTAATGAAATACACAGTTTTTGACCATCTTTTATTGTACTGGTATTCCTTTGATTCCCTTGTTCTCCTGTAATAAAAATAAAATTATAAAGCAACATTATTCTTACCTATCCGACGCACAGTCAGGTCCCCCGATGTAATCCTTCTGAAACTGTTAACGTTTACTGCAGGGACCGCAGCTTATGCTGCCAGCCTCGCAGTAAACACCCGAATGAATGAGCTCCTCTCCCGACTGACAGGAGAGGAAGTGGTTAGCTGGGAAGCTTAATTGATTGCTTCCCACTTTCACTTCAGGGGACACCGCACAGCATCAGTGACGTCAGAGGGAATCCCGGCTGACCTGAAGTGAACTGATTAGCAAAAATAGGGGATCCCCTCGAAAAAAAAATGGCGTGGGGTCCCCCTATTTTTGTTAACCAGCCAGATGAAGCAGACTACTGAGGCATGGTATTTAAGGCTGTTAAGGATCCAATATCCATGAACCTTGCAAGCCTGATAATAACAGGCTACAGCAGTCTGCTTATCTTGTTTGGTTGCCGGCTTTTGTGAAATTACAGACCCGACATGAAATGACACATGGTTTACATACAGTTAACCATGTCATTTCATGTAGTTTGCTATATGGTTTTCACTAACAATTACATGAGTGTATGTGTGCAAAATTTCACACATGTAGGGGTTAATTAAAGGTGTAAATTCGTTGAAAAAAAATGCATGGGCTCCCGCACTATTTTCTAAACCAGACAGACAAAGCCAGCGAGTGGGGGCAGATAATAATAGCCCAGAGAGGGACCATTATTTTTGAGCCCCCCCCCTGGCTACTAACATCTGCCCCCAGCCACCCCAGAAAAGGCAAATCTATAATTAGATTCGCCCTTTCTGGCACTTTGCCGGTCTATTCCCATTGCCCTGTAGCGGTGGCGAATGGGTTAATAATGGGTTAAAGCCACCTTGCTATTGAAAGGTGACTTTAAGCCAGGTTAATAATTGAGAGCTGTCAATTTGACAACTATCAATTATTAATCCTATTGTATGAAATAAAAATAAAACACACACTTTAATTAAAAATCATTTTAATTAAATAATGAAACAGTTTTTGACCAAATTTCATTTTCCAGGTAAATCCATTCGAAGTCCTTGTTCACCTGTAATAAAAATAAAATAATAAAGCAACATTATTCTTACCTATCCGGTGTTCAGTCAGGTCCCCCGATGTAATCCTTCTGAAAGGGTTAATGTTTACTGCAGGGACCGCAGCTAATGCTGCCAGCCTGGCAGTAAACCCCCGAGTGAATCATCTCTTCTACCAGCTGACAGGAGAGGAAGTGATTAGTGTGGAAAGCTTAATTGATTGCTTCCCACTTTCACTTCAGGTCAGCCGGGGGACACCGCACAGCATCAGTGCCGTCAGAGGGAATCAATGAAGCTTACCACAGCAATCAGTTCCTCTCCTGTCGCCGGGAGAGGAACTCATTCATTCGGGAGCTTACAGCTGAGCAGGCAGCAATCCCTTTGTGAAGGATTACATCGGGGGACCTGACAGAGCGGCGGATAGGTAAGAATAATGTTGTTTTATTATTTTTTCTTTATTACAGGAGACCAATGGCTTCGCAAGGATTACCAGTTAAATAAACGATGGTCAAAAAAATGTGTGTTTATTTCATTAAAATTATTTACTCTTCATGTGTGTGTGTTTTTTTTATTTCCTTCAATAGGATTGATAGTTGATAGTTGTCAAATTGACAACTCTCCATTATTAACCTGGCTTAAAGTCACCTTTCAATAGCAAGGTGACTTTAACCCAATATTAACCCATTCGCCACCGCTACAGGGCAATGGGAATAGACCGGCAAAGTGCCAGAAAGGGCGCATCTAATTATAGATTTGCCTTTTCTGGGGTGGCTGGGGGCAGATGTTAGTAGCCAGGGGGGGCACAAAATAAATGCACCCTCCCTCGGCTATTATTATCTGCCCCACTCGCTGGCTTTGTCTGTCTGGTTTAGAAAATAGCGTGGGAGCACTCGCATTTTTTTTCAATGAATTTACACCTTTAATTAACCCCTACATGTGTGAAATTTTGCACACATACTGTTAGGGTCTGCGGAGCGCACCTAATATATATTGTAGAGAGGTGCGTTCGCAGCCCGGGGTCCACCGTGCAGGCGAAGCCCACTGCTAGTAAGATGGCGAAAGTAGCGAACTCTGTTATCCCGCAGAGTCGCTAAAATAAATGCCGTAGCGTGCTGTGGCAGTTAGTGCGAACTCTGTTAATCCCCAGAGCCGCTAACGGGAATGCCACAGCGGTATATGGCGATAAGTACGAACTCACTTAGCTTCAGTGAGCCGCAAAGTAAAACGCTAGGGCGCTGAACCAGCGTTATAAAGCGAACCCTGTTGCGTCACAGCCGCTGAGAAAAAGGCTGTGTCCTGTTAGACTCACAGGGAACACAGATGACTGCTAAGCGGATTGCAATCTGAGGTCATACAGTCAGAACACAAGCAACAATCTCCTCACCGGAGTAGCCAGCATTCTAATGGCGTTTTCAGCCGAGCCCTGAACACGTGCATACAATCTCCTCACCAGAGGTGCCGGTATTTTAGGGGCTTATTTCAGCCAGACCTAACCACATGCATACATGACCTCACAGGCGCAAGCACGTAACAGATTTGATACTAGCGCATGGCGGCCCAGCCATGCCACCCTTTTATAGTAACAGCTACAGGACCTGCCAGAAAAAGGACCAATGAGAAACTGTTCCAAAACACATGTAGTTTCAGGACCTTCCTAGCGGACCAATAGGAGCTGCTGCAGTACCTGAACATGTGACCCCTGATCTCCAATGAGAGATCTTACCCTGGGCATGCTCAGAAGGGGAAACGCAGGACTTCGTCCTAAAGACGTCTGCTCCAGCACTGGCTATAATAGAAGATCCAGGAGGGGCAGCAGCAAGTCTCTGCACAGTATTGGAATGGGCAAGATGCTGGAACTGACATCTCTGCTGAGCAGGCTCCACTGCAGCCGGAGTCGGATGGGGGACCGCAGCGGGAATGGCTCGAGATTCCCCTTGTGCAGCATTGGGAACTCGAACCCTAACATTACCCCCCTCCTAGGGCCCCCCCTTCTCTGGGCCTCGCTGTGCTCAAAGACAGCGATGAGCTGCGGAGCGTGAAAATGCTCGGCAGGCTCCCAAGACCTATCCTCAGGCCCACAGCCCCTCCAGTCCACCAAATAAAACTTTTTGCCCCGTACCACCTTACATCCTACGATGGCATTCACCTCATGGTCGTCCGTAGACGAACCCGATGTCCCGGCAGATGACTCGGAAAACCGGGACATGAGCACGGGTTTCAGGAGGGATACGTGAAAGGTGTCGGAGATGCCCAGGCGTGGTGGAAGAGCCAAACGGTATACCACAGGGTTAACCTGCTCGAGGACTTTGAAAGGACCCAGGTAGTGGGGTGCAAACTTAGAGGACTCAACTCGCAGTCTAATGTTACGGGCGGAGAGCCACACCAAGTCCCCAGGAGCAAATGTTGGAGCGGGGCGCCGATGTGCGTCGGCGGAGGACCTCATCCTCTCCTTGGACGCCTGAATGGCATCCTGGGTACGGTCCCAAATGTCCCGTGCCTCCACAGCCCAGTCTGCCACCCTGGAGTCGGCGGAAGACACGGGCATGGGCACCGGAACCCGCGGATGCTGACCGTAGTTTAGGAGGAATGGAGTCTGTCCGGTGGAGTCAGCCATAGCATTGTTTAGTGCAAACTCAGCCCACGGTAGCAAGGATGTCCAGTCATCCTGCCTGGCTGAGACAAAATGTCGTAGATAGGTGACCAAGGTCTGGTTGGCCCTCTCTACCAACCCATTCGTCTCGGGATGATATGCTGAAGAGAGATTTAGCTCAATACTGAGTAGATGACAAAGCTCTCTCCAGAACCGAGACGCAAACTGGGGACCTCGGTCACTGACAATTTTGTCCGGCATGCCGTGTAGACGGAAGATGTGCCTAACGAACAACGCTGCCAGAGCCCGTGCAGAAGGTAACCATGGTAGCGGCACCAGGTGTACCATTTTGGAAAAATGGTCGGTGATTACCTAAATGATGGTGCAACCCCGAGACTTGGTAAGCCCACCTCAAAGTCCATCCCAACCATCTCCCAGGGTCTGTCTGCCACCGGCAAAGGGTAAAGTAACCCAGCTGGCCGTTGTCAGGGAGACTTATTCTTGGCGCAGGAGACACACGCCCGAACATAGTCCCCAACGTCACGGACCATATGCGGACACCAGTATGTCCTCGCCAGCAACTCAGATGTCCTTTTGCCCCAAAGTGTCCACCCACCCTGGACAAATGTGCCCAACAGAGTACCTCCGGTCACAAATTGGTAGACACAAAAGTCTTGCCCGGGGGCACAGACTGTAGCGAAACCGGGGCCACTGTTCTCAGGCTCTCTGTGGGGACAATAAGCCGAGGCTCCTCCTCCTCCTCAGAGGACACCACAGAGCGAGAGAGAGCATCGGCACGGATGTTCTTCTCTCCCGAGAGAAAATGTAGGGTGAAGTGAAACCGGGAGAAGAACAAGGACCATCTGGCCTGGCGAGAATTAAGCCGCTGGGCTGTCTGAAGATATACCAAATTCTTGTGGTCGGTGAAGACTTGGAAGGGAAATCGAGCCCCCTCCAACAGATGTCTCCACTCAGAGAAAGCCAACTTCATTGCTAGCAACTCCCTGTCCCCGATGGAATAATTCCTCTCCGCTGGTGTGAAGGTCTTGGAGAAGAAGAAGCCAGGATGCTTCTGACCTTGAGCATCCTTTTGAAAGAGGACTGCTCCAGCACCAACGGATGAGGCATCCACCTCCAATATAAATGGCTTATCAACATCAGGGCGGTATAGGATGGGAGTGCTAGCAAAATGAGACTTAATTGAAGTGAAAGCCTTGGAGACTTCTTCGGACCACAATTTGGGATTTGCTCCCTTCTTGGTGAGGGCTACCAAGGGAGCTACCAAAGTTGAGAAATGGGGAATGAACTGGCGATAATAATTACTGAACCCCATAGAGCGCTGCACCACTTTAAGGGAATGGGGTTCTTGCCAGTCCATCACAGCCTGTAATTTGGCAGGATCCATAGCCAATCCCTGGGCGAAGATGATATAGCTCAGGAATGGTAAAGACTCCTGCTCAAACACACATTTCTCCAACTTTGCATAAAGGGAATTTGCCCGCAAGAGGTCGAAGACTCTGCAGACAACTTTCCGGTGGGAGTCAATATCTGGAGAGAAGATGAGAATATCATCCAGATAGACCACGACCGAGGTGGAAAGCATATCCCGGAAGATGTCATTGACAAAGTCTTGGAAAACGGCTGGGGCATTACAGAGCCCGAAGGACATCACCAGATATTCATAGTGCCCATCCCTGGTATTAAAAGCTGTCTTCCACTCGTCCCCCTCGCGGATGCGAATCAGGTTGTAAGCACCCCGCAGGTCTAATTTGGTAAATACCCTTGCTTCCCGGAGCCTATCAAAGAGCTCAGAAATTAAAGGCAGCGGGTATTTATTCTTAACGGTAATGGCGTTAAGACCCCTGTAATCTATGCAGGGACGTAATTCTCCGTTCTTCTTTTGCACAAAGAAGAACCCTGCCCCAGCAGGTGACACTGACTTCCTAATGAACCCTCTTGCCAGATTTTCCTGAAAGTATTGGGACATAGCCTCCGTCTCCGGGAGAGAGAGAGGATAGACCCTTCCCCGGGGAGGTTCTGCTCCAGGCAAGAGGTCAATAGGACAGTCATAGGGGCGGTGAGGCGGAAGCGTCTCCGCAGCCTTTATGGAGAACACGTCTACATAGGACCAATAGCACTTGGGCAGGGAAGTGAGATCTGCGGGTATCCCTGTAGTAGCAACCTGAACACACTCCCTCACACATCTACCTCTACAAGACTCACTCCAACCCCGGATCTTCCCAGAGGACCACTCAATATGTGGGGAGTGAAGACGAAGCCAGGGTACTCCCAGCAGAGCCTCATCTATACCCTCAGGAAGGACAAGGAAAGAAATAATCTCCGGATGGGAAGGAGACATAGCTAATGTGAGAGGGATTGTCTGATGTGTGATCTGTGAGGGCAGTATGGAGCCATTCACCACTCGAACAGTCACCGGTTTGGCGAGCATCACCTGAGGTATTGTGTGGCGGAGAGCAAAAGCAGAGGACATAAAGTTCCCCTCTGCTCCAGAATCCACACAAAGCTCAACTGTTAGAGTGGATGGACCAAAAGAGATTGTCCCTTTAAAGGACAGCTTGGAGGCGAATGCTGCTGACTCTAGTGAACCTCCTCCCATGATCACTAGACGCGATCGTGTTCCCGATCGCTGAGGACATCTATTGGCATAATGTCCTAACTGCTGACAATTGTTACAAACCATGGGCCGAGACTTAGTTCCCGTTCGAACAACCTCCATGACCTCCGGGGAGTCGGGCGCCTGAATGGGAGATTCTAGAGGTTTGGGAAAGGTGGGAGCTAGCCGAAACCTCCGTCTACACTGGGCCCGCTCCAACCTCCGCTTGTGAAAGCGAAGGTCGATGTGGGTAGATATGGAGATAAGCTTCTCCAGTGAGGTAGGAATCTCCCTGGTGGCCAAGGCGTCCTTTACATGGTCCGCCAGACCTCTCCAGTATACCGGTATAAGGACCTTATCTGGCCACTCTAACTCGGAGGCCAGAGTTCGAAATTGGACTGAAAACTGACTGACCAAGCTGTGACATTGCCAGCAGTTGCAGCGCTGAATCGTGGGTGACCTGAGGGCCTAAAAAGACCTTTTTAAGAGCCTCCAGAAACCGAGGAGCACTCCGCACCATGCAATCGTCACGCTCCCACAGCGGCATTGCCCATTCCAAAGCTCTGCCCGACAGAAGTGACACTATGAAACCCACTTGTGACCGCTCTGTGGGAAAACGTGCGGCCAGAAGCTCGAGTGTTATGAATGTGCTTGAGATGGTTTCTGAGCAGAGGCTCCCTCTGGTGGTTAGACAGTACTGAACCTTTCAGCGAGGAGTGGCAATCTGGGATCACGGATTGGTCTGATATAAGGGAGGTTCCCTCCCATGATGGTTGCCGGTGATCAATTGTTCTTGTCTCAATTGTGGTTCCTGGTTCATTTGGAAGTTTGCTGGAGCCTTGCCTGCATCTCCTGCTTTCAGATAAGATATTTTTTGCTTTTCTTTTTGTGCTTGCTTTTTGCAATGTTTTCTGCACTTTTGTGGAGATCAGCCAGGTCCCCTCCCGGGGCCTGAGCTCCTCACAGTTTATCTGCAGCCACTGTTATTTGCTCATTTGCTTTTTCCTGTTTTTTCAGCGGCTGCGGCTTGGTTTTTGTTCACACTGAGATCTGATTTAGTGGGTGGCGAGATCGTGTGATCTCAGTATTTTTGTAATCAGAATTGTTGGATTTTTGTAGGGTTTTCTGGGTTGCAGAAAGTAATCTCTCCTGTCCTATCCTATTTAGTCAGCTTGTGGCCCCAGCATTTGCTCAGTCTATTTTCTGCCTATGTTTGTATTTTCATCTTGTCTAACCACCATTATATGTTTGGGGGCTTCCTATTTTCTTTGGGGATCTGCTCCGGGGCAGATAGCTTTCATCTTTCTGCCTTTAGGTGTAGTTATCTCTCAGGCTGTGACGAGGCATCTAGGATCAACATAGGAATGCTCCACGGCTACCTCTAGTTGTGTCGTTAGTTTAGGAATCTGCAACCCATCAGTTACCAACATCTCAGGTGTTCGGCTGCCCTGCTGTTGTTCCTGTCCTCCTCAGCTACCGAAACATAACAGTATCACCGGCCAAAACTGAAAATTATATGGTACTCACAGAAGGGAAAAATAGTGTGGAAAGAAAAAAAAGTTGTCAGAGATTTTTTTTTTTTTTTCTGTCTGTTGCATTTTTTTCCCTCTTTTTCTCTGGGTGCTGAGGAGGATTTTTTTTTCTCTCAATGGAGTTTGCACAGTTGTCTGGCCGTGTGGATCAGCTTGCCACTGAGGTTCAGAGTATTGCTACCTATCTTGCTGGGTTGCCGGTTGTGGAACCTAGGATTCCCATGCCAGATTTGTTTTTGGGGGATCGGGCTAAATTTCTGAATTTCAAAAATAACTGTAAGTTGTTTTTTGCCTTAAAGCCTAAGTCCGCAGGGAACGCAGCACAGCAGGTTCAAATTGTCATCTCTCTCCTGCGCGGCGATCCTCAGGATTGGGCTTTTTCCCTGACACCTGGGGATCCTGTTTTGAATGATGTTGATGCATTTTTTCTGGCTCTGGGGTTATTGTACCATGAACCTAATGTCACTGATCAAGCTGAAAAAGCCTTGTTGGCATTAAATCAGGGTCTAGAAGACGCTGAGTTGTACTGTCAGAAATTCCGAAAGTGGGCAGTCCTGACCAAATGGAATGATGATGCTTTGGCAGCCCTTTTTCGGAAGGGTCTGTCAGAGAATGTAAAGGACGTTATGGTGGGATTCCCTGCTCCCCTGGTCTCGATGATTCTATGTCATTGGCTATTCAAATTGACAGATGTTTGCATGAGCGCAGAGGTATGCGTGAGATGGTGTTGCCTTGTGGACCAGCTTCTGAGCCCATGCAGTGTGATAGAGTGACTTCTGGGGCACAGCGTCATGAGTTTCGAAAGCGCAATGGGTTATGTTTCTACTGTGGTGACGCTTCTCATGCTATTTCAGTCTGCCCTAAGTGGGGAAGACGTTTTGCACGCTCAGTTGTCTTGGGTAGTGTTCAAACTAAATTTCTGTTGACTGTTACCCTGATTTGCTCCCTGTCCACATTTTCTGCTCAGGCTTTTGTTGATTCAGGAGCAGCTATTAACCTGATGGATTTTGACTTTGCCAAACGTTGTGGGTTTCCCATGATACCCCTGCGGAAGTCTATTCTCCTACTTGGCATTGATTCTACCCTTTGGCTGAGAATAAACCCCAGTTTTCTACTCGAGTGATAATGAGGGTTGAACCAGATCATCAGGAGAGTTGCAAATTTCTGGTGCTGTATAATCTGCATGACATTATTGTACTGGGTTTCCCTTGGTTACAGTCTCATAATCCTGTTTTGGATTGGAAATCTGAGTCTGTGACCAGTTGGGGATGCCAATGTGTTAATGCTGACACTCCTGTTTTTTCTGCCTCTCTCCAGTCTCAGGATGTTCCTGACTTTTTGACTGATTTTTCGGATGTATTTAGTGAAAGTAAATCTGCATCTTTGCCCCCTCACAGGAGCTACGATTGCGCTATTGAATTAGTGCCTGGTGCTAAATTTCCTAAAGGTCGCCTTTTTAACTTGTCTGTACCTGAACACGATGATGTGTGATCTTATATCAAGGAGTCATTGGAAAGGGGTCATATCAGACCATCCTCTTCACCCTTGGGTGCCGTTTTTTTCTTTGTGGCCAAAAAGGATGGTTCATTGAGGCCGTGTATTGATTATCGTCTCTTGAATAAGATCACTGTGAAGTGTCAATATCCGTTACTCTTTATTTCTGACCCCTTTTCCAGGATGAAAAGTGCTAGTTGGTTTACCAAGCTTGACCTCAGGGGGGCGTATAACCTTATTCGCATTAAGCACGGGGATGAATGGAAGACGGCGTTTAATACCCCAGAGGGGCATTTTGAGTACCTAGTGATGCCCTTTGGGCTCACTAATGCTCCTTCCGTCTTCCAATCCTTCATGAATGATATTTTCAGGGATTTTGTGGATAAATTTCTGATTGTTTATTTGGATGATATCTTGATTTTTTCCAATGACTGGGACTCTCATGTGAAACATGTTCGGACTGTGTTCCAGATTTTGAGAGAGAATGCACTGTATGTGAAGTGATCAAAGTGTCTTTTTGGCGTACAGAAGGTCTCATTTCTGGGATTAATTTTGTCTTCGTCTGTTGTTGAAATGGACCCGGTCAAGGTTCAGGCCATCTGTGATTGGGTCCAACCTACTTCATTAAAGACTCTTCAGAGATTTTTGGGTTTTGCCAATTTTTATCGTAAATTTATTTGTAATTTCTCCGGTATTGTTAAACCATTGACTGATTTGACCAAAAAGAGTACTGATGTGGTGAATTGGCCTCCTGAGGCAGTTTCTGCATTTCAGGAACTTAAGCAGAGATTCACTTCTGTGTTATGTTTTGGTAGCTGAGGAGAATAAGCAAAAACGGCAATACACCAGAGAGGCTGGAACCTATTGGATTGCAGTAACCTGAACTAACCACACAACCAGAGGTAGCCGTGGAGCGTTCCTACGTTGATCCTAGACGCCTCGTCACAGCCTGAGAGATAACTACACCTAAAGGCAGAAAGATGAAAGCTATATGCCCAGGAGCAGATCCCAAAAGAAAATAGGAAGCCCCCAAACATGTAATGGCGGTTAGACAAGAAGAAGCAAGGACACAGACAGAAAATAGAATGAGCAAACACTGGGGCCCAATCTGTCTAGAGAGAAAAGTACAGGAAAGGATACTCACTGCAATCCAAAAAAAACCCTAAAAAATACCAACTCTTCTGATTGCAAAAACAACTGAGATCACACGATCTCTACCACCTAAATCAGTTCTCTGGTGTAACAAAACTAAGCCACAGCCTCTGAAAAAACAGGAAAAAGCAAATGAACAAACAACAGTGGCTCCAGATAAACTGACAGGAGCACAAGCCCCCGGAGGGGACCTGGCTGACCTCCACAGAAGTGCAGGGAACAATGCAAAAAGCAAGCCCAAAAATAAAAGCAGAAAATATCTTATCTGATAGCAAAAGATGCAGGCAAGACTCAGCAATTTTCCAAATGAACCAGGAACCACAATTGAGACAAGAACATTTGATCACCGGCAACCATCATGGGAGGGAACCTCCCTTATATCAGACCAGTCCGTCATCCCAGATAGCCATTCCTCGCTGAAAGGTTCAGTACTGTCTGTAACCACCAGAGGGAGCCTCTGCTCAGAAACCATCTCTAGCACATTCATAACACTTCTGCTCCTGTTCTACGGCAGCCTGATATTTCTCTACCGTTTCAGGTGTAGGTTGATGCCTCTGAAATTGGGGCAGGTGCCGTTTTCTCCCAAAGAGATCCAGAGACCTCTAAGAGTAACCCTTGTGCCTTTTTCTCTCGAAAATTTTCTCCAACTGAACGTAATTATGACGTGGGTAATCGGGAGTTATTGGCCATGAAGTGGGCCTTTGAAGAGTGGAGACATTGGCTGGAAGGAGCCAAACATCAGGTGGTGGTCCTCATGGACCATAAGAACCTGGTTTATCTGGAATCAGCCAAGCGACTTAATCCTAGACAGGCCAGGTGGGCCTTGTTTTTCACACGTTTTAATTTTGTGGTTTCTTTTCTTCCTGGCACTAAGAATGTTAAGGCGGATGCCCTCTCGAGGAGTTTCTTTGCGGACTCTCCTGAGTAGTGTTGAGCGATATTGCTCGATATCTAAAAATATTGTATCGAAATTGTATCGCCGATAGCACTAAATATCGTCGATATCCGATTTCGATACTGGAAGTCCCATGTAAGTCTATGGGAACAAAATATCGCAACAAAAAAAACCCTTTCTTTCGTTGTAAACACAAAATATACACACATAGAATACATATATATATATATACATGTCATTGTGACATATATATATACATATATTTATAGTTTATACACTTCTACATAGTAAAATCGACTCTAATTCAATTGCCGGGTAAAGACGTGACATACCCCATAGAAGTCGACGGGCTCGGTGCCGAGTACCCCGAAAACCTCTGGCTCTGTGCGACTCAACTTGGGCGTCACGAACAGGATTCTGTAGCTCGCTATAAGCGAGTCCTGTGTGCCTGAATTGCACTGGTTTTGTGCTTGAGAATTGCTAAAATCATCAGAGAATGTATTTGCCATTTTTCCGCCATATCTGCGTCACGACGAGGCACTGGTGAAGAAGAAGGGCGTGCTCTTCGTGGGTGTCACTCACTCAGTGGCGTGAAAACGATGGCCGACCACTCTAAATGGTACTGCAATGTAAGATCGTGCCCCACAGCTCTTCAGTTCCGCCTCCTCATCCTCCTCAGTGTGCGGAAACTAACACGAAGGTCCCGCCTCACTACAAAAGAGGGGCCCTCTCCAGATGCTAATGACACATGTGACTTGGCAGAGATGGCTAATGGACACGACGAGCAGAAGTGGGAAGGGATGGAGCAGTCAGAGCTCTCCCCCCACGGAAGCGACCCGATCGCCACAGAATCACCGTTGGGCACCCGGCCTGTAAACCCTCCTACGCTGCAAGAAGCGGAGGATACCCTAAGAGGCCTGGCCCGGCACCGGGAGGAGGTCGCCAGGATGGAAGCCAGCTGGCGTGCCCTAAAAATAAACTTGGAGAGGCGCCAATCCCTCTTACCTGAAGTGTCTGTACCAGAAGGTGAGGCACCCGTTCTAGTAGAGGAGTCCTTGCAATGTGATCCGGTTGACGTTGTCGCAGTGGAGGCACCCGTTCCTGCAAAAACCGCAGCACCGTCAGCAGCACCCCAGATCCCACTGTCTGCCCCCGTCGCTGAGACAGAAGAAGCGACACCCGTCCTCATGGAGGAGGCCGCGCAGGCACCAGAGCACTACCTGCCTGTACCGGAGCCCCGACTGTCATCTGATTTTGAGCCGTCTGCTTCCTCCGCAGGGGAGCGCCGCCAGGACTGGGGGGCGACAGGAGAGCTGCCGCAAACCGGACACTGTAAGCTGGCATTTGATGGTGGAGACATGGAGCAGCTGGTGGAGGAGAATTTCAACCGGCGTCAGGAGGAAGAGTGGAGACGTTGGGAGCGGGAAGCAGAGCGACAAAGGGAGCAGCGAGAAACCCTAAAACTTCGCCAACGTCACCTGGAGAAGGACCGGGCAGATAAGGACCGGATGAGAAAGGATAAAGGAACCCTGAGTGAGCCGCGGCGTAAGGGTGCAGTACGGAACTTTAAATTGAAAGGTGGTTGGGGCTTCATCAAGGAGCCTGGACTTTATTTAGAAGTCTTTGTGACCCGGCGGGACGTGGAGGCTCACCTCCCAGAAGGACACCCGGGGAGGGACCTGTTGCCAGGAGACTTGGTGACTTACACCCGACACTGGGGTTACAATGGGTGGTACGCCCTAAATGTTACCAGGTGCGACCCCTACTCCCCAGTGTGTGAGGAACCTGTGAGACCCTCGAAGCCTTCAGCCTCCCACATCCAGGCCTCTGCAAAAGTGCCCACCCCACGCCATAAATCTCCCCAGCCTCCCTCAGTGGTCTCCTCAGCAGCCCCAGCTATGGACATGATAAGTATAGTTGGCCCGTACCCGGCACCTGTTAGGCCCCCTGGGGTTCGTTCAGTCCGTGACATAGGGCTCCAGACCCGGAGGGAGATGAAAGAGGTGGCCACACAGACCCAGATAGCGGGTCACGACGTCACTGTACAGGCCACATGACGTCATCAGGTCCTGGTGGTCCTTGGTGCCTCGGATGTTTGGCAATCTCAAGAAGAGTACTAGGTGGTACCTGGAAGAGGCCAGCCAAAGAAGTCTAAATAACCCGGACAGGGTCCCTGTATGTAAATAGTTAAATTGTTTATGTACCCGGACGGGTGAATGTTCCTAAAAAAGTTTTTAATTTAATAAAAAAAAAAAAACACAGTTTTCATTTCTTTTATTACTGTCTCATCCTGCGACGCCATCGATCTCCTGTAAAAAAATGAAAAAAAAAAAAAAGTATACCACCTGACCGACGCAGTCCATAGTAACGAGTGTCCCACGACGATCCAGCTCTGCTACATCAGAATGACAGGCAGAGCCTGTCATCCCGGCGCAGCACAGCTGATTACCTGCTTCCCCGGCGGTGACGTCATCGGACTGACTGCTTTACGGCCGGGATTACCCTGCAGTCACTGCAGTTATCGCGAAAAACTGCATGTGACCGCCAGGGAGAAGATAATGGCGGCCATCAAGCAGTCCAGGACGTGACCGCCGGAGATCTTCTGCCAGGTAAGTGCCGCTGACTCCTGACAGACCCGACCGACGGACACTCACAGTGACAGTGACAAATCCGATTCCTGTATTCGATAAGACGAAAATATCGAAACTAATTATCGAAAGGCCGATAGAGCTAATATCGGCCGATAGCCGATATTTGCATTATCGTATCGCTCAACACTACTCCTGAGTTATCGATCCTACTGTTATTTTGAAAGAGGGTGTAGTTCTTTCCGCCATCTCGCCCAATTTGAGACTGGCTCTGGAATGGTGTCAGGAGGATAAACCTGAGCGCTGCCCTATTGGGAAATTGTTTGTCCCAGACCAGTGGAAGAAGAGTGTGATGTCTGAGATTCATTATTCCGTGTTGGCTGGTCATCCCGGGATTTTTGGTACCAGAGACTTGGTGAGTCAGTCCTTTTGGTGGCCTACTTTGTCTCGTGACGTCAGGGTATTTGTGCAGTCTTGTGGGACTTGCTCTCGCTCCAAGCCTTGCTCTCGCTCTAGTGGTTTGTTAATGCCATTACCTGTGCCCTAGAGGCCATGGACCCATATCTCTATGGATTTTATTTCCGACCTCCCTGTTTCTCAGAGAATGACCGTTATCTGGGTAATCTGTGATAGGTTTTCCAAGATGATACATCTTGTGCCATTACCTAAGTTACCTTCATCCTCCGAATTGGTGCCCTTGTTCCTTCAGCACGTGGTTCGGTTACATGGCATTCCGGAGAACATTGTGTCTGACAGAGGAGTCCAGTTTGTTTCCAGATTTTGGAGGACATTTTGTTCTAAACTTGGTGTTCAATTATCTTTCTCCTCTGCTTTTCATCCTCAGACCAATGGACAAACCGAGAGAACAAACCAGACACCTTGGAGACTTATTTGAGATGTTTTGTGTCTGCTGATCAAGATGACTGGGTCTCTTTTTTGCCTTTGGCTGAGTTTGCTCTTAATAATAGGGCTAGCTCTGCCACCTTGATGTCTCCATTTTTCTGCAATTCTGTGTATCACCCTCGATTTTCTTCGGGACAGGCGGAGGCTTCTGTCTGTCCGGGTGTTGACTCTGTTGTGGAGCGAATGCAGCAGATTTGGGACCAGGTAGTGGAGAGGTTGTCTCTCTCTCAGGAGAAGGCCCAACGGTTTGCCAACCGGCATAGGACTGATGGTCCTCGGTTTAAAGTGGGGGACTTGGTCTGGTTGTCCTCAAGAAATATCCCTATGAGGGTTGCATCTCCAAAGTTTAAGCCTAGGTTCATTGGACCTTATAAGATCATGGAGATTCTTAATCCTGTTTCCTTCCGTTTGCTTCTTCCAGGGACATTTAAGATCCATAATGTGTTCCACAAGTCCTTATTGAAGATGTTTGTCGAGCCAGTGGTTCCTATGGCTGCGCCTCCTGACCCTGTTTTGGTTGAGGGCAATCTGGAGTATGTGGTTGAGAAAAGTGGAGAGGTTATGGTCAGGAGGACAATTCTTGGGTGTTTACTTCAGACATCCATGCTAGGAGACTGATCCGTGCCTATCACCGAGCTCATCCTGATCGGCCTGGTTGCACAAGTGAGGGTTCGGTGACCCCTCCTCAAGAGAGGGTTACTGTTATGAATGTGCTAGAGATGGTTTCTGAGCAGATGCTCCCTCTGGTGGTTACAGACAGTACTGAACCTTTCAGCGAGGAATGGCAATCTGGGATCACTGACTGGTCTGATATAAGGGAGGTTCCCTCCCATGATGGTTGCCAGTGATCAATTGTTCTTGTATCAATTGTGGTTCCTGGTTCATTTGGAAGTTTGCTGAGTCTTGCCTGCATCTTCTGCTTTCAGATAAGATATTTTCTGCTCTTATTTTTGTGCTTGCTTTTTTGCATAGTTCTCTGCACTTTTGTGGAGGTCAGCCGGGTCCCCTCCTGGGTCCTGTGCTCCTCTCAGTTTGTCTGTAGCCACTATTATTTGTTCATTTGCTTTTTCCTGTTTTTTCAGTGGCTGCGGCTTAGTTTTGTTACACCAAAGATCTGATTTAGGTGGTGGAGATCGTGTGATCTCAGGTGTTTTTGCAATCAGAAGAGTTGGTATTTTTTAGGGGTTTTTTTGGATTGTAGTAAGAATTCTTTCCTGTACTTTTCTGTCTAGACAGATTGGGCCCCAGCGTTTGCTCATTCTACTTTCTGTCTGTGTCCTTGCTTCTTCTTGTCTAACCGCCATTACATGTTTGGGGGCTTCCTATTTTCTTTGGGGATCTGCTCCGGGGCAGATAGCTTTCCTCTTTCTGCCTTTAGGTGTAGTTATCTCTCAGGCTGTGACGAGGCGTCTAGGATCAACGTAGGAATGCTCCACGGCTACCTCTAGTTGTGTGGTTAGTTCAGGTTACTGCAATCCAATAGGTTCCAGACTCTCTGGTGTATTGCCGTTTTTGCTTTTTCTCCTCAGCTACCTAAACATAACAGTGTGGCCTCAGTATTTTTGCATATCAGACGTGTTGGAATTTTTCTTAGGGTTTTTGCTGGATTGCAGACAGTATCCTTTTCAAGAAAAAAAAAGGGGGGGGAAGCCAGCGCAACACATGGTCAGCATGAAATAATTTAAGTGCATCTGCACATAATTCTAACTGTTTTTTTAAAAATAGAGACATTTAGCAAACAATTGATCAATTCTTTGAGCTACCCCGCCACGACAAGGCATTCTCATATGGGGCAGTACCTACTCTAAGTTTATCATATCACTGTGCCATAGCGGCCTCCTGAATAATTAAAAGCATAACTGCAAAAAACTGTAAAGCAGGACTGCATACACTGCAAGGGTACCTTAAGCATAACTGAATCACCCCCGGGTGCCAGTCAGACAGATGCAGGTAAAAGGCCGACCAGGTCCAAGAATGGACATGTCAGATCTGACCTCCACATCCGCCAAACCAGCAACCACAGATAAAGAGTGAAACAGGCACAGGCACAGGTGCACAATTATATATAGCCTGGGCAGGGCAGGGCTGCTGTATATGTGTATAGCAGCCTAAGTCAATTATAAGAAAGAAAAAAAAACAGATAAAATAGCATGCATGACCCAGCGCGCACGGCAACCAGTGGTGGCAGCCACTTACCAATACAAGAAAAAAAAAGGGGGGGGGAAGCCAGCGCAACACATGGTCAGCATGAAATAATTTAAGTGCATCTGCACATAATTCTAACTGTTTTTTTAAAAATAGAGACACTTAGCAAACAATTGATCAATTCTTTGAGCTACCCCGCCACGACAAGCATTCTCATATGGGGCAGTACCTACTCTAAGTTTATCATATCACTGTGCCATAGCGGCCTCCTGAATAATTAAAAGCATAACTGCAAAAAAACTGTAAAGCAGGACGGGGTAGCTTAAATTATTTCATGCTGACCATGTGTTGCGCTGGCTTCCCCCCCCCTTTTTTTTTTCTTGTATTGGTAAGTGGCTGCCACCACTGGTTGCCGTGCGCGCTGGGTCATGCATGCTATTTTATCTGTTTTTTTTTCTTTCTTATAATTGACTTAGGCTGCTATACACATTATACAGCAGCCCTGCCCTGCCCCAGGCTATATATAATTGTGCACCTGTGCCTGTGCCTGTTTCACTCTTTATCTGTGGTTGCTGGTTTGGCAGATGTGGAGGCCAGATCTGACATGTCCATTCTTGGACCTGGTCGGCCTTTTACCTGCATCTGTCTGACTGGCACCCGGGGGTGATTCAGTTATGCTTAAGGTACCCTTGCAGTGTATGCAGTCCTGCTTTACAGTTTTTTGCAGTTATGCTTTTAATTATTCAGGAGGCCGCTATGGCACAGTGATATGATAAACTTAGAGTAGGTACTGCCCCATATGAGAATGCCTTGTCGTGGCGGGGTAGCTCAAAGAATTGATCAATTGTTTGCTAAATGTCTCTATTTTAAAAAAACAGTTAGAATTATGTGCAGATGCACTTAAATTATTTCATGCTGACCATGTGTTGCGCTGGCTTCCCCCCCCTTTTTTTTTCTTGTATTGGTAAGTGGCTGCCACCACTGGTTGCCGTGCGCGCTGGGTCATGCATGCTATTTTATCTGTTTTTTTTTCTTTCTTATAATTGACTTAGGCTGCTATACACATATACAGCAGCCCTGCCCTGCCCCAGGCTATATATAATTGTGCACCTGTGCCTGTGCCTGTTTCACTCTTTATCTGTGGTTGCTGGTTTGGCGGATGTGGAGGCCAGATCTGACATGTCCATTCTTGGACCTGGTCGGCCTTTTACCTGCATCTGTCTGACTGGCACCCGGGGGTGATTCAGTTATGCTTAAGGTACCCTTGCAGTGTATGCAGTCCTGCTTTACAGTTTTTTGCAGTTATGCTTTTAATTATTCAGGAGGCCGCTATGGCACAGTGATATGATAAACTTAGAGTAGGTTACTGCCCCATATGAGAATGCCTTGTCGTGGCGGGGTAGCTCAAAGAATTGATCAATTGTTTGCTAAATGTCTCTATTTTTAAAAAAACAGTTAGAATTATGTGCAGATGCACTTAAATTATTTCATGCTGACCATGTGTTGCGCTGGCTTCCCCCCCCCTTTTTTTTTCTAGTATCCTTTTCAGTCCTGTTCTATCTAGACTGTTTAAGCCCCAGTATTTGCTTACTCTATTTTCTGTCTGTGTTTGTGCTTCATCTGTCTCACCGGCTATATATGTTTGGGGGCTATCTATTCCTTTGGGGCTCTACTCCGGGGCAGTTAGCTTTCCCCTTTCTCTCTTTAGGCTTAGTTAACTCTTTGGCT
>JARQOD010000001.1:470421078-470476150 GCA_033576555.1 Oophaga sylvatica
AAATAAACGGGGGGGGCCCCCAACCCTTTTACCTGAAGTGTCTGAACCAGAAGGTGAGGCACCCGTTCTTTTTGGGAGTCCAAAATTGTGACCGGGGGTTGACGTTGTGCAGGGGGGCCCCCGTTCCAAAAAAACCGCCCCCACCGAAAAGCCCCCCCCAGTTCCATTTTTCCCCCGTCGCGGGGAAAAAAGGGGAAGCGACACCCGTCCTCATGGAGGAGGCCGGGGCAGGCACCAGAGCACCCCCTCCCTTTTTTCCCGGGAGCCCGATTTTTTTTTCTTTTTTTGCCCCGTCTGCTTCCTCCGCGGGGACCCCCGCCGGGACGGGGGGCGCGGGAACTCCAAAAACCGGACACTGTAAGCTGGATTTGATGGGGGAAAAACATGGGCAGGGGTGGAGGAAAAATTTAAAACCGGGGGGTCAGGGGAAAAAGAGTGGGACTTGGGGGGAGCGGGAAGCAGGGGGGGACACGGGAGCAGGGGGGAAACCCCCCCTTAAAAACTTCGCCAACGTCACCTGGAAAGGGGGCCCCGGGCAGAAAGGGCCCCGGATAAAAAAGGAAAAGGGAAAAACCTGGGGGAGCCGGGGGGGTAAGGGTGCGTACGGAATTTAAAATTTTAAAGGGGGGTTTGGGGGTTTTAAAAAAAGGCCCCTGGACTTTATTTGATTTTTTGTGCCGGGGGGGGGGGGGGGGCCCCCCGGGGGGGGGGGGGGGCCCACCCCCCAAAAGGGAAAAACCCGGGGGGGCCCTTTTTGCCGGGGGAATTGGGGTGATTAAAACCCCCAAAAATGGGGTTACAAGGGGTGGTACCCCTTTTGGGGGGGTTACCAGGTGCGGACCCCTATCCCCCCCAGTGTGTGGGAACGTGGGCCCCTTTCGACAAGCCTTGGGGCCCCCAATCGGCCCCTCTGCAAATTTGCCCCCCACCCCAAAAAACCCCCCCGCCCCCTTTTAGTGGTCTTCAGCCCCCCCGCTTTTGGAAAACATGATAAGTTATTGGGCCCCCGTACCCGGACCTGTTAGGCCCCCTGGGGTTGGGGCCCAGTCCTTGACATGGGCCCCCAGCCCCGGGGGGGGAGATGAAAAAGGGGGGGGGGGGGCCCCACAGCCCGGGTAGCGGGTCCGGACTTTTATGTACGGGGACATACGTTTCAGGCCCCGGGGGCCCCTTGGGGTTTTCCCCGGGGTTTTGGCCCCAAACTAAAAAAGAGTACTAGGGGGTTCCCCGTCACGCGGTCTTTTTGATATGGTACAAAAGCAAAAATTTTCTTAAAAGAAAAAACACTCAAAAAAAACATATAGATTAGCAACATCAGCATGAAAATTTTTGAATTTTTCCCCCTGACACGATATCCGTTGAACTGGGGTTTAATCTTGAGGACTTGAAAAACTGTCACAGGAAAGAGGAGGACCGGGGGTCAACCTGCCCCAAAAAAGGGGGGTCCTAACAATCCCCCCCCTTGGGGGTTATTTTTAATGGTTCAGAGGCCAAAAGTCTCCCCTAACCCTTTCCTATCGTCCCAAAACCCGGTAATGGGGCCCAAAAGAAGGATACTGTTCCCCCCAAAAAGGAATGGGGGGCTGATTCCTGAAAAAATTCCCAGGGGAATTAGACATATTAGACAGACGGGGGGGAAAACACAGACTTGCTTACACCCCTCAAAACCCCAAAGGAACATAAATGATCGGGGTTTTTTAAAACTCAAAAAAAGGTGAGTTTAAAAAAAACTAAGGCCCCTTTTTAACAAAAGTTTTTTCCCGATACAATCCTACTGTGGTCTGAATGAAGAATTTCATGGAAACCCCCCAACCAGAAACCCCAGAGTTTAAAAAGGAAACCCAATTTTAAACAAAAATTAATTTTGCCCCCCGGGAAAAACTGCACCCCCCCCAAAAACTGGAAAGAAAAAAATTAATCCCTAACTCCAAAACAAAAAAAACAAAAAACAGCTTTGAAAATTTTCAGAATGGCAACCGCGACGTTTTTCGTGGCAATGCACACATGACAGCCCCCCCCCTTCTGGGGAGGGGCCCCCGGCCCCCTCAGGGCCGGGTTTTCCCCGGGTGATTTCTGGGGGAGGCCCCGCACCAAACGATCTGCTTAAAATTGTGGGGACGCGGAACCCGTCCCCCCCTGGGGGTTTTCCCCCTTCCCAAAATCCCCCAATTACTGAAGGGCCGGCGATTCAGAGTGATCAATGATCTTTGCCACTTGAAACTCCAAGTTCCCATTGCCAAAACCATGGAGGAGGAGGTAGAGGTGGGTTTGGGGATTGGTGCCCGCCCCTCTTAAAGTAAGGACGGGGGAAATTTTGTGGATTTTAACGTAGGGGGGGGGGGTCAACGAAATGCCACAGGATTAATTATGGAACTTTTTCCTGTAGGCCCGATGAATCTGGGGCCCAGCTTCCGGAAAAGGGAAAAATTTAAGTTTTATATTCCCGGGGTAAAAACCCCCATACCAGATTTTTTCACTTAAGATCTGGACCAGAACTTCCTCCTATCGCCATATTTTTTAAACCCCGGTTCCCCTGCTTTTCAGATTATTCAATACACCTTCCACACTGAAAAAAGAAAAGACAAAAAACGCCCTCCTCGGAAAAACCCCAGGGGGAACCCCCAAAATTTGAATGTACAAAAGGGGTTTAAAAACCCCATATGCCAAAAAACGGGGCCTTTTACCAGGGACTCCCCCCGGATGTTTTTTAAAAGAGGAACTCTGCCAGAGGCAGGAAAGAAGCCCGGGGTTCCCCCGGGGGCCTCTGACCCCAAAACCCCCAAAAAAAATTTCTCTAGGCTTTGTTTTGGAGTTGGGGTTGACCTTGGTCTGCGGATAAAAACCCCGGGGAAATTTTGCAAGGGCATCCCCCGACAAAACCAAAATTCCCCCAAAACTTGGACACAACTAAAAACCCCTTTTATCAAAACCCCCACATAAAAAGGAACCCCCATGAAAAAAAAACCAAATCTCCAAATGAACACCGGGGGCCGGGGAGTTTTAGCATTGGGGGGGGCAGGAAGAGAAAAATAAAAAGTCCCCCCTTATGAACCTGTAAAACCCCCCAATATGACAGTTTTCCCAAAAAAATGAGGAAGGCCGGGGGTGAAGCCCCTAGCCAATAAAAACCCCGGGGGCGCCGGAAAAATTTCCCCGGGAAAAAGGGTCCCACCCCGGGCGGGTATGGGGGGGTTTAAAAAGCGAGCCAAACCCACGGAAAACGACAAAATTAAAAAAATCTTTATTTAAAGTTAGGCCCCAAAACGGGGGAAAAAGGGTTAAAATAGCCTTACTCCCTTTTTGCCCCGCTAAAGCAAATTTTTTGAGGGGCCTCAATAACCTTTTATCCCCAACTGTTTTTTGGGCAAACCCGGGCTCCCTGGAGGTCCGGGGGGGGCCCCCCCGACCCCCTAAAAACCCCCCCTCCTCAAGTAAAAAACATAAGCCGCACTCCCCCCCCCCCCTTTTAAAGGTGGGGGTGGGTCATCCATTTTCCCGGCCCCCCGGGGAAATGCGAGACAAGGGGGCCGCCTTAAAAAATTTTTAGATCCAGGGCGATAAGTGGGGAACAAAATTAAAAACCGGTAAAAAACCCCAAACATCGAGCTTTTTGGAATTTTTGACGTTAGCAGATTCCAAATTCAGCGGTTTTGTGAAAAAGTAATTACGGGGAAAGGGGGGGGCTGGGGCCCCCCAAAAAGTGAGCCATTTTTTAAAGGGGCCCAATTAATGGCCAAAAGTTCCCCCCTTGCCGAAAATTATAATTTTTCCCTTTGGCGGACGACCCCAAATTTTTTGAAAAGAAAGGCCCTGGATGCCATTTTCCGGGGGGGACCTGGGACAATAAAGGGGCCCACCCTAGTCAGACGCGTCCCCTCCAAAAAAGAAACGGCTGTGTTTTATCTGGGGGTTTGGTTTTGAACCCCGGGGCCGAAAAAAAAAAAAATTTTTTCAAAGAGGGGGAAAAAAAAAATTTTGGAAGCTTTGTCCCCCCCATTTTTTAAAAATCCCCCCCTTTTTTCTTTCATGGCAGGAGAGGTTTGACCCCAAAGATGAGAAATTACAAATTTTAAAATTTCCCGGTAGTAAAATTTGGGAAAACCCCCAAAAAATGCAGAGCCTCTAAGATCCTTGGCGATCCCATTAAAAAACTGCCCACCTTTTTTTGGGGTCCATACGGAAACCCCGGAGGGGGACACCCAAAACCCAAAAAAAAGAAGTTTTCCGTAAAGGGGGAAACCACTTTTTTCCGTTTGGCGTATTGTTTAAATTTTTTCCCCCGATCTGCAACACCTGTTACATGCTTTTCCGGGGGGACCCAAAAATTTGGGGAGTAAATTAAAATGTCATCCAAAAAAACGACCACAAAAAACCCCACCAAAAAGCCCAAAAAATCATTAACCAAAAAATTGGAACCCCCGCTGGGGCAGTAGTCAGACCCCAAAAGGGGGCCTGACAAAAAGGGTTTCCTAATGTCCCCTGGGTGTTAAACGCCCCTTTTCCCCCCATCCCCTTTTTTTAAAACCCATTTTGATTATACGCCCCCCTGAATCCAAAATTTGGGGAAACCTTTGGGGCCCCAAAAAATTTTATTTTAAAAGAACAGGAATCGAGGGGGTGGATACGGATCTCGAAAGTAATCCCCTTAAGTTCGCGGAAATCCCCAACAAGGGCGTAGGGGGCCCCAAATTTTTTTTTTTACAAAGAAACCCCGCGGCCAAAAGGGGAAGATGAAGGTCTAATATGCCCTTTGGCCAGACTCCCCCAATGAAAACTTTCATACCCCGCCCCCCCGGGGCCCAAAAAAGGTTTTTAAACCGTTTTTGGTAATTAGTTTTTAGGAAGAAAATTAAAGAGCAGTAAACAGCGATGAGGGGCAACTCCTGACACCCCCCCTTTTAAAACGAAACACACCCCCCCAAAATTCCCAAAAAAGGGGGGGAAAAAGGGATGGGGACGACCCCCAATGTTTTACTGTGTTCATGCAGTTATTTTGCAAAACTCCCCCCATTGGCTTATATCTCGGTTCCCAAATTTAAAACACGGGGTTTGTTTTTTAAAACCAACCAAGGAAGCCCCCAAAAAATTTTGGAGGGGGGAGCCCCTCCAAAACTTTTAAAAGATAAAATTCCCCCCATGTTTTTCCCCCACCGAAGGTCAATTTTAAAAGAACCTCATGAAAAAAAAACTCCCCTTGGCCAGAGGCCTGGCTTTAATGGAGAAAAAAAGGGGGTCGGTTTGAAAAATACACTCGGGGGGGATCCCTTTGGGGCCTGAGCAAAACTGGGTTTTAACCAAATTGCCCCGGCCCACAAAACAAGAAGAACGGGGAAAACTCTCACTCTCGTCCCCAACCCCACCTCCGGGGGGACAAGGAATGAGAAGAACTGGGGGCGAAAAACAAAACCCCCGGGTTTTCGTCCCCACACAACCTGGGTTAAAATTTTTTTGGGACTTTTTTTTTTTAAAAAGGCCCCGGGGGGACATCCCCCAAAAAAATGTCCCTCTTTCCCGCAGGGGGAAAACCCCTTCTAGTCCGCGGCGTCCCCCCAAAAACCCCCCTACAAAAAAGTTTCCCTCCCAACGATTGGCTCCTCCAAAAAAGGGGAAAAGGGGGGGAACCTCAACATAAGGGATTTGTAGTAGGGGGGAAAAACAACAGGGGGCGGAGTTACCTCGCACCTCCCCCGGGGCCGTTTTACAGTGGAAAAGCTAGGGGGGCCTAGCGGGGCCCGAGTGATGGAGGAGAATATACTGAGCCAAAAAATCCCCTTTTAATTTTTTAGAAAGCCCCCGACCAAAAAAAGGCTTCAAAAGGGGGGGTCATTTCCCCCGAGTATCTGGGGCCCATCTACGGAAAACAGAAGCAAATTCCTCCGCCCCCGGCGATCTCCCTGCTGTATCTTACGTAATTTTGTCTCAGCAAGAGAGACCGATCTGGGGGTTTTATTTTCCCAAAACCCCGGGGGGGGGTTTTAAAAAATCGATCTATGCTGTAGGCCGGGGGGCCCCCGGGGAAAAGGGGAAGGCCCCCGGGTTTTTGGGGCCCCTTGTAGGGCGAGATAACAATTCCACTCTCTGCTCTTCCCTCCTGTTTAAAAGAGGGCCCCAAACCGAAAATACAATTTACAGCTTTCCCCCAAGGTTTTAAAAAATTTTTTCTCGCCCACCCCCCCCCCCCGGAAACCCCTCCGGGAGGCACTTTAGGGGTTAAATTGGTTTGGGGCCCCGGGAGACCAAAAAATTTTTGGCTTAATTTTTCCCTTTAAAATCCCCGGGGGAAACCCCCCAACTGCAGGGCCAGCCCGGGGGACTGGATCCATTGGGGGAAATGGGAATAATTTTATTGGCCAGTGAAAAAAAAAAAAAAGCGGTTTTAAAAATATGTGTACGTGTTTAGTTAAAAAAAAAATTTTTTTAAAAGAAAAAACCCCCCTATACAACATATAGATTAGCAAATCGCATGTTAAAAAAGAAAAAAATTTTTTCCGGGGGACGTTTTTCCCTTGAACTCAGGGTTTAAAATTTTGGATTGATTTCCCCCGTCCAGGGGGAAAAGGAGGACCGGGGGGGTTAACCGAACCCCAAAAGGGGGCCCCAAATAATCCCCCCCCTTGGAGGTACTGATAATGGTTCAGAGGTCCCCAAGGGCCCCAGCCTAACCCCTTTTTCCCCCTCAGTCCCTGAAAAACCGAATCAGTCCTAAGAAGGATATGATTACCACCAAAAAGGAAAAATGGGGTATTTTTTGGTAAAAACAAAATTAGACATATTTGGGCCCCACTGGGAAAAAAAAAGACTTGCATACCCACTCAAACAAAAAAAGGAACATAAATGTCTGGGATATTAAATCTAAAAAAGGTGAGTTAAAAAACTAAGGAGCTCTTTAACTTAAAACTTTACAGTACAATCCCCTCTGTTTTGGGTTCATGAAGAATTTCACTGGCAACCCCAACCCAGACAACCAGAAAATTTTTTAAAGGGGAAACCAATTTTAAAAAAAAAATTAATTGCAGCGGGAGGAAAAAAGCACCCAGTCCCCAAACGGGCCAGGCAGAATTAACTCCCCCAAAAACCCAAAACAAAAAGAAACAGCAAAACAGCTTTTTAGAAAACAGGGGAAGTGCAAAGCGACGATTTTTCGTGGCAATGCACCAAAAACCCCTACCCCGGGAAAAGGCCAGCCCCAAAAAGTCTAAATTTTAAAAAAACCCCCCGGGTCCCCCTATGTAAATTTTTTAAAAATTTTTATGTACCCGGAGGGGTGTTTCCTAAAAAAGTTTTTTAATTTAATAAAAAAAAAAAAACACAGTTTTCATTTCTTTTATTACTGTCTCATCCTGCGACGCCATCGATCTCCTGTAAAAAAATGAAAAAAAAAAAAAAGTATACCACCTGACCGACGCAGTCCATAGTAACGAGTGTCCCACGACGATCCAGCTCTGCTACATCAGAATGACAGGCAGAGCCTGTCATCCCGGCGCAGCACAGCTGATTACCTGCTTCCCCGGCGGTGACGTCATCGGACTGACTGCTTTACGGCCGGGATTACCCTGCAGTCACTGCAGTTATCGCGAAAAACTGCATGTGACCGCCAGGGAGAAGATAATGGCGGCCATCAAGCAGTCCAGGACGTGACCGCCGGAGATCTTCTGCCAGGTAAGTGCCGCTGACTCCTGACAGACCCGACCGACGGACACTCACAGTGACAGTGACAAATCCGATTCCTGTATTCGATAAGACGAAAATATCGAAACTAATTATCGAAAGGCCGATAGAGCTAATATCGGCCGATAGCCGATATTTGCATTATCGTATCGCTCAACACTACTCCTGAGTTATCGATCCTACTGTTATTTTGAAAGAGGGTGTAGTTCTTTCCGCCATCTCGCCCAATTTGAGACTGGCTCTGGAATGGTGTCAGGAGGATAAACCTGAGCGCTGCCCTATTGGGAAATTGTTTGTCCCAGACCAGTGGAAGAAGAGTGTGATGTCTGAGATTCATTATTCCGTGTTGGCTGGTCATCCCGGGATTTTTGGTACCAGAGACTTGGTGAGTCAGTCCTTTTGGTGGCCTACTTTGTCTCGTGACGTCAGGGTATTTGTGCAGTCTTGTGGGACTTGCTCTCGCTCCAAGCCTTGCTCTCGCTCTAGTGGTTTGTTAATGCCATTACCTGTGCCCTAGAGGCCATGGACCCATATCTCTATGGATTTTATTTCCGACCTCCCTGTTTCTCAGAGAATGACCGTTATCTGGGTAATCTGTGATAGGTTTTCCAAGATGATACATCTTGTGCCATTACCTAAGTTACCTTCATCCTCCGAATTGGTGCCCTTGTTCCTTCAGCACGTGGTTCGGTTACATGGCATTCCGGAGAACATTGTGTCTGACAGAGGAGTCCAGTTTGTTTCCAGATTTTGGAGGACATTTTGTTCTAAACTTGGTGTTCAATTATCTTTCTCCTCTGCTTTTCATCCTCAGACCAATGGACAAACCGAGAGAACAAACCAGACACCTTGGAGACTTATTTGAGATGTTTTGTGTCTGCTGATCAAGATGACTGGGTCTCTTTTTTGCCTTTGGCTGAGTTTGCTCTTAATAATAGGGCTAGCTCTGCCACCTTGATGTCTCCATTTTTCTGCAATTCTGTGTATCACCCTCGATTTTCTTCGGGACAGGCGGAGGCTTCTGTCTGTCCGGGTGTTGACTCTGTTGTGGAGCGAATGCAGCAGATTTGGGACCAGGTAGTGGAGAGGTTGTCTCTCTCTCAGGAGAAGGCCCAACGGTTTGCCAACCGGCATAGGACTGATGGTCCTCGGTTTAAAGTGGGGGACTTGGTCTGGTTGTCCTCAAGAAATATCCCTATGAGGGTTGCATCTCCAAAGTTTAAGCCTAGGTTCATTGGACCTTATAAGATCATGGAGATTCTTAATCCTGTTTCCTTCCGTTTGCTTCTTCCAGGGACATTTAAGATCCATAATGTGTTCCACAAGTCCTTATTGAAGATGTTTGTCGAGCCAGTGGTTCCTATGGCTGCGCCTCCTGACCCTGTTTTGGTTGAGGGCAATCTGGAGTATGTGGTTGAGAAAAGTGGAGAGGTTATGGTCAGGAGGACAATTCTTGGGTGTTTACTTCAGACATCCATGCTAGGAGACTGATCCGTGCCTATCACCGAGCTCATCCTGATCGGCCTGGTTGCACAAGTGAGGGTTCGGTGACCCCTCCTCAAGGAGAGGGTTACTGTTATGAATGTGCTAGAGATGGTTTCTGAGCAGATGCTCCCTCTGGTGGTTACAGACAGTACTGAACCTTTCAGCGAGGAATGGCAATCTGGGATCACTGACTGGTCTGATATAAGGGAGGTTCCCTCCCATGATGGTTGCCAGTGATCAATTGTTCTTGTATCAATTGTGGTTCCTGGTTCATTTGGAAGTTTGCTGAGTCTTGCCTGCATCTTCTGCTTTCAGATAAGATATTTTCTGCTCTTATTTTTGTGCTTGCTTTTTTGCATAGTTCTCTGCACTTTTGTGGAGGTCAGCCGGGTCCCCTCCTGGGTCCTGTGCTCCTCTCAGTTTGTCTGTAGCCACTATTATTTGTTCATTTGCTTTTTTCCTGTTTTTTCAGTGGCTGCGGCTTAGTTTTGTTACACCAAAGATCTGATTTAGGTGGTGGAGATCGTGTGATCTCAGGTGTTTTTGCAATCAGAAGAGTTGGTATTTTTTAGGGGTTTTTTTGGATTGTAGTAAGAATTCTTTCCTGTACTTTTCTGTCTAGACAGATTGGGCCCCAGCGTTTGCTCATTCTACTTTCTGTCTGTGTCCTTGCTTCTTCTTGTCTAACCGCCATTACATGTTTGGGGGCTTCCTATTTTCTTTGGGGATCTGCTCCGGGGCAGATAGCTTTCCTCTTTCTGCCTTTAGGTGTAGTTATCTCTCAGGCTGTGACGAGGCGTCTAGGATCAACGTAGGAATGCTCCACGGCTACCTCTAGTTGTGTGGTTAGTTCAGGTTACTGCAATCCAATAGGTTCCAGACTCTCTGGTGTATTGCCGTTTTTGCTTTTTCTCCTCAGCTACCTAAACATAACAGTGTGGCCTCAGTATTTTTGCATATCAGACGTGTTGGAATTTTTCTTAGGGTTTTTGCTGGATTGCAGACAGTATCCTTTTCAAGAAAAAAAAAGGGGGGGGAAGCCAGCGCAACACATGGTCAGCATGAAATAATTTAAGTGCATCTGCACATAATTCTAACTGTTTTTTTAAAAATAGAGACATTTAGCAAACAATTGATCAATTCTTTGAGCTACCCCGCCACGACAAGGCATTCTCATATGGGGCAGTACCTACTCTAAGTTTATCATATCACTGTGCCATAGCGGCCTCCTGAATAATTAAAAGCATAACTGCAAAAAACTGTAAAGCAGGACTGCATACACTGCAAGGGTACCTTAAGCATAACTGAATCACCCCCGGGTGCCAGTCAGACAGATGCAGGTAAAAGGCCGACCAGGTCCAAGAATGGACATGTCAGATCTGACCTCCACATCCGCCAAACCAGCAACCACAGATAAAGAGTGAAACAGGCACAGGCACAGGTGCACAATTATATATAGCCTGGGGCAGGGCAGGGCTGCTGTATATGTGTATAGCAGCCTAAGTCAATTATAAGAAAGAAAAAAAAACAGATAAAATAGCATGCATGACCCAGCGCGCACGGCAACCAGTGGTGGCAGCCACTTACCAATACAAGAAAAAAAAAGGGGGGGGGGAAGCCAGCGCAACACATGGTCAGCATGAAATAATTTAAGTGCATCTGCACATAATTCTAACTGTTTTTTTAAAAATAGAGACACTTAGCAAACAATTGATCAATTCTTTGAGCTACCCCGCCACGACAAGGCATTCTCATATGGGGCAGTACCTACTCTAAGTTTATCATATCACTGTGCCATAGCGGCCTCCTGAATAATTAAAAGCATAACTGCAAAAAACTGTAAAGCAGGACGGGGTAGCTTAAATTATTTCATGCTGACCATGTGTTGCGCTGGCTTCCCCCCCCTTTTTTTTTTCTTGTATTGGTAAGTGGCTGCCACCACTGGTTGCCGTGCGCGCTGGGTCATGCATGCTATTTTATCTGTTTTTTTTTCTTTCTTATAATTGACTTAGGCTGCTATACACATATACAGCAGCCCTGCCCTGCCCCAGGCTATATATAATTGTGCACCTGTGCCTGTGCCTGTTTCACTCTTTATCTGTGGTTGCTGGTTTGGCAGATGTGGAGGCCAGATCTGACATGTCCATTCTTGGACCTGGTCGGCCTTTTACCTGCATCTGTCTGACTGGCACCCGGGGGTGATTCAGTTATGCTTAAGGTACCCTTGCAGTGTATGCAGTCCTGCTTTACAGTTTTTTGCAGTTATGCTTTTAATTATTCAGGAGGCCGCTATGGCACAGTGATATGATAAACTTAGAGTAGGTACTGCCCATATGAGAATGCCTTGTCGTGGCGGGGTAGCTCAAAGAATTGATCAATTGTTTGCTAAATGTCTCTATTTTTAAAAAAACAGTTAGAATTATGTGCAGATGCACTTAAATTATTTCATGCTGACCATGTGTTGCGCTGGCTTCCCCCCCCCTTTTTTTTTTCTTGTATTGGTAAGTGGCTGCCACCACTGGTTGCCGTGCGCGCTGGGTCATGCATGCTATTTTATCTGTTTTTTTTTCTTTCTTATAATTGACTTAGGCTGCTATACACATATACAGCAGCCCTGCCCTGCCCCAGGCTATATATAATTGTGCACCTGTGCCTGTGCCTGTTTCACTCTTTATCTGTGGTTGCTGGTTTGGCGGATGTGGAGGCCAGATCTGACATGTCCATTCTTGGACCTGGTCGGCCTTTTACCTGCATCTGTCTGACTGGCACCCGGGGGTGATTCAGTTATGCTTAAGGTACCCTTGCAGTGTATGCAGTCCTGCTTTACAGTTTTTTGCAGTTATGCTTTTAATTATTCAGGAGGCCGCTATGGCACAGTGATATGATAAACTTAGAGTAGGTACTGCCCCATATGAGAATGCCTTGTCGTGGCGGGGTAGCTCAAAGAATTGATCAATTGTTTGCTAAATGTCTCTATTTTTAAAAAAACAGTTAGAATTATGTGCAGATGCACTTAAATTATTTCATGCTGACCATGTGTTGCGCTGGCTTCCCCCCCCCCTTTTTTTTTCTAGTATCCTTTTCAGTCCTGTTCTATCTAGACTGTTTAAGCCCCAGTATTTGCTTACTCTATTTTCTGTCTGTGTTTGTGCTTCATCTGTCTCACCGGCTATATATGTTTGGGGGCTATCTATTCCTTTGGGGCTCTACTCCGGGGCAGTTAGCTTTCCCCTTTCTCTCTTTAGGCTTAGTTAACTCTTTGGCTGTGTCGAGGTGTCTAGGGCATCATAGGTACGTCCCACGGCTAATTCTAGTTGTGTTGTCAGTTTAGGGGTCTGCAATCCGGTAAGTTACCAACCTCTCTGGGTGTCTGGTTGCCTAGCCTATTTCTGCTATTGTCCTCGGTTACCGAATCATAACACCTTCCCCTCTGCCTTCAAACATGCCACCATCACACCCATCCTCAAAAAAACAAACCTTGACCAATTGCTATGCCCAGCTTTCGCTCCATATCACTGCTCCCTCCCGTTTGCTTCAAAACTCCTTGAGCAGCATGCCCATTCTCAACTTTCCTCCCACCTCTCATCTAACTTTCTCCTTGACAACCTCCAATCTGGCTTCCGCCCCCACCACACCACTGATAAAGCCCTGACTAAAATTAGTAATGACTTGCTCACAGCCAAAGCTAACAGACAGTTCTCCATCCTCCTCCTCCTCGACCTGTCCTCTGCCTTCGACACTGTTGACCATTGCCTACTGCTACAGATTCTTTCTTTCCTTGGCATCAAAGACCTTGCCCTGTCCTGGATCGCCTCTTACCTTTCCGACCGCACATTTAGCGTTTCCCACTCCCACACTACCTCCTCATCCCGCCCTCTCTCTGTTGGAGTCCCTCAAGGCTCTGTCCTGGTGCCCCTGCTTTTTTCCATCTATACCCTTGGCCTAGGACAATTCATAAAGTCCCAAGGCTTCCAGTACCACCTGTAAGCGGACGACACTCAGATCTACCTCACTGGCCCAGATGTCACCTCTCTGCTGTCCAGACTCCCGGAGTGTCTATCAGCCATATCCTCCTTCACCTCTCGCTTCCTAAAACTCAATGTAGACAAAATCGAACTCATCATCTTTCCTCCATCTCATGTATCTTCCCGATCTATCTATTATGGTAAACGACATCACGCTCTCTCCTGTACCTGAAATCCGCTGCCTCGGAGTAACTCTTGACTCTGCCCTGTCCTTCAAACCACACATCCAAACTCTTGCCACCTCCTGTCACCTCCAACTCAAAAATATTTCCAGAATCCGTCCCTTCCTAAGCCCTCAATCTACTAAAACCCTTATGCATGCCCTCATCATCTCCTGCCTTGATTACTGGAACACCCTCCTCTGTGGCCTTCCCGCCAACTCTCTTGTACCACTCCAGTCTGTCCTCAACTCTGCTGCCCGACTAATCCACCTCTCTCCTTGCTACTCCCCTGTTTCTCCCCTCTGCAAATCCCTCCACTGGCTCCCAATTCCCCAATGAATCAAATTCAAACTACTAACACTGACCTACAAAGCCATCCACAACATGTCTCCTCCCTATATCTCTGAACTAATCTCCCAATATCTTCCCTCACGTAATCTTCGATCCTCCCAAGACCTCCTACTCTCCTTCACACTTATTTGTTCCTCACACAACCGACTCCAAGATTTCTCCCGAATATCTCCCATCCTCTGGAATTCAACGCCTCAACATATCCGAATATCCACCACCCTCGGATCCTTCAGACGGAACCTGAAAACCCATCTCTTCAGAAAAGCCTACAGCCTGCAATAACTATTCTGCCGCCTCAACACCACCTGAGCTGCTGCACTCCTTGACCTTCTGTCTCTACCCATTATCCTATAGAATGTAAGTCTGCAAGGACAGAGTTCTCTCCTCTCTGTAACCGGTCTGTCAGTGAAAATTTGTTTACTGTAAACTATATCTATAATTTTGTATGTAACCCCTTCTCATGTACAGAACCATGGAATTAATGGCGCTATATAAATAAATAATAATAATGTATCCTATGGGCTTCCCTTTTCTTAAGTATATGGATTCGGTCACCCCCACGTCTTGGAGCTGGTACATGTTCGATGGCTTGAAATTTTAATTGTGAGATACTATGGCCAGTTGTTATGAAGTGATGAGGCAAGAGGAGTAACATGTTTTTGCATCTAATGGTAGATTTATGTTTTGAGATACGGTCTTTAATGGCCTGTGTCGTTTCCCCAATGTATAGGAGTCCCACGGGCATTTAATGAGGTATACTACAAACGTAGTATCACAAGTGAAGAAGTCCTTTATCGTATATTTTTTGCCAGAGTGTGGACGATGACTAGTGTGGCCCTTTAGTACATTGTTACACTGATTACATTGGAGGCAGGGATATGTACCTGTTTTAGGGTTATGTAAAAATCTCTGTGATTATGGCTTATGGCTCCAATGTCGGCTCTCACTAAGGAGTCACAGATGTTGGCAGCACGTTTGCAACAAGGTAGAAAATGATTTTTAAACTCTGGAATATCAGGATGTGCTGTTTGCAATAATGCCCGTTGTTTTCTGATGGTATGATGAAGTATATTGACAAAGATGTGATAGGTATGCACAAATGGAATTAGTTTTTCAATGGTAGAACGTGGATTAGATGGAGCTCTGACCAAATCGGCAAGTAATTTGTCAGGGTAGCCCTGTTCCCTAAACTTAGAGTGCATCTCTTGTGATCTTAGTGTACTACGTAAAGGATCAGAAACAATCCTGTCCACTCTCTTAAATTGAGAACTCGGAATGTATCTCTTAACTGCAGGAGGGTGGAGACTATCAAAGTGCAGGAGACTGCTCCGGTCGGTTGGCTTGGTATACAAATCAGTGCTTAGGTGACCTACACTTTACTAGCAGTCGGGTAGGTACCCTGATCCTTTCCTTCCTTGTTCCTCTTTTTTTCCCTATCCATCAACTTTTTTTGCTAAAAATTTATATGTATAAACACCACTGTGATGAGATATATCATAATTTTCTTTTTCGTTATATTTATTTGTTTTATTGGACGATTTGTTTGTTCCATTTTTTATTTTCTTATTTTTTATTTTTTATACCATAACAGACTGATTAAGGTCTTTGCAAGACTGAAACATTTCTGTATGTTATATGGGCTGCATTAAAAATTTTCTACACGAAATCCTCTTGAGTTGAATGCCAAGTTTTATTTTTCCATAATTCGGGTTTGGGAACCTACTTGTGCACCATCACAGTAGTGCCACGTTATACAGTATATCATTTATCACATTCATCCTTACGTGAGCACACTGTAAGCTCTGTCCACTAATACTTTTTCCTATAATTGATGAAACCTCTAACATTCTGTCTAAGTTGAATCTCTCCAACGATTTCCTCAAGATTCCTCCAAGAGAGACTAGAGGGAGGGATCTCGAACGGGAACTGCAACACCAAATCAACTATGAACTTCACTGCGCCACTCTGACTGAATATTTGCATGTTCAGAGGATCCCCAGGGGACTTAGTTTCCCACTTTGTCCAACTCTATTTTAAGATTCTTTTGATTTCTGTCAGAAGTTTGAACAAATCCTCAATAAGTTCTCATTTGACTTAATGACTTTAACAGTTGAATATTTACAGAAAGCTATTACTTCCACCAAGGAAATCATCAAGAATATTGAGACGCAACTATCTTCGGCCGGGACCACTGAGGTACTTACTGCCCTTAAAGCTAAGATCAAAACTGCGACAGACCAACATAGAAGAGATACAGAGGACAGAAAGAGGGCCAAATTTCAAAGAGACGCTGACAACTGCGAACAGAATAGAGTATACAGTTGGCAAGATAAATCTAACTCTCGTTCTTACCACGCTAGGTTTGATCATAGGTCCTCCAGCGATCTCAATACTTCAGGCTCTGAATCTGAGAGATGAGACACATACACTGGATCCAGCCATTTTTTAGGCCAGAGAAGAAGACGACTAAGAGGAAGAGGGTTCGTCAAGGACAACGACAGAAGGGACGCAAATCTAACCAGAGTGACTTGCTCTCAGGTACCTGTCCACTGGTCCACTGGTCATAAACATATCTTCAAGGACTATAAGTGTTGCAGAATATAACCTACTATAAAAAGGTCTATCTTTTTGACCATCCTAAATACTTTCTCTTGACATGGAGTTACAACAGTTTTATCGTAATCTAAGACTAAAAGTACATTTTGCCAACAAAGATAGCACTACAGGTCACGCTATCCCACCCACTGATACTTCTCTACTAACAGCAGCCAGTTTGGGCCTCCGGACTAAGAGCACTTACATACCACCACGTGGCTCACACGCACTTGAGACTTTCATCCACTTTGTGGATACTGTTTTTCATAAACTGAGACAGGACACAGAGAATGACAGACTACACTTCTCTTGTAACTTAGATCCCTCAGACTTTCAAGCCTTACAATTCCTCCGCAATGATAAACAGATCATTAAAAAAAACCTGCGATAAGGGAGGGGCTATAGTTGTGATGAATAAAATTGACTACTTAATGGAGGCATATTACCAACTTAATGATACCACAGGTATACACTAAGCTCACAGGGGATCCCACTAACGCAATAAAAAGATTGATTGAGACTACTCTAACCGATAACATTAAACGTGAAATTATTGACCTAAAAACACGAGATTTTCTCATTAAAACACACTCCATAATCCCAATCTTTTACATTTTACCCAAAGTGCACAAGAACTTAGGGTGCCCACCTGGTTGCCCTATTGTGGCATCAACTGAATCGATGCTTTCTCCACTCTCCATTTTTTTTTTGGAGAAAATATTAACTTCACTCATTCGTGAGACATCTTCCTTCTTACTGGACACAGGAGATTTTCTAAATACAATAAGAGAACTGGGACCGTTACCTCAAGGAGCTATTCTGATCTCACTAGATCTTTATACTTCAATCCCCCATAACCAAGGCATTGCATGTATACGCCGATTACTTACCTCATCTAACATGCACATTAATTAAATAGAGTTCTGTTTGGAACTCCTCACAATGCTACTTACCCAAAACTATTTCATGTTGGAGGATTCATTTTATCTCCAGATCAAGGGGACTGCTATGGGCTCTAATGTATCCCCCATATGACAACAGTTACATGGC
This sequence comes from Oophaga sylvatica, assembly GCA_033576555.1. Lineage (NCBI taxonomy): Eukaryota > Metazoa > Chordata > Amphibia > Anura > Dendrobatidae > Oophaga > Oophaga sylvatica. The sequence continues at coordinate 470,438,414 of JARQOD010000001.1, forward strand.
CTCTTTTGATCCCCTCTTTCTGTCCCATAATTTGATATGGAGAAGATACATCAACGATGTTTTCTGCATCTGGATTGGTATACCTGACACTTTGGACACGTTTTTTCATAGATTAAACTCAGCATGGCCTGGTCTAACCTTCACTATCACCAGTAGTACACAACAGGTTAGCTTTTTGGACACAATGGTCCTTAAAGTTGACTTTGGTCACCTAAGCACTGATTTGTATACCAAGCCAACCGATCGAAACAGTCCCCTGCACTTTGATAGTCTCCACCCTCCTGCAGTTAAAAGATCCATTCCGAGACCTCAATTTAATAGAGTGGACAGGATCGTTTCTGATCCTTTACGTAGTACACTAAGATCCTAAGAGATGCACTCTAACTTTAGGGAACAGGGCTACCCTGACAAATTACTTGCCGATTTGGTCAGAGCTCCATCTAATCCATGTTCTACAGTTGAAAAACATATTCCATTTGTGTATACCTATCACCCCTTTGTCAATATACTTCATTATACCATCAGAAAACACTGGGGATTATTACAAACTGCACATCCTGATATTCCAGAGTTTAAGAATCATTTTCTACCTTGTTACAAACGTGCTACCAACATCTGTCACTCCTTAGTGAGAGCTGACATTGGAACTATGAGCCATAAACACAAACAGAGATTTTTACATAACCCTAAAACAGGCACATATCCCCCTGCCTCCAATGTAATCAGTGTAACAATGTACTAAAGAGCAACACTATTCATCATCCACACTGTGGCAAAAAATATGTGATAAAGGATTTCTTCACTTGTGATACTACGTTTGTAGTATACCTCATCAAATGCCCGTGCATACTCCTATACATTGGGGAAACAACACAGGCCATTAAAGACTTCATAACAACTGGCCATAGTATCTCACAATTAAAATTTCAAGCCATCGAACATGTACCAGCTCCAAGATGCGGGGGTGACCATATCCATATACTTAAGAAAAGGGAAGCCCATTGGATACATGTACTACAGACCATATCCCCAAGGTGTCTCAACAGAGAATATGACCTTGTATCATTTATTTGAATTTGACTCTATATTTTTAAATCACTAGAAAATAGTATATGGATCTACAGATATATAATGCTGTTACATCAATATATATATCTTTTTGTGGTATAATCTTTTTAAAGAAAACTTTTCTGTCATCAGGGTTTTGTATGTCTTCTGAATAACTCCACAGCTCAGATATTCTAATCATCATTAATTGTATACTAATTGCATTTATTTCTATTACAGAGTCGTCTCTGTTGAAATTCATCACGCAATTCCCTTCCTGATCTCCCCTTGGACTCAACTTCATCCTCTCCCCCACTCGACTGCAATACAGTTTCTACGTAGCTATCTCTCTCTATATATATATTTACTTTATATAATATTTTCATATAATACTGCAGACAATAAGATTATAAATCATTTATTGTATCCAGTTTATCCCCTGTAATGATATTTCAGCCCTTCAACCTCCTTGGTTATGAAATGAAGTGTTTTAATATCTGTGGAACGAATTACTCTCGTATAGACGCATGGAACGCATGTTCTTGTATGTGGAACGCAAACACACGTCACTTCCGGTGACATATTTCCGATTGGCGCGGACGGAGGTCCTGCCTTTCATAGATAAATACCGCGGTTTAAACAGCACCCCATTATCCAACAAGCTGTGGATACCGAATTTGAACAGGACGCCTTTCCACTTTACCACCAACGGTAAGATATACTATTTAACCCTAACCTACTTAGCCATACAGCATTGATATAATGCTTCTCCATTCTGAGATTTACCGTATAACTATATGTTTCCTATACAATACATAGTAACCTTTGAAGCCTGGAACTTGAATGGTGATGATCCACAAGCGGTACCCATTCCAATACAGGTGTACTATTTATTTATCACATATCCCACCTCTTTCAGTTATTTATAAGCACTTTTATTAACCCCTGTGTTTTGTGCCCCCTTTGTAAATGTATTTAATAATCTTGTATTCATAATTTATCTCCCTCTAGGCTACAATATATCACTGAGGGACAATATACCTGCCTTAAATAATGACTATTATACATTTCAGGTATTACCAATTTCTGACATTCTTTTATAAGTAATTCGGATACTCCTTTTCTTAATAGTTCGTTTGCACATCACAGGCCTAAAATTACAAAATTTTCCCTTCACTAGCAGTCGGGTAGGTACCCTGATCCTTACCTTCCTTGTTCCCCTTTTTTTCCCTATCCATCAACTTTTTTGCTAAAAACTTATATGTATAAACACCACTGTGATGACATATATCATAATTTTCTTTCTCATTATATTTATTTGCTTTATTGGACGATTTGGTTGTTCCATTTTTTATTTTCTTATTTTTTATACCATAACAGACTGATGAAGGTCTTTGCAAGACCGAAACGTTTCTGTATATTATATGGACTGCATTAAAAATTTTCTTCACAAAATCCTCTTGAGTTGAGGGTTTGTGATGTCATGGTTGATCACCTTATTTTTGCATCATCACTCAGGCAGCCTGGATCTGATTGCTGCTTGGTAATGTAGATTTTTTCACAATTTTCATATTTTATGAGATATCCAGCACATTGTAGTATAATAACCCCTATTATTATATTCATGTAAAAGATACATACTATCACCAGATATTTGAGAGGATTTTACAAGTTTCTCAACAACAAATTCAACACAATGGCACACATAATTCATACATTTGGCGTAAAGTAAAAAAAATAAGTAATTTAAAGGGATATTGCGCACTTACTATAACCTTCATTTAAAGGGATGGCTCCTACCTAATATAACATGAACTTCACTTAAAGGGATAATGTCCACCTTGTATAACCATCGCTTAACGTGATAGCAACTGCTTAGTAAGTGTTTGAATAAATAGTGCTTAATTAACGTGAAACTGACATCTGATACACTGCAATGTTTCAGAGAAAAATATATTTTTGATAGTTACTCTGTCACAAGAGATAGGAAATCAAGCAACAGGCTAGCATAAGTGATCTACATTGTAAATAAATTCTGCAACCCACATTGCCTAAGTTCAACTATAACATTATCACAACAACTCCGTGAAAGATTTGCTAATTATCTCACAAAGTCTCTGCTACTTAGTCTGGAATTCAAAAATAGAATCAATGGCAATACTAAAACTTACAACTCGATGGTCAAAATGTAATCATAGAAATCACAACAATGTCTCATTGTCTCTGCAGAACAACATGCTACTTGGACCGAGACCTGACATCTCTCTTGTTGGAGTGCTCTGACTTGCTTGTTCCAGCTATCAAGAATATAGTTAACTGTTATTTGCATTGTCATGAGGAGAGAACCCAGTTGACCAGTGCTCCCATAGACAAAAAATGGACCACTCACCGAAATCAATACAAATTTATTAAAATGTGGGATAAAGGAGTGATTTTACCAAAATTGTATTGATCCTACTTATACTGCTAAAGTAGCTCTGACATCACTTGCGGGGGTGGCGCTGGTCTCTTCAAGACAGTTATTGTCACGAGCGCTTCGGAGGTGACAGGCTATCATCCTGCATCAGGCCTCAGAAGGTCTGAGCGCCTGTCCATACAGACTGCTCCCTGAACCATCTGCCTCTAGAACCCAGCGTCGACCTCCTCCTGCTCAGAGTAGTTTGGATCTAAAGTATTTAGTTAGTGGCTCAACTGTGACCCAGTGCGGGTAATAGCTTCATTTCCACTTGTGCTTGCTAGAGTGTTGGACCTTTCCAGAGTGCTCCAGTTTGGTGTCTGGAATCCCTCATCTGGTATCCATGTCTGGCGATTCAGCTCGTGTTCCCTGTTTGTCTCACCTTACCGTCTTTAGTTTAGCAGAGACTGCCTAGCGCGCGTCTCCCTCCCATTCCCTAATCAGGACTTAGGCCTCAGGGAGATTCAGGGCCTGAGGTTCCTGCTCGGCGATTGGTGAGGAACCAATATAGGGACTCGGTAGGAGTTCTAGGGAGAGATTAGATCTAGCCTAGGGGTCTCCAAATCCCTTCCCCATTTCCCTTTATGTTACACTTGGTTTTCCCATACTGTGCATGACATTATTACCCGCCACACCATTTAGAGAAAAAAAAAAACTGACACGTGGTTCATTTGTGCATGTGTTTTGTTTTCAGTTTTTTTTTTTGGTTGGGTTTTTTTTTCTCTCTCTCTCCCTTTGGAGATGGATGCAGTCACTGAGTTGGCTGAGCGACTATGTTGTCTGTCTCTGGAAGTATAAGAAAAATTCTCCAAATGAACATTTTTAATTCATATTGTGTAAGTACACTGATAATGCCTCAAAAATTCAATAGTGGCGATTCTCAGAAACATTGAAAAAAACAAGAGAAGATTGGAGTCCAAAACTATTATAATAAATATGATTTTTATTAGTACAAAAAAGGACACTCAATTGAGAAACAGGACCAATAAAAAAGTATATAGTGAAAGTTTACAATGGGTTAATAGCCCAGGACAACAAGAAAGTACAGATTAGCTGCCCACTAGAATGTACAACCAAATGGTACTGCCTGAAAGTGGTAACGTTCCTATGTATAAAATCCATCAAGCGAGATAACATAATAGTGAACCAACACCTAGCATGAAATATAACCTATTGCACTTTGCCCAAAAAAGTATTTACATAATCGGCACAATGTGAGGGACGAGCAGCTGTGAAGGTTTACATAAAGGCTTAATGCTAAGTGGTCTATATAAGCTCCATCCAATCTACCAAAGCTGCAAAGTTCCTTCACAGAGCCAAAAGGTTAAGCATACGATCTAAAAGTAAAGAGAGTGCCGTGCAGAGGCATATCCATAAAGTATACCTCGCAACCAAAAAGTAAATTACATGTGTGAAGAAGGTATTATAAAATGCTGCAAGGTGTCCACAATAAAAGATATAGAAATGTCGCTATAGGAATATACCCATCATAATGCAGTCAGGAGGGTGGGCGCTGGTCCGTGAACCCCAACGCGCGTTTCGCTGTATAGAAACCGCTTCCTCGGGGGCATGGCTAACAGTATAGAATAACCCGTACTTGTATCCGGTGAGATCCGATCACATGATGAAAATCCACCAATTACATAAAAGAGGTTCGCTCATGCGCATTAGGATTAAGGGGAAGTGCCTTAATAAGATGTATTCCAGTGCGCTCCGACGTTACCTGATGACAGCCGGCGCCTAGCCGTCTCCCAGGCAATGCCAAAGAGCACATGGAACAACGAGAGATGAAGGAGGTGCACTGATGCCGCGCGGGGACGGCCGTCACAACCCGGGCAGCAAAAAACACACCTCATAAGTGTGTGAAAGGGAGTGCCCCTCACTACCAAAGCATGTAACTGGATAACCGGATAAGTATCGCAATATGTATAGCTAATGCACTAGGACCGCATTATAAGAATAAGAATCTGTAATTAAACACAGAATAGGTTCTGTGTACTGCCAAACTAACTCTACAAAGTAGAGCTCTACAAAGGAGTGACAACATGTAGAATAGCATAGTAGAAAATAACAATATCTATCATGACTGTGTAACAGTTAACAAGGTGATCCCTTTAGATATAATACCAACATGTAGAGATATCACAGGGAGACAATGGATAAAGCAGGAGGAATGAGAATCCTATCATCAGTCTTTACGATTCTTGCTCTTGAATATTTCATAAGTTTTGATAGATGACAGGGTCCATGGTATAGCAATATAATCATATTGACAGCATCTATGACCGGATACAAAATAAAAAAGAGAATTAAAATTAAAAACATACTAAAATGATAAAAGGAAAGGGAGGTGAAAAAGAAAAAAAGGGAGGAAGGAGGAAGAGAAGAGGAGGAGAGGTATTGTTTTCAATTGAGCTAAATCTGATACGGTCTTGGCCGCCATGATGTCACGGACATGTTCCCTGACCCGTACTTTTAGCTAACGGCTAGTCAAGCCAATATATATTTTAGAGCAACCACAGGTTGCATAATAAATCACCTGCAAAGTGTTGCAGGTTATGTGCTGGCTTATAGAGACGGTTGCCCGTTAGCTGTATGGAACAGAGTTGCCCATAACACATTTTTGCATGCCACACAGTTACCGCAGGGATAGCAACCCAAAGGCGGACCTCGATAGCCAAAAAGTTTTTGGTGGGCGGGACATAATGAGAGTGTACCAGTGTCATGTATAGTGTACAGTTCCTATAGCGTCTTGTGCTTGGGTGCGAGGAAAACACAGGAGACATAGGTTGAAATGAAATGACTTGTATTACTTCATACAAGCATGCTGAAAAGTTCACACAGTTTGCAGGAACAGCGACAGGAGACACAGCAGGCCAGAGTAACTTCAAGCTCTACAATAACTCTCCAAAGCAGGTTCAGGATCTCTTCTCTGTACCGTAATTCCTCTGCAAACATGGATTCACCAAACAGCAGGTTTCAGAGTCCAAAAGTGTTCCAAGGTTCCTCAGTAGGGAATAGCTGGAGTACAAGTCCAAGGCTTCCAGGAGTCAGGTCACAGGCTGACTGAGGCTTGATTCAGGAGCACTGATTGTTCAGCTGGGGCTGCTTAAGAAGCAAGATTGAAGAATCAGGGCGGGAACATGAAAACTGGAAACTCCATATTAACTGAGGGCAAGAGCTGCAGAAAGACAGAAAGCAAAATGGCCGACGGAAAACTGAGTTTCAAGGAACATGTCAACAGAGACAAAGAACCTTACATTACTCCCCCCTTAGGGACAACCTCCGGATGACCTCAGACCAGGCTTGTCAGAGTACCTCTGATGAAACTGGCGGAGCAGGCGAGGAGCATTTACATTATTGACCGGTTCCCATGAGTTGTCCTCCACTGGGTAGCCCTGCCATTTAATCAAATATTGCAACTGATTTCTGTACAACCTGGAATCTAGAATCCTTTCCACCATAAATTCTTCCTGACCATCGACCAGCACTGGGTCAGGGCAAGGAGAAGAACGTCCAGGAAACGTATTGGGTGTTGCAGCCTTTAGTAGGGATACATGAAAGACAGGGTGGATTCTCATAGTTCTGGGCAGTTGAAGACGACAAGCAACAGCACTTATAATCTTATTGATCTTATAAGGTCCAATGTACTTATGTCCCAATTTAGACGATGGAATCTTTAATTTAAGATTTCTGGTTGACAGCCAGACCAAATCTCCTACCTTGAAAGCTGGTGCAGGTTTACGAAATTTATCTGCTGCTTTCTTGTACCTTTCCTGAGCCAATTCTAGATTTTCCTTTAGAAGATCCATATTCTTTTGTAAAGAAGTGATTCTTTCAGCCACTGCCGGCAAGGGCGTATCTATGGGAAATCGAGGAAGAATGTTAGGATGATAACCTAGATTGGAGTAAAAAGGAGACTGCTTAGTGGAGGCGCTCTGAGAGTTGTTATAAGAGAACTCAGCCAGTGGAAGTAGATCCACCCAATCATCCTGTAGGTGGCAGATAAAACAGCGGAGATACTGCTCCAGGGTCTGATTGGTTCGTTCTGTCTGTCCATTAGTCTGGGGATGAAAAGCAGAAGAAAGGTTTACTTTAATGTCCAATGCTGCACAGAAATTTTGCCAAAACCTTGAAGTGAATTGCACCCCTCGATCCGAAATGACCTCATCCGGTACTCCATGTAAGCGAAACACATTCTTAATCATCAAGTCTGATGTCTGTTTTGCAGTGGGTAAGCCGACACAAGGGATAAAATGAGCTGCCTTTGTTAGACGGTCAACCACCACTAGAATGGTGTTCTTCCCTTGAGAGGTTGGTAACTCCACAATGAAGTCCATAGAAATGGATCCCCACGGGTGGGACGGGGTGGGAAGAGGTTGCAACAGACCAGTTGGTGAGGAGCGAGGTGTTTTGCATCTTGCACAGACTTCACATGAAGTGACATAGTTTAAGACATCTTTCCTGTAAGTGGGCCACCAAAAGAAACGAGAAAGAAATTCTTGAGTCTTTAGAATTCCCCTATGCCCGGCTATCTTGGAATCGTGGATGAGTTGCAATACTCTCAATCTGACTGTTTCAGGTATATACAGACGTTGTCCCTGAATCCACACACCATTCTTAAGACAAGACTTACGTCCCTTGGGGGTTGAGCCAACAAAGAATCCGCATGGTATGCTTCCTTGATGTCCTTAAGTAGGTCTTGATTATGAATCACTCCCAGGAATCTAGAGTCAGGAAGAATAGTCTTAGGAGGAGTAAGTGGATGTGTCTCTGCTGAATGAATCCTAGAGAGTGCATCAGCCTTTCCATTGCGCGATCCTGGTCTATAAGAAATGACAAAATTAAATTGGTTTAGGAAAAGATTCCAGCGAGCCTGGCGAGGAGTCAGGCACTTAGCCGACCTGATAAATTCAAGGTTACGATGGTCTGTCAGGACGACTATTTGCTGTGCAGCTCCCTGAAGAAGGTGTCTCCATTCCTTGAAGGCGGCAATAATGGCCAACAATTCTCTATTGCCCACATCGTAGTTCCTCTCAGCCGAAGACAACTGCTGGGAAAAGAAGGCACAGGGATGCAAGACATTCTTCTCACCTGTTCTCTGAGAGAGTATAGCTCCAACGGCATAGTCTGAAGCATCCACCTCTATTATGAAGGCAAGCTCGGGGTTGGGATGTACTAAGATAGGTGCGGTGGTAAATTTATCCTTTAAACAGGAAAATGCTTCCTGAGCTTGCGGGGTCCAGGAGAACCTAGACTGTTTCCGGGTAAGTTGGGTGATAGGTGACACTACCTCAGAAAAATTCTTAATGAAACGTCTATAGAAGTTGGCAAACCCGATGAAACGCTGCACCTCCTTCACATTTCTAGGAATTGGACAATCCTTGATGGCTTGGGTCTTGCTATACTAATACTAATCCCTTGAGTAGATAGTACATACCCCAGAAATTGAATTTCGGTCCTATGGAATTCACATTTTTCAAGTTTGATGTAGAGATGGTTTTGTCTTAGGCGTTCTAAGACCATTCTCACATGTCCATGATGTTCCTCTGTGGAGTTAGAAAAAATTTGAATATCATCCAGATAAATCACCACAAATGTATCTAGGAGATCCCTGAAGATATCATTCACGAAGTGTTGGAAAGTGGCTGGGGCGGTACTCAGACCAAAAGGCATAACTAGATATTCAAAGTGTCCATAGCGTGACCTGAAAGCAGTCTTCCATTCATCCCCAGGTCTAATACGGACCAAGTTATAGGCCCCACGGAGATCCAGTTTAGAGAAAATTTTGGCATGCCGCACTCTCTCCAACAACTCAGGGATTAAAGGCAATGGATAACGGTTTCTAATAGTAACCTTATTGAGTTCCCTATAGTCTATGCAGGGTCTCAGAGATCCATCTTTCTTCTTCACAAAGAAGATGGGTGCACCTGCGGGAGATGAAGAGGGGCGTATGAAGCCCTTGGCTAAATTTTCGTCTATATAATCCTTCAAAGCTTTTAGCTCGGGCCCCACTAGGGGGTAGATCTTACCAAAAGGTATCTCGGCTCCAGGCAATAATTCAATTGGACAATCATATGGACGGTGAGGAGGAAGCTGATCAGCGTTCTTCTTGTCACATAAATCCACATAGTCCTGGTATACAGCTGGTAGTTCAGGGACTGACATGGTTCCTTTAGGAACAGAGCAAGCTGAAACTCCTTGACTCATCTGTTTCTCCGGAAAGTGTAATTCCTTGGTCTCCCAGTTAATCGTAGGATTCTGCGCCTGCAGCCATGGTAGCCCTAGAATAATGGGAAAGTGAGGAGAAGAGATAAGCAAAAAAGACATTTTCTCCTGATGATCTTTACCCATAAGGACCCTCAAAGGCTCTGTTTCTTGATCCACTGGTCCAGAAGTCAGTAGAGAGCCATCCACAGTCTCCATCTGTACTGGAGTAGCCTTCTTCACTGAACGTATCCCCTGTTTCAGAGCAAAGGAGATATCCATAAAATTTCCACTTGCTCCTGAGTCAATCATAGCAGAGCTAGACACCCAGACTGAGTCAACCCAGAGTTTGATGGAAAGGAAGCAATGAGAATTGTTTCTTTTACAACTCAGCTGGGACACCGCTGAGGAAACTTGAAAAATTGCAGCGTTTATACCGTCATCGTCCCCAGAACTAACAGAGTTTAAGTCCGAGAAATCAAGGTCTCTTGCAGCAGATCTCTCTGGAGCCTGAGGCTCGGACATGACAGAGCTCCTCTCGCAACACTCACAGTGAATGACTGCTGCAGTAGTCTTACGAGAACGGCTGGGGCAGTTTATAATGAAGTGCCCTGACTTACCACAGTAGAAACATAGATTTTCCTTTATACGATGTTCTTTGCGTGCATCACTAACCGTCTTTGTAAAGAGTCCACCTGCATGGGTTCAGGTTCTGGTTCCCTTGTGATCCTACTCAAAGGTTCCTTAACTGAGGAGGGAGGTAGTAAAAGGTTAGTGCGATTATTTTCGAACCATCTCTCTTGTCTGCGTTCAGTCAGACGAGCATCAATACGGATACAATAGTTAATAAAGTCACCTAACGCAGTGGGAGGGTCGGCACGAGCAAGTTCATCCTTAATCAGTGGAGACAACCCTTTCCGAAAAATAGATTTTTTAGCGGAAGTGTCCCATGTGGTATCAAGAGCCCATCTCCTGAAATCCAGGGCATATTCGGCTACTGAACGCTTACCTTGGCGCAAAGTTAACATGGCTGCTTCAGCTGTTGCACCTCGATTGGGGTCATCAAACACCTGCCCCATGGCTGAAATAAAAGCATCAAGGTGATTCAAACAATCATCCTCAGTCTCAATCAGAGGGTTTGCCCACATCAAAGCCTTATTGGTAAGCAACATGATTATAGTAAGCACTTTGGATCGTTCAGTGGGAAATTGTGAAGCATGTGCAGAGAAAAATAAATTGCATTGATTAATAAATCCCCTGAATTTCTCACGTTCACCGCCAAAACGAAAAGGAGGTAATTTGGGGATCCCAGAACTCGGGGTTATGGCAGGAGCCTGGGCTCGTTCCTCTAGAGCCTCAATCCTGGCTCGCAATTCCTGGGTAGTCTGTCCAAACACTTGCAAATTATGATTAGTGAGGTCCTGTAGGCTTGCAAAACGGGTTTTTAAAGTCTGTACATCTGAAAGGATTGTATCAGTCACTCCGCAAAGTTCCTTTATGCGGGCCTCCATCTTCCAGATCTTTTAAGGCAGAAGTGCTGGAAGAGGAAAGGAAAAAGGAAAAAAAAAAACAATAGTGTTTACCTGTGGTAACACTCCAGAGTAAAATTTTAAGGGAATGCGCTCACCTGGAATGGTTGTGAGAAGTCACAACCACTGTCATCACATAAGGTATTAAACGGACATCTGATATCCACAGTCACAGCAGACACGGCTTTCCCAGACCAGCAGACACTAAACATTGGCTCCTGAATCTTGTCATGTATAGTGTACAGTTCCTATAGCGTCTTGTGCTTGGGTGCGAGGAAAACACAGGAGACATAGGTTGAAATGAAATGACTTGTATTACTTCATACAAGCATGCTGAAAAGTTCACACAGTTTGCAGGAACAGCGACAGGAGACACAGCAGGCCAGAGTAACTTCAAGCTCTACAATAACTCTCCAAAGCAGGTTCAGGATCTCTTCTCTGTACCGTAATTCCTCTGCAAACATGGATTCACCAAACAGCAGGTTTCAGAGTCCAAAAGTGTTCCAAGGTTCCTCAGTAGGGAATAGCTGGAGTACAAGTCCAAGGCTTCCAGGAGTCAGGTCACAGGCTGACTGAGGCTTGATTCAGGAGCACTGATTGTTCAGCTGAGGCTGCTTAAGAAGCAAGATTGAAGAATCAGGGCGGGAACATGAAAACTGGAAACTCCATATTAACTGAGGGCAAGAGCTGCAGAAAGACAGAAAGCAAAATGGCCGACGGAAAACTGAGTTTCAAGGAACATGTCAACAGAGACAAAGAACCTTACAACCAGCATATCTCCCAGATTGGGACTCCTGCGATAAATCATGAGGGGACGGTCCGACACTAAGTTGGTCAGGGAAGGTTCAGTTTTTAATATGTCCCAGTGTTTGTTGAGAACATCCCTCATTCTATTCCATTCCCATTAAATGTTGAAATGAATCTAACAACGCCTTGTTGGCGTGTTTTCCTGTTATTGGGGGTTGGATGCAGGAGGGCCAATCTGTTGGTTCTTTTAGCTCTATTGTAACCTCTCCTTATGCTCCGATTACTATAGCCCCTGATTTTAAAACGATCCTAAGTTCCCCTGCCTGACTTTGAAAATTGGTGTCCAAAGAGCAGATTCGCCTGGCGCGCAGGAATTGACCAACCGGGATGGCACTAATGGTGGTCCGTGGGTGACAAAAAGTGCGCATGGAGGAGAGAATTTACCGATGTGGGCTTTCTATACATATCCGTTTGTAAAAATAACTGTGGATCGACATATATTTTAATGTCCAGAAAGTCCACATCAGTCTTACTTGAAGTGTATGTTAACTTGATGTTAGATCTATTGTGATTTAAACTCTCCATGAATACCTGGAGCTGTTGCTGCCAACCCTGCAACACCATGAACACATCATCGATGTATCGCAACCAGCACTGCACATGGTCCACTGCCTGCGCACCCTCAACCGCAAAAACCTCCCTCTCCCAGTAACCCAGGAAGAGGCCCGCGAAAGAGGGCGCACAGGCCACACCCATGGCATTGCCACATTGTTGCAAATAGAATATGTCCTTGAATACAAAAAAGTTATGCGTCAAAACATACTCCAATAGTTCAAGGACCAGATCACACATAGGCCATCCCAGTTGCTACCAGGGTGGATTGATTTAAATCACGCCGATTTAAATCAACGATTTAAATCATGATTTAAATCAAATGAATTTTTTCTATTTAAATCAGATCGATTTAAATCGTGATTTTAATCATGATTTAAATCACTGATTTAAATCAAAAGATTTTTTTAATATAAATCACAATTAAAATCTAAAACTTTCAATCATTGTTCAATTAACTCCACACTTCTAGCTTGGTTTCACTTTCTGTAGCTTGGTTTCAGTTTCTTTTTCCATTCAGTTGACATGCCCAAACTTGTTGGATAGTCAGTCAGCAGTACTTGGCTGTAGTAACAATCAAACTTCAGAAGTGATCTGCGTGAGCCATGGCAGGTCGTAAGAGAGACCCTATTTGGGTTCATTTTGTTGAGATGTCAGCAGAGCTTGGAAAGAAAGGTGGGAGAGCAAAGTGCAAATACTGTCAAAAGGATATCCAAGGACTTGTTTGCCGTTTGAAATCACATTATGAAAACTGCAACCAGAATGGAAATGAAGATGTTGATAGTGATACAACTAATGTCAATGAACCCCCACAGCTTCTTATGCACCAGGACCTTAGCACTAGTGGTAAGTCTGGCAATTACAACCTATTTTAACAGACGTTTTACTGGGATGGTTAAAGTCTATGAAAAGAAAATTTCTAGCACTAGTTCTGGAGTATAGAATTTAAATTTATGTTAAGGCAATATTTCACAGAAGATTAACGTTAAGTAAAAATAAAAGAGTGTGTATACGCCTATTTTTTTTTTATTGTAGGCTACAATTCACTTTTGAAGTCTGCCAAATTGACCATTTTTTAAAAAAAACATTTTTAAAACTTTTGTGACATAATTTTTTTCAGTTGCTCTGATATTACTAGTATTACAGCAACTTCACCGGAAACTTGAGTAGCATAACTTTTGAGACAGCCCTTATAGGACGAGGACCATTACATTGTTCAAAAAGTTTGTTTCAAAATATTTTCGTTATATTTCTTCAAATACGCAGTCGAATTATATTTTTAATTACTGTGCTTTCAGGGTCAAATATGGCTTGTGCTGCACGTGACAATCAATATCTGGGTACAACTTCAACAAAGCAGCCCAACAAAAAACTTTGCGTGCAAAGTGTAGAAAAATTCCTCTTAAAGACTACGACGAGCCAGAAGGAACATTTTGATGAATTAATTGCTAAATTCATATTTGCAACCAATTCTTCTTTCCGACTAGTTGAACACCCATTGTTTGCACAAATGATCGAAGGAATAAGACCAGGCTACAAACCACCAAGTAGATTTGATATCTCAGGAAAACATCTTCAGGCTGTATACGACAAAGAAAGAGCGGCTTGTACAAAATATTTGAAAGACAAAGTTGTTAACATGAGCTTGGATGGTTGGAGCAACATCCACAACGACCCATAATTTGCACTTGTGTCACAACAGAAGATGGTGAAACTTACCTTACAGACACAATCGACACATCTGGAAATTCACATACTGCTGAATATTTACTTGAAATTGCTAAGAACTCAATTCACCAATGCCAAGAACAGTTTGGATGTAAAGTAAGGAGCTTAGTTACTGATAACGCAAGCAATGTGGCAAAAATGCGAGCGGAACTGGCACATGAGGATGACACAAATGTCATTACATACGGTTGTTCTGCCCATTTGTTGCATCTTCTGGCAAAAGACCTGCATATTTCGGGTGTCAAGGAACATGTAGAAATTGTTAAATATTTCCGCAATAATCATTTTGCACATGCAACCTACAAGGCAATGGGAGGACTGAAGTTGGTTCTACCACAAGATGTTAGATGGAATACCTTGGCTGAATGCTTGGAACTGTTTATTAACAACTGGTCAAAATTAGTGTCCATTTGCGAAACACATCGGGATAAAATTGATGCTAATATACGAAGCAAAGTATTAAATCTTGGTGTGAAGAGAAATGCCGAGGACCTTTTGGAAAGGTTAAAGCCAATATCTATTGCGTTGGATAAAATGCAGAAAGATACTGCAACCATAGCTGATGCCACAGAAGTTTGGAAAGATTTAGAAGGTTCGCTAGATCGCTTGAACCTCTCAAACAATGTAAAGGTTGCAATACACCACCGCAAGGACCAAGCATTAAAAGAAGAACACTATTTAGCCATTATCTTGCATCCCATCTACAGAGGGAAAAAACTATCTGAGGTGGAAATCAACTCTGCAATGGAGTGGCTCGCCAATACTAACCATGACATTGTGGCAACTGTGCTGAAATTGAAGTGTGAATCTGCACCACTTCAAAAATACATGTTTGCAGATAACGTCGTTAATGAACTAAAACCACTGGACTGGTGGAAGTCGCAATCACTTGTTCTTCCAGCGAAGATAATAAATGTAGCTACTCAGCTACTGACTGCATCGGCTTCATCGGCAGGAGTAGAGAGATTGTTTTCTTCATTTGGTTTTGTGCACACAACAGTCCGAAACCGCTTAGGAACTGCTAAAGCAGGACAACTAGTTTTCCTATTAAAAGTCCTAAATAAACAGTAGGCTTAAAGGACTGATGTATTCACTGAAGATGTTTGCTTACTTCAAACATTAGAGATAGGCTATTGTTAAAAAGTACTTAAGGGTATGCCACACTAAACAAGGTTGCTAACGAGATCGCTAAAAAACGTCACTATTTAGCGATCTCGTTAGTGACGCTATTGTGTGTGGCATGTAGCAACGACGTGGCCCCTGCTGTGATCTCGCTGATCGTTCACTAGAGTTCTGGACCGTATTTAGATCGTTGGCGTCCCGCTGGTGACGCTATATCGCTGTGTCTGGCACCTTTTGTGAGCGATGTGCGCTGTTTTTTACATCGCAATGACCGTTAAAGTCGTTAATGAGATCGCTAACCGCTTATGAGTCGTTAACGAGATCGCTAAGTGTGGCAGCTACTAGCGACATTAAAACGATCACAAAACGATCGCATTAGTATGCGTCGTTATTGTGATCGTTAGCGGGAGCGTTTAGTGTTGCAGTACCTTTACTCTCTGTAGTTCAATTCTGATTGTTTAATAGTGCAAATAAAAATTATTAGGTTTCATAATCATCAACTGTTTTAATATTTTTATTTGTGTAAAATAATTTGATTTGCAAAAAGACAAAGTTTTGCTTGTGTACAACTTGATTAAAAAATCCTATTTACCGTATTTTTCGGACTATAAGACGCACCGGACCATAAGACGCACCCCAAATTTTGGGGTGAAAATAGCAGAAAAAACGATTTTTACAATATGGGGGTCCGTCTTATTGTCCGAATTTTAAGGTACCTGTGGGCCGGCGGTGGTACAGCAGGGGTTGCGGCAGTGGTGTGGCAGAGGTGCGGTGATGCTGATACTGTACTCACCTTCCTCAGGTGAGGTGACGCTGCGGCACGGAGAGCAGAGCCGGGTTTGTGGCAGGTGTGGCGGTGGCAGATGTGCGGCGGTGGCAGAGATGCGGCGATGGCATAGGCGCGATGGGCGGCGTGCACCTGAGCAGGGTCCCTTCCTCAGGTGTGGTGACGCTGCGGCACAGAGAGCAGAGCCGGGTTTGTGGCAGGTGTGGCGGTGGCAGATGTGCGGCGGTGGCAGAGATGCGGCGGTGGCAGAGATGCGGCGGTGGCAGAGATGCGGCGGTGGCATAGGCGCGATGGGCGGCGTGCATCTGAGCAGGGTCCCTTCCTCAGGTGTGTGGTGACGCCGCGGCACGGAGAGCAGAGCTGGGTTTGTGGCAGGTGTGGCGGTGGCAGATGTGCGGCGGTGGCAGAGATGCGGCGGTGGCAGAGATGCGGCGGTGGCATAGGCGCGATGGGCGGCGTGCACCTGAGCAGGGTCCCTTCCTCAGGTGTGGTGACGCCGCTGCACGGAGAGCAGAGCTGGGTTTGTGGCAGGTGTGGCGGTGGCAGATGTGCGGCGGTGGCAGAGATGCGGCGGTGGCATAGGCGCGATGGGCGGCGTGCACCTGAGCAGGGTCCTTTCCTCAGGTGGTGAGCTGACGCCACGGCACGGAGAGCAGACAGGACAGCAGAGCCGGGTTTGTCGGTGGTGGCGGCCATCTTCCTGAGGCGGCGCGTGCGCAGAGTACTCTGCTTCCTGGGGCTTCAGAAAAATGGCCGCCGCGATCGCTATCTGCGCATGCGCGGCCTGCCACCGCCATTTTCCTGAAGCCACAGGAAGAAGAGTACTGTATCTGCGCGCGCGCCGCCTCAGGAAGATGGCCGCCACCACCGGCAATCCCGGCTCTGCTGTCCTGTCTGCTCTCGGTGCCGCGGCGTCACCTCACCACCTGAGGAAGGGAACCTGCTCAGGTGCACGCCGCCCACCGCGCCTCTGCAACGCCGCATCTCTGCCACCGCCACACCGCTGCCGCAACCCCCCGGTAAGCTGCGTTCGGGCTATAAGACGCACCCCCCATTTTCCTCACAATTTTTTTGGGGAAAAAGTGCGTCTTATAGCCTGAAAAATACGGTAAATCAAAAAAATCCGATTTAAATCAAAAAAATCCGATTTTTTTGATTTTTTTAAAAAAAATCATGATTTTTATCCACCCTGGTTGCTACCCCTAAGGAAGAATCCACAAGCATCTATACTATCCTGATGGCATATACATGTGTATAGAGATTCAATGTCAGCGGTAACTGGGCACATGTCAGGTTCCAAGGACATACCATCGATCCTCGCCAGGATGTCCGTTGTGTCACGGGCATAGGAGGGGAGTGCTTCCACCAATGGTTTGAGATAGTAATCGATGAATTAACAAATGGGTTCGCACAACCCCCCAATGCCCGACACGATAGGACGTCCCAGTGGGTCTAAGGGGTCCTTGTGAATCTTGGGGACAAAATATATTGTCGGAATCCCGGGAGACTTTATTAGTAAGCCCTCAAAAATCTGTTTCGAGATAATACCTTGTTCATAGGCTCTGAAGAGAATCTCCTCTAATTCATCAAAACAAATCTTCAAAGGACTCTGATCTAGCCGCCTATAGGTTACCCTGTCTCTCAGTTGTCGGTTTGCTTCCTTCTCATATTTGTCTTGGGGCCACAATACTATGTTCCCCCCCTTGTCTGAAGGCTTAATAACTATGTCTGAGTATAATTTCAATTCATTGATCGCTGTCCGCTGTTGTGATGTCAGATTGTCGAACTTTCTTTTAGTAGAGATGTTCTGAAAGTCCTCTACGAACAATCTAGTAAAAATTTCAATTGCTGGACATATGGACAAGGGAGGGAACCTAGTCGATCGCGGACGTACGGACAGAGGAAACATACCTGGGGAGCCAGACTCTTGTTCCCTCAGCAGCTCCTCCAGTGCGTGCAGGACCTCCTCCTCCAGCTGAACATTGTTAAGATGATCTTGTCTATTGCCATTATGTAGTTTTTTAAGAATCAATTTACGGGAAAATAAATATAAATCCTTTAACGCTGTAAATAAATCAAAAGAATGGGTTGTTGAAAAAGTTAATCCTTTTCACAAAACATCAATCTGTAAAAGGGTCAGCTCATGGGTAGATAGATTGATTACCTGTAATGTATTGCTCTTAAATTTATCCACTTTTTTGGAAGAGGGTTTTTTTGGTATGTTGGTCTGTAATTCATGGTTGGCGCCAAAACGGGCCTCAGAATTTTTAGAGTTTGACCTAATAGACCCCTCACTGGAAACATAGGAGGTAATTGAAGCAGATCTGCCCCTCTGGGGATTTCTCAATGGTTTAGATCTGCGATTCCATCTATAGATGGAATTAGACTGATGGTCAACAATGTCTCTTTGGAATTTCTTGGTTTTGACCTCACAGATCTCCCATTTAGTGAAATCAGCATCAAGTTCACGATTGAATGTAATCAATTCGTCGCCAGACATCTCCTTTTTGAATGAGTTCTGTAGTTCCTCAATCTCCATATCTAAGTTAATAATGGTATTACCGTTCAGCTGGATGAGGAGTTCCATAAACCCCTGGAGCACCCGCTCGCTAAGTCTTCCCATTTTTGTTTGATTTCGAGATCCTCAATGAGAAAGGAGGGAAAAACCTGGACCCTTAGGCCCCATGGAATAAGGCCCATTTCAACATATTTTTGAAGGAATGCACGGTTCCACCATATTCTCGTGCGTCTATTAAGGAGAGATCTGAGTCTCCGGCCTGCCTCCTTCAAATCTCTACCACCTCCAGTCACAGAAGTCCCCAGTGTATCACTGAAAACTTCATCAATGTGAGTAAGCCAAGCCTGTTCTCGTGCCTTATAGTCCATATGAGGCTTGGAGCGTGTAGCTGTGAATAACACAGAGATAATCAATATAAGAAAAATTCTCCAAATGAACATTTTTAATTCATAGTGTGTAAGTACACTGATAATGCCTCAAAAATTCAATAGTGGCGACTCTCAGAAACATTGAAAAAAACAAGAGAAGATTGGAGACCAAAACTATTATAATAAATATGATTTTTATTAGTACAAAAAAGGACACTCAATTGAGAAACAGGACCAATAAAAAGTATATAGTGAAAGTTTACAATGGGTTAATAGCCCAGGACAACAAGAAAGTACAGATCAGCTGCCCACTAGAATGTACAACCAAATGGTACTGCCTGAAAGTGGTAACGTTCTTATGTATAAAATCCATCAAGCGAGATAACATACCGTAATAGTGAACCAACACCTAGCATGAAATATAACCTATTGCACTTTGCCCAAAAAAGTGTTTACATAATCTGCACAATGTGAGGGACGAGCAGCTGTGAAGGTTTACATAAAGGCTTAATGCCAAGTGGTCTACATAAACTCCATCCAATTGTATCCGGTCATAGATGCTGTCAATATGATTATATTGCTATACCATGGACCCTGTCATCTATCAAAACTTATGAAATATTCATAAATCAAGAGCAAGAATCATAAAGACTGATGATAGGATTCTCATTCCTCCTGCTTTATCCATTGTCTCCTTGTGATATCTCTACATGTTGGTATTATATCTAAAGGGATCACCTTGTTAACTGTTACACAGTCATGATAGATATTGTTATTTTCTACTATGCTATTCTACATGTTGTCACTCCTTTGTAGAGCTCTACTTTGTAGAGTTAGTTTGGCAGTACACAGAACCTATTCTGTGTTTAGTTACAGATTCTTATTCTTATAATGTGGTCCTAGTGCATTAGCTATACATAGTGCGATACTTATCCGGTTATCCAGTTACATGCTTTGGTAGTGAGGGGCATTGCCTTTCACACACTTATGAGGTTTGTCTTTTGCTGCCCGGGTTGTGACGGCCGTCCCCGCGCGGCATCAGTGCACCTCCTTCATCTCTCGTTGTTCCATGTGTTCTCTGGCGTTGCCTGGGAGACGGCTAGGCGCTGGCTGTCGTCAGGTAACGTCGGAGCGCACTGGAATACATCTTATTAAGGCACTTCCCCTTAATCCTAATGCGCATGAGCGAACCTCTTTTATGTAATTGGTGGATTTTCATCATGTGATCGGATCTCACCGGATACAAGTATGGGTTATTCTATACTGTTAGCCACGCCCCCTGTGGAAGCGGTTTCTATACTGCGAAATGTGCGTTGGGGTTCACGGACCAGCGCCCACCCTCCTGACTGCATTATGATGGGTATGTTCCTATAGCGACATTTCTATATCTTTTATTGTGGACACCTTGTAGCATTTTATAATACCTCCTTCACACGTGTAATTTACTTTTTTGGTTGCGAAGTATACTTTATACTTTACTTATGTAGACCACTTGGCATTAAGCCTTTATGTAAACCTTCACAGCTGCTCGTCCCTCACATTGTGCCGATTATGTAAACACTTTTTTGGGCAAAGTGCAATAGGTTATATTTCATGCTAGGTGTTGGTTCACTATTATGTTATCTCTCTTGATTTTATACATAGGAACGTTACCACTTTCAGGCAGTACCATTTCGTTGTACATTCTAGTGGGCAGCTGATCTGTACTTTCTTGCTGTCCTGGGCTATTAACCCATTGTAAACTTTCACTATATTCTTTTTATTGGTCCTGTTTCTCAATTGAGTGTTCTTTTTTGAACTAATAAAAATCATATTTATTATAATAGTTTTGTACTCCAATCTTCTCCTGTCTCTGGAAGTGACTGATCTCCTCTCCTTTTCAAATCACACCTCACCACCTGTGCACTTGACTCCATCCCTTCCCACCTGCTCCCCAACCTCACTAACACGCTCATCCCTGCCCTAACCCATCTCTTCAACCTATCGCTATCTTCTGGTACCTTTCCCTCTGCCTTCAAACATGCCACCATCACACCCATCCTAAAAAAAACAAACCTTGACCCAACCGCTATGCCCAGCTATCGCCCAATATCATTGCTCCCGTTTGCTTCCAAACTCCTTGAGCAGCATGTCCACGCTCAACTTTCCTCCCACCTCTCATCTAACTCTCTCCTTGACAACCTCCAATCTGGCTTCCGCCCCCACCACTCCACTGAAACTGCCCTGACCAAAATTACTAATGATTTACTCACAGCCAAAGCTAACAGACAGTTCTCCATCCTCCTCCTCCTTGACCTGTCCTCTGCCTTTGACACAGTCGACCACTGCCTACTGCTACAGATTGTTTCTTCCCATGGAATCAAAGACCTTGCCCTGTCCTGGATCGCCACTTACCTTTCCGACCGCACATTTAGCGTCTTCCACTCCCACTCTACCTCCTCATCCCGCCCTCTCTCTGTTGGAGTCCCTCAAGGCTCTGTCCTGGGGCCCCTACTTATTTCCATCTATACCCTTGGCCTAGGACAACTCATAAAGTCCCATGGCTTCCAGTACCACCTGTATGCGGACGATACTCAGATCTACCTCTCTGGCCCAGATGTCACCTCTCTGCTGCCCAGAATCCCGGAGTGTCTATCAGCCATATCCTCCTTATTCACCTCTCGCTTCCTAAAACTCAATGTAGACAAAACCGAACTCATCATCTATCCTCCATCTCACATATCTTCCCTACCCGATCTATCTATTATGGTAAATGGCATCACGATCTCTTCCGCACCTGAAATCTGCTGCCTTGGAGTAACTCTCGACTCTGCCCTGTCCTTCAAACCACACATTCAAACTCTTGCCACCTCCTGTCGCCTCCAACTTAAAAACATTTCCAGAATCCGTCCCTTCCTCAGCCCTCAATCTACTAAAACTCTCGTGCATGCCCTCATCATCTCCCACCTTGATTACTGCAACACCCTCCTCTGTGGCCTCCCCGTCAACTCTCTTGCACCACTCCAGTCTGTCCTCAACCCTGCTGCCCGACTAATCCACCTCTCCCCTCGCTACTCCCTTGCTTCTCCACTCTGCAAATCCCTCCACTGGCTCCCAATTCCCCAACGAATCCAGTTCAAACTACTAACACTGACCTACAAAGCCATCCACAACCTGTCCCCTCCCTACATCTCTGAACTAATATCCCAATATCTTCCTTCACGCAATCTTCGATCCTCCCAAGACCTCCTACTATCCTCCACACTTATTCGTTCCTCACACAACCGCCTCCAAGATTTCTCCCGAATATCCCCCATCCTCTGGAATTCCACGCCTCAACATGTACGATTATCCACCACCCTTGAATCCTTCTGATGGAACCTGAAAACCCATCTCTTCTGGAAAGCCTACAGCCTGCAATAACCATTCCGCCTCGCCGCACCAACCGAGCTGCCGCCTCGCCGCCATCACCCGAGCTGCCGCCTCGCCGCCACCACCCTAGCTGCCGCCACCTCCAGAGCTGCCGCCTCGCCGCCACCACCACCAGAGCTGCCGCACCCCGACCTTCTGTTTCTTCACCATTATCCCGTAGAATGTAAGTCCGCAAGGACAGGGTCCTCTCCCCTTTGTACCAGTCTGTCATTGTAAATTTGTTTAATGTAAACGATATCTATAACTTTGTATGTCACCCCTTCTCATGTACAGCACCATGGAATTAATGGTGCTATATAAATAAATAATAATAATAAATAATAATCTCCGTCGTGAGGTTCTGCAGCAGCGGCAGGCCGCCAGTGTTGGAGCCTCTGCTGCTGGGCCGGGTCGGCCTGAACCTAAGATTGCTCTCCCTGACAGATTTTCAGGAGGCAGGGACAAGTTTTTTGTGTTTAAAGTGGCCTGCAAATTGTATTTCAAACTTCGTCCCTACTCATCTGGCAGTGAAGAGCAAAAAGTAGGGATTGTGATTTCTTTATTGCAGGGAGATCCACAATCTTGGGCTTTTTCCTTACCACAGGACTATGTTTGTCTCCAGTCTGTGGATGAATTGTTTGGGGCCCTGGCCCTCATTTATGACGACCCTGACCAAGTCGCACTGGCGGAGTCTAGACTTTGCCGCCCCCAGTAGGGAAATCGGTCAGTAGAGTCATATAGCTCTGAATTCCGTAGGTGGGCAACTGACACAAAATGGAATGATGCGGCTCTTAAAAGCTAATTTTGTGAGGGTCTTTCTGAGAAACTAAAAGATGTTCTGGCTATGTATGAGGCTCCTGTGTCATTAGAGGCGGCTATATCGCTTGGTATACATGTGGATAGACGCCTTCGGGATCGGTGGGTAAGACCACATTCCCCAGGTCCCTCTGGTGGGAGTCATTCCCCTGTGTCCGGGGATCAGCTTGGCAGTGAACCTGTGTTGAGGGAGGAGGTAGAACCCATGCAGTTAGGAGGGGCCGCCACCCCGTACTTCTCCGCTGAGAGTTGCAAGAAAAAAGGTGTTTGTTTTTTCTGCGGGGAAAAAGGGTCATTTTATTGGAGCCTGCCCTTTGGTACAAAGGCAAAAGGGTACTCGGTTAACCCTTGGTGGTCTGGAGTTAGATAAGCAGGTCATACATTTTTATTTTGCTTGCAGTTCCTGATTTGTCCTGTCAGCAGAGGTGGTGCTAGAGAGGAAAAAACCAAGAACATTTCTGTGTTAGTTGACAGTGGAGCTGGAGTCAGCATGGGGGACGCCAAGTTTATGAGAACTCATGGTCTTGCTTTCTGTACATTAGCTAAGCATATTCCCATTTTCGCCTTTGATTCAGCTCCACTTGCACAGAAGGCTCTCACACAAATTGTACATAATATAAAACTGATGGTGGGGGCGATTCATTTTGAAAAAATTCCATGCCATGTTTTAGAAGGGCTTCCTACTCCAATTGTGTTGGGCCTACCCTGGCTGGTCAGACATAATCCAGTGGTGGATTGGCAAGCCAGGGAAATCAATGAATGGGGAGATTACTGTCAGGAGAACTGTCTGAATGTTTCCCTTTCTGCAGTCTCTGCTGAAGTCTTGCCGGGATTTCTGAAAGGCTTTGAGGATGTCTTTTCTGAGAGGGGGTGTCAGGAGCTACCCCCGCATCGTGCATACGATTGTCCCATTAACCTGATCCCCGGAGCTAAACTGCCCAAATCCAGACTGTATAATCTTTCTGGCCCTGAGAGACAGGCTATGAAGGAGTTCATTGCCGAAAGTCTGGAGAAGGGACATTTCAGACCCTCATCTTCGCCCATTGCGGCGGGGTTCTTCTTTGTGAAGAAGAGAGATGGCGGCTTACGTCCCTGTGTAGATTTCCGGGAATTAAATCAAATCACCATCCGAGACCCATACCCTCTGCCTCTGATTCCAGATTTGTTCAGTCAGGTGGTGGGAGCTAAATGTTCTCCAAGTTGGACTTAAGGGGGGCTTACAGTCTGTTTAGGATCAGAGAGGGGGACGAATGGAAAACTGCCTTCAACACCCCTGAGGGGCATTTTGAGAGCCTGGTCATGCCATTCGGTCTCACTCCTGCCCCTGTAGTTTTCCAGCACTTCATCAACGACATATTTCATCACTTGGTGGGCAGGTTTGTGGTGGTCTATTTAGATGACATTTTGATTTATTCGCCGGATTTTTAGACACATCAGGGGCATGTTAAACAGGTTTTACAGATCTTAAGAGATAACAAATTGTATGCCAAACTGGAGAAATGTGTTTTTGCCGTGCAGGAGGTACAGTTTTTGGGATATTTGTTGTCATGTTCAGATTTTCGGATGGATCTGGAGAAGGTCTGTGCTGTCTTGGATTGGGACTGTCCTGAGAACCTGAAGGCCTTGCAGCGTTTTCTGGGCTTTACGAATTTTTCCCGAAAATTCATTCGGAATTACTCTGCAATTGTTAAACCCCTTACTGACATGACAAGAAAGGGGTCAGATTTTTCTAATTGGTCAGAGGCCGCTCTGAATGCTTTTTCCTCCCTAAAAAACTGTTTTGCCAAGTCTCCCATACTCAGTCAACCCGATGCTTCTCAGCCATTTATTGTAGAGGTGGGGGTGGGGGCTGTGTTGTCTCAAGGTCTGTCCCCTGCTAAATGGCACCGATGTGCATTTTTTTTTTTAAATTGTCCTCGGCCGAGAGGAACTATGACGTGGACAACAGGGAGCTGTGCAATTAAATTTGGTGAAATGCACTTGTGGGCTGCCATCTAGTATTTATCACAAATCCCTTCTGCAGTCGGCAAGTTGACCAGAAACTAGTGGTCGTTTTTTTTACGAGGTTCATTCTGTCACTTACGCCGGGGTCAAATGTCAAGCTCTGTAGGTTCTGGTGGGGAGACCAAGAGAGTACAGTGCCGATATTGCAGGAGGGGGTAGTTGTTTCGGCACTGTATCCTGAACTGGAGACTGAGGTGTTGGAAGCACAAGGGGATGCCCCGCCTCCTGTCCTTTAGGGAAGCTGTTTGTACCGCCCAATCTGTGCCTCAAGGTTATTAATGAATACCACAACTCAGTGCTAGCAGGGCATCCAGGGGGTAAAGCAACTGCGGACCTTCTCTCTCGTCGTTTTTGGTGGCTGGGGTTGCAACGGGATGTGGTGAAACATGTGTCCGCATGCAGTACTTTCGCTCGCTGTAAGGTATCGCGTACTCACCTGTCTGGTACTCTGCTCCCATTACCCATTCCCTCCAGGCCTTGGACACATCTATCAATGGATTTCATCACGGACCTACCAGTATCTTCGGGCAAAACGGTGGTGTTGGTGGTCGTGGATAGATCAGTAAAATGGTCCGTTTCGTCGCATTACCAGCACTTCCTAATGCCAAGACTCTGTCACAGGTTTTCATTAATGAGATTGTAAAACTTCACGGGGTTCCTTCCGATGTGGTGTCTGATTGGGGAACCAATTTGTTTTCAAGTTCTGGAGGGCATTCTGTTCTCGACTGGGGGTACAGCTGTCCTTCTCTTCGGCCTTTCATCCCCAGTCGAACGGGCAGACAGAGCGTGTTAACCAGAATTTAGAGACATACCTCAGATGTTTCATCTCTGAAAACCAAGAGGATTGGTCATCTTACCATTAGCGGAATTTGCAATTAATAATCACCGTCAAGAGTCCACTGGCAGGTCACCGTTTTTCGGTGCGTATGGTTATCATCCACAGTTTGGTACCTTTAATGGGGAGGGCTTCAGGAGTTCCGGAGGAAGAGCGTTTTGCGTCGTCGCTCTCTTCCGTGTGGCAGGGCGTCCTGAAGAATTTGAGAATCATGGGAGACAGGTACAAACGTATAGCTGACAGGAGACGTGTGCCAGGTTCTAGACCTGAATGTGAATAACTTTGTGTGGTTGTCCACTAGGAATATTAAGTTGAAGGTTCCTTCTTGGTAGTTGGGACCCAGGTTTATTGGTCCTTACAGAATATCTGCTATCATAAACCCAGTGGCGTTTCGTTTGGAGCTTCCTCAAGCTCTCAAAATCCACAATGATTTTCATAAATCTCTTCATAAGAAATGTGTGAACCCCATTGAGTCCTCACCCCCATCACCCCCCCCCCAATTTTGGTAGATGGCAATTTGGAGTTTGAGATTTCGAGGATTGTTGATTCTCGTCTCCTTCGCCGTTCCTTGCAGTACTTGGTGCACTGGAGGGGTTATGGTCCAGAGGAAAGGACGTGGGTGTCAGCGTCAGAGGTGAATGCCCCAGGTTGGTTAGGGCATTCCATACCTCACATCCTGAGAAACCGAGTCCTGAGTGTCCGGAGGCCACTCATAGGAGGGGGGATACCGTCATGAGCGCTTCGAAGGATACAGGCTATCATCCTGCATCAGGCCTCAGAAGGTCTGAGCTCCTGTCTATACAGACTGCTCCCTGAACTATCTGCCTCTAGGACCCAGCGTCGACCTTCTCCTGCTCAAAGTAGTTTGGATCTATTTAGTTAGTGGCTCAGCTGTGACCCAGTGCGGGTAATAGCTTCATTTCCACTTGTGCTTGCTAGAGTGTTGGACTATTTCAGAGTGCTCCAGTTTGGTGTCTGGAATCCCTCATCTGGTATCCGTATCTGGCGATTCAGCTAAGTGTTCCCCTGTTTGTCTCACCTTACCGTCTTTAGTTTAGCGGAGACTGCCTAGCGCGTCTCCCTCCCGTTCCCTATTCAGGACTTAGGCCTCAGGGAGATTCAGGGCCTGAGGTTCCTGCTCGGCGATTGGTGAGGAACCAATATAGGGACTCGGTAGGCGTTCTAGGGAGAGATTAGATCTAGCCTAGGGGTCTCCAAATCCCTTCCCTAGTGTCTGGGCCCCCTTCCCCATTTCCCTTTATGTTACACTTGGTTTTCCCACACTGTGCGTGACAATTATTCTTTTTACAATTGGCTCTGACAGTGCGCTCTGCTGCCAGCTCGTTACAGCTGGCCTGAGCCAGTAAAAGAGCGCACTGTTATTTTATACATCACACAGTGACCGAGCAGGGACTAGCCCAGCTCCTGAAAGGAAGTTTCACTGATGACGCTTTGTTTCAGGGAGGGGGTAGAGGCTGTGGCAGTGATGATGCCCTTTGATGATGCTCTGTTTGAATATCCCAACATGCACTGGGGTTTCTGAAACAAAGCATCATCAAAAATGAAGCTGTAAAAAACTCAGGTAACCAGTTTCTTATCTGGATTTCCAAAAGGGCCAACTCTAATGATTTTTTTTTTGTGATCAAACACAGATTCTAGTTGCTGTAAACACAAGTGCAATAAAATATATCCGCCACACAAGGTCTATTGGAACCTGTAGAAGGGTAAGCTTTTGAAATGGGGTTTAACAGAGTTAAATGGAATTTGTAACCTTGTGAAATGGTATATGCCTGCAGACATAGGGTCAATCTGTAGGTAAATAGCATTTTAATGCTTCCTGGCCTCTTTATGCCTCTTTCACACATCTGTTGTGCGCCTGACGGCGCCCCCGGCATTTTGCCGCATCCGGCATCCAGTATGAAAACCGGATGCGCCGCATCCGGTTTTTTGCAGGATCCGACCTGAACTTTTGAACCCACAAAAAGAGGGTTTCTGATGCCCGGAGACACTGGAAAATGTAGTAGTAGTAGTAGTAGTAGTAGTAGTAGTAGTCCTCGATTTCCAGAATCCGGATCACACTTTTGCCGGATTGCACAAAAGTCTGATCCGGTTCCATTGAATTCTATTGTTTGCGGCTGCCTGATGCGCCGCTTCAGGCACATCAGGCAGCTCCGGCAAAAAATAAAAACGTTACATGCTGCGTTGTGTCCGGCCGCCGGAATGTACATTTCCGCCGGATCCAGACAAAAACGGATACAACGCACTGACATGCGGCGCCATCCGGCGCTAATGAAAGTCAATGCAAAAAAAACGCATCCGGCATCACATTTCGCCAGATGCTGTTGGACAAAAAAATGCCGGAGGGCGCCGTCAGGCGCACAACGGATGTGTGAAAGAGGCCTTACTGAAAATGCAGATACCATGAGAAAATTAACTAATGTCCGCCTGCTTTCTGTCATAGAGGTGTGCCCAGAGGAGCTACAGTCATCACTCACAGTACCATTCACCATACTGTGAACTGCGGCTATAAGAACTCCAAGGCACTTTGATTGCACCATGTACAAGTGTTTCTCACTAAATTAGAATATCCTCAAAAAGTTAATTTATTTCAGTTCTTCAATACAAAAAGTGTAGCTTATATATTACGTATATAGAGTAATTACAGAGTGATCTATTTCAAGTGTTTATTTTTGTTAATGTTGATGATTAAGGTCGGCTCACTTAACTGCTCCTCGAGGTAGACACAGGCACTCGTGGGGTTAAAGTCTCTGGGTGGTTTATTGTATCATAAACCAAAAACCGAAAATGGTAACAGAAAAAAACAGCCTTTCTGGCTCAAAAGAAAATAAACAGTTCATATAGAGTCCGGCCCAGCACTTACAGGACAACACATATGGCAGCTCTCACAGGAGCTTCAGTATGGTGACTTCCTTGCCTCTACACAACATAGACAGTAGAAAAAAAAATTGGCTGGACATTTATTTCCCCAGCCACACCTTGAGGTGGAGATATGGTGAGTAGGCGTCCCGCCCATCTCTTACCTACTCACATAAAAACCCTCCCATAATATGGCTGCTTAATTCCTTCAGCACATATCATGCTGAAAAGAAACTTATGGGTTTCTAGATCACGGAGAAAAGCAATCTCCATGACACAAATCTCCCTTCACATACAGTGCCAGTGACGCTGTCACATATCTTACAGCCAATGAAAACCCAAAAGTCATTATCTCAATAAATTAGAATACTTTATAACACCAGCTTGAAAAATGAGATAGGACCCCGCTGACCATAAGATCTTACACTCTACAGTAGAGAGAGAGGACCCCACTTAACATAAGAGCTTACACCCTGTAGGAGAGAGAGGACCCAGCTGACCATAGAGCTTACACAATACAGGAAAGAGAGACAGAATCTTGCTGATCATAAGAGCTTACAGTCTACAGGAGAGAGACAGAGAAAGGGGAACCCACTTACTATTATTGCTTTCACTTTGCAGGAGAGAAAGGACCCCACTGACCATAAGAGCTTACACTCTACAGGAAAGAGAGAGGACCCCGCTGACCATAAGAGCTTACACTCTACAGGAAAGAGAGAGGACCCCGCTGACCATAAGAGCTTACACTCTACAGGAAAGAGGACCCCGCTGACCATAAGAGCTTACATTCTACAGGAGAGAGAGGACCCCGCTGACCATAAGAGCTTACACTCTACAGGAGAGAGGACCCCACTGACCATAAGAGCTTACATTCTACAGGAGAGAGAGGACCCCGCTGACCATAAGAGCACACTGCAATGCAAGAATGTTAGCCAGCTCTGTGGTGCTTCAGCAGTGTGGGATATGAATCCAGCGCGTTTTTGTTTGTGAGCTGCGAATCAAATCTCCAAATGTGACATTAAAAACAACAGTATCACTGTGCTTGATTGGCCAGCAAACTCACCTGACCTTAACCCTATAGAAAATCTATAGGGTATTGTCAAGAGGAAGATGAGAGACACCAGACCCAACATTGCAGATGAGCTGAAGGCTGCTATCAAAGCAACCTGGGCTTCCATAACACCCCAGCAGTACCACAGGCTGATCGCCTCCATACCACGCCACATTGATGCAGTAATTGATGCAAAAGGAGCCCCCACCAAGTATTGAGTGCATTTACTGAACATACATTTCAGTAGGCCAACATTTCGGATTTTAAAATCATTTTTCAAGCTGGTGTTATAGAGTATTATAATTTACTGAGATAATGACTTTTGGGTCTTCAATGGCTGTAAGCCATAATCATCAACATTAACAGAAATAAACACTTGAAATAGATCACTCTGTAATGACTCTATCTAATATATGAGTTTCACTTTTTGTATTGAAGAACTGGAATAAATTATCTTGTTGATGATATTCTAATTTTGTGAGAAGCACCTGTACATAGACAATGTTTTGCTTACTAGTAGGGGTGTTGCTGATGCCAACACTGTTCACAGCTGAATGTATTGTGTTTCAGACAGCTACTACCCTGCAATAGCTATACAGGCCGCCGATCAACCAGAGACTGTCAGATGACATCAGTGTGCCTACCTCGGGTGGCCATGGCATTGCCACCTGCTGTCCCACTCCCCTGCACCAGCAAAGGAGTAGGAAGAAGATCTTGCTTGCTGTGGGCCCAGACACAGGTAAGATGGATCTTTTTTTTTTTTTTTTAAATGTGTTGCAGAAGAGCGCCAGGATGGGGGACATTACTACAGGAAGGGGCCAGGACAGGGTACATTACAACAGGATAGGGGATGTTATTTCAGGAAGGGGTCATGACAGGGGACATTATTACAGGATAGGGGCCAGGATTGGAGATATTATTTCAGGATGAAGCCCAGGACAGCAGACATTATTACAGGATGAGGGCCAGGACAGGGTACATTATTGCAGGAACGGTCCAAGACGGTGAGCATTATTAAAGCATAGGAGACATTATTACAGGATGTGGGACTTTATTTAAGGATGGAGGCCAGGTTGGTGGGCATTATTACAGGAAGAGGCCAGGATGGGGACATTTTTACAGGATGGGGTATATTATTATAAGATAGGGGCCAGAATGAAGGACATTATTACAGGGGACCATACATCTGACCAATTGTGATGAGTGAACGTGCTCGGATAACTTGTTATCGAGCACGCTTGGGTTTTATCCAAGTATACTGGGCGTGCTTGGATAATATGTCAGAGACCCTGCAGCTGCATGTTTTGCTCCTTTTAGACAGCCTACAACTAGACTTCTTTTTTCTTATGGATGGAAGTGAGGGCAAGCCACCATTGAGTGGGGGCGCCATATTGCGTACAAGCTAGAGTGCCAATCTGCGCAGCAAGGTAAGGACATCTGATTAGGGACATCTGAGGGCTAGGTATGTTAGATTCTAGCCCATTGTGAATCCCTGAAGTGATCTGTTTTAATTACTGGTTAATAAGTCTATCTTTTGTTGGCATCAATGTGACTTTTGGTTGCTTGAATGGTATTAAATTGCTCTATATGATTGTCATATGACGGGGTTTTACTTGGAACTCTTTGGTATTATTCCCCCTAGTGTTTATATATTACCTACCTATTTATCCCTCACGCACCCCTCCCCCTTTTCCTGCTAACTCTCACCATATTTTCCCTTTCACAAATTGTGCTTCCCTTTTACCCTCTATCCCGGTGTCTATATACATGGGTACTCATGATATTGTAACTCTGTTATAATGCTGAGTTTGGTTGTTTTCGATAAGGTTTTTACCTTATCAAAATAGGTAGGGAAATTTAGGGTTAACTTAGGGGCAGCTGCCGTTGAGCGTGGGCGCCATATTGCATTCAAGGTAGTGTGCCAACCTTCGCAGACAGGTAGAGGCTCCTTCAGGGAATTATGGGGCTCCCCAACTTTTTGACTAGAGTGTGCCATTGTATTGAGTTTTGACCAGTCTAATTGGCCTGGTAAGGTGAATATTAGTTAGATTGTTTGCTGTGTTATTATTTTAATGAATTTGAATAAAAGGTAATTTTTAAAGGTATTAGGTTTTTTTTGTGAGCCAACTTACAGGATAGGCAAAAAACATATTACACCAACATATAGTAGGCAGCAAAGGCCTATAAAGAACAGTACTGACATAGTATTTTAGAAGATGTCATCATTAGGAGACAGATAATCTTTCACATTTAGGAACCAACTTCTTCAATTCTGATTTCACTTCTCTTCTCCTCAGCAAATGACATCTCATCTCTGTCGCTATTAGAAGAGAATCTATTGCCCCAGTCAGTGGGCTTAGGGATAGTCCAGGAGGAACGGATGGTAGGGCTAAAGAAGTGTTGGCCCTATCCTACTTGATACAACCTGATGAACTTGAACTGTCCAGTAAACTTCTGTTTGTTGAAAAGAACTTGATGTCCCCAGAGTTGTGTGCGGTGGCTCCTGAAGACTGAGGCCTGGAGACAGCAGAGGCCTCCAAGTGAGTGTGATGTACCCCACACCTGGCAGCACACTGGGACTGGGACACGGTTTTCCTGTAAAGTGCCAGAGCGTAACGGGACAGCAGCTCGGTCATGCCACTTTACAATATCATTCCAAAACAGTGAACATAAATCAATTTACTACTGCAGTTACTGATTTCAGCTAACAACTTACTGAGTAGTGTTACTTGACCATTTGAATACTGTGGGGTAATCATGCATACACACTTCTTCATATGCAGATATAAGAGGAAGTCAGCCATCAGGTAATCAGGCTTATTCTTAGCATTAGAGGAACTCAGCTGCTGGCAAACATCTGTTCCGAAGTCTAATTCTGAAAGTAATCACTATGATATGCTAGAAGAATAAATTAGGGATGGGTGTGCCCCAATATGGCAGTGACAATGTACTTTTTGAAAAAGTTATTGGCTGCAATAGTAGAAAAAGTTTTTTTCGTCTACAGACTTATAATTAATCATGTGATATTTATATTTTAGCTCAGTCCCCATCCATTAAGTAAATTCTGTCTAGTGTTAACAGACCAAGGGTTACACCTATTTCTCTCGCACCCATGACAGCACCACAGAGAGAGGGGGTCCGGCCTTCAGGGACAGGAACCTACAGATAAAAGGGCGGTACCTCTCCTCCGCCCCCAGTTGGGTTCCTGTCCCTGACGAGTAACCTATTGTGCGGTACCTTTCTTCTGAAGATGGAGTCCGGGGCCGGTCCGTCCGGCTACTAGCAGCGGGGAGCCCCCTGTTATGGCGGGCGCGGTTCCCGAAGCCGCCACCGCCGGGTCCGATGGGCTGCGGGGTGCGCGGCAGGAAGACGCCAGCCGCCGCTCCGGAGAGGAGTATGGGGCTGTGAGGGACCTGGAGCAGCGGGGTGGCGCCATCGCACATGCCGGATCCAAGATGGCGCCTGCCCCGGTAGGAGACAAGCTCCTTCCAGGTCCCAGAGTCGGCACTCCTGAGGAGCGTGGTGCAGGGTGCGATGACGTCACCCAGGGCGGGAGATTTAAAAATGGGTGCTTGCAGCTGCTTCTGGCTGGAAGTGTCCCATAGAAATGGATAGCGACCAGCAACAGGAGCAGCCCAGGCAGCAGCAGACCAAGCAGCAGCAGCCTCATCACCTGAGACATAAAGACCGCGATGGACGAGACC
Source organism: Oophaga sylvatica (assembly GCA_033576555.1). NCBI lineage: Eukaryota > Metazoa > Chordata > Amphibia > Anura > Dendrobatidae > Oophaga > Oophaga sylvatica. Next base: position 470,472,211 of record JARQOD010000001.1, read on the forward strand.
CGATCAGCAGAGGGGCCCGTCTCTTCTGCTGATCGGGCCCCAGCAGAAGAGACGGGGCCCGATGCGGGCCCCCTTTGCTGATCGGGCCCCAGGGACAGTATTCTGCGGCGAAGTAATTGAACCTGCGTGACGTCCGAGACGCAGGTTCAGTTACTCTATTGAGTTGCAGGTCCGTGCGGGCCCGCAAGTCAATAGTTAAAGCGCCAGCCAATCGGAGGCTGGCAGCTGACGTCAGCGTGCATGGCGCCGGCGTATGACGTCATTGTCATTCGCCGGCAAGTGCGCGCTTGAAACGTCGGGACTCGGGAGATATCAACGCCGCGGGAGCGCCGCGGCCAGGTAAGAAGAACGTTTTTTTTTTTTAAATTTATTTATTTATTGATTGGCAATGTGGGCAGGATGGAATCGCTGGGGGGGGCAGGATGGAATCACTGGGGGGCAGGATGGAATCACTGGGGGGCAGGATGGAATCGCTGGGGGCAGGATGGAATCACTGGGGGCAGGATGGAATCGCTGGGGGGCAGGATGGAATCGCTGGGGGCAGGATGGAATCGCTGGGGCAGGATGGAATCCCTGGGGGCAGGATGGAATCGCTGGGGGCAGGATGGAATCGCTGGGGGCAGGATGGAATCACTGGGGGCAGGATGGAATCACTGGGGCTGGGGCAGGATGGAATCACTGGGCCTGGGGGCAGGATGGAATCACTGGGGCTGGGGGCAGGATAGAATCACTGGGGGGCAGGATAGAATCACTGGGGGGCAGGATGGAATCGCTGGGGGCAGGATGGAATCGCTGGGGGGCAGGATGGAATCGCTGGGGGCAGGATGGAATCACTGGGGACAGGATGGAATCACTGGGGGCAGGATGGAATTGCTGGGGCTGGGGACAGGATGGAATCGCTGGGGCTGGGGCAGGATGGAATCACTGGGGTCAGGATGGAATCGCTGGGGCAGGATGGAATCACTGGAGGGCAGGATGGAATCGCTGGAGGGGCAGGATGGAATCGCTGGGGGGCAGGATGGAATCGCTGGGGGCAGGATGGAATCGCTGGGGGCAGGATGGAATCACTGGGGCTGGTGGCAGGATGGAATCACTGGGGCTGGTGGCAGGATGGAATCACTGGGGGCAGGATGGAATCACTGGGGGCAGGGTGGAATCACTGGGGAGGGCAGGGTGGAATCACTGGGAGGGCAGGATGGAATCACTGGAGGGCAGGATGGAATCACTGGGGGCAGGATGGAATCACTGGGGGCAGGATGGAATCACTGGGGCTGGGGGCAGGATGGAATCACTGGGGCTGGGGCAGGATGGAATCACTGGGGGCAAGATGGAATCACTGGGAGGGCAGGATGGAATCACTGGGGGCAGGATGGAATCACTGGGGCTGGAGGCAGGATGGAATCACTGGGGCTGGTGGCAGGATGGAATCACTGGGGCTGGGGGCAGGATGGAATCACTGGGGCTGGGGGCAGGATGGAATCACTGGGAGGGCAGGATGGAATAACTGGGCTGGTGGCAGGATGGAATCACTGGGGCCTGGGGGCAGGATGGAATCACTGGGGCAGGATGGAATCACTGGGGCTGGTGGCAGGATGGAATCACTGGGGGCAGGATGGAATCACTGGGGGCAGGATGGAATCACTGGGAGGGCAGGATGGAATCACTGGGGGCAGGATGGAATCACTGGGGCTGGGGGCAGGATGGAATCACTGGGGCTGGTGGCAGGATGGAATCACTGGGGCTGGGGGCAGGATGGAATCACTGGGACTGGGGTCAGGATGGAATCACTGGGAGGGCAGGATGGAATCACTGGGGCTGGTGGCAGGATGGAATCACTGGGGCCTGGGGGCAGGATGGAATCACTGGGGCTGGGGGCAGGATGGAATCACTGGGGCTGGTGGCAGGATGGAATCACTGGGGGCAGGATGGAATCACTGGGTCTGGTGGCAGGATGGAATCACTGGGGCTGGTGGCAGGATGGAATCACTGGGGCCTGGGGGCAGGATGGAATCACTGGGGGGCAGGATGGAATCACTGGGAGGGCAGGATGGAGTCACTGGGGGCAGGATGGAATCACTGGGGGCAGGAAGGAATCACTGGGGGCAGGATGGAGTCACTGGGGCAGGATGGAATCACTGGGGCAGGATGGAGTCACGGGGGCAGGATGGAGTCACGGGGGCAGGATGGAGAGACGGGGCAGGATGGAGTGATGGGGCAGGATGGAGTGACGGGGCAGGATGGAGACACGGGGGCGCAGGATGAGACATGGGGGCGCAGGATTGGAGACATGTTGCAGGATGGAGACAGATGGGGCAGGATCATGGGACAGATGGTCTGGGGCAGGATCATGGGACAGATGGAGCAGGATCATTGGGCAAGATGGATACAGATGGTGCAGGATCATGGGGCAGGATGGATACGATGGGGACAGATGGGGCAGGATGGATACGATGGGGACAGATGGGGCAGGGTCATGGGACAGATGGTCTGGGGCAGGATCATGGGGCATGATGGAGACAGGTGGTGCAGGATCATGGGACTGGATGGATACGATGGGGACAGATGGGACAGGATCATGGGGCAGGATGAGACATCACATGGTGGCAGGATAGGAGAACATATGGCTGGAGCCAGAAATGAGACACACAGGGGCCAGGATGGGAGATATTATTACAATAGGGGCTAATTTAGGGATATTATTACTGCAGTGATGTATTTATTTTATTTTTTGAGGATACTGTTTTAAGTGGGAGGGCGGTACTGTTACTGTGCAGAGTGACACTGTCGACTTTTTTTTCTTCATCTGGTGTAGTTTACAATTTGGAAAAGTAATGTGTTCTGCAAGCGGTTCTCTAGATAACTGTGTTATTTCCTGCAGAGATGAGCCCTGGCTGGAAGAAGTGACGGCGGTCTGTGCTGGATGAAGATTAAAAGCGAAGATGAAAGACTTCACCTAGAGACGTCACAGGTGAGTCAGTGTGTTACCTGTATACTGACACTATACACTGTATACTATATACAGCGGTCATGTGTAAAATGTCACCAGTGATCACTGTATTACCTTTACATTATACACTATATACAGAGCTCCTGTGTATAATGTCACTGGCGATCACTATTACTTGTACACAGACACTGCATCAGTATTGTAGTGTTCAGTCACTATGTGGTGGTAATATGTTGTCCGTCCATGGTGTGGCCGTATTTGTTCCTTGTATGTGCTATTTGGTCACTATGTGGTAGTAATATGTGGTCTGGTCATGGTGTGGTGGTATTTTTTCCTTGTATGTGATATTATTGGTCACATGTGGTGATAATATGTGGTCTGGACATGGTGTGGTGGTATTTGTTCCCTGCATGTGCTATTATTGGTCATCATATGGTGGTAATATGTGGTCTGGTCATGGTGTGGTGGTATTTGTTCCTTGTATGTGCTATTATTGGTCACCATATGGTGGTAATATGTGGTCTGGACATGGTGTGGTGGTATTTGTTCCTTGTATGTGCTATTATTGGTCACCATATGGTGGTAATATGTGGTCTGGACATGGTGTGGTGGTATTTGTTCCTTGTATGTGATATTATTGGTCACCATATGGTGGTAATATGTGGTCTGGACACGGTGTGGTGGTATTTGTTCCCTGTATGTGCTATTATTGGTCATCATATGGTGGTAATATGTGGTCTGGTCATGGTGTGGTGGTATTTGTTCCTTGTATGTGCTATTATTGGTCACCATATGGTGGTAATATGTGGTCTGGACATGGTGTGGTGGTATTTGTTCCTTGTATGTGCTATTATTGGTCACCATATGGTGGTAATATGTGGTCTGGACATGGTGTGGTGGTATTTGTTCCTTGCATGTGCTATTATTTGGTCACTATGTGGTGGTAATATGGTGTCTAGTCATGGTGCAGTGGTATTTGTCCACTATGTGATA
>JARQOD010000001.1:470476250-470523177 GCA_033576555.1 Oophaga sylvatica
AGATGAACTTGCCGGTCGGGACATTCCAACCTCTCTCGATGACCTAATAACTCTTGCCAATCGAATTGATCGACGGTTTCAGGAGCGCGCCAAAGAGGTCACCCGTGAGAGAAGGCTTTCTCGTCTAGCTCCTACTTTTCAGAGACCCGTAACTCCTTCCGTTTCTCCCCAGGTACACACTCCTGAGCCTATGCAGGTCGACCAGACCAAGATGGTCAAAGCCCGTCAGGACTTACGCCGTGCCGAGGGGAGTTGCTTCTACTGTGGCAGTAAGGAGCACCTGATCGGTACCTGTCCAGAGAGGTCGGGAAACGCCTGTGTCTAGGTTCGCTCGGAGAGGTCAACCTAGACAAGAATAAATCCTCTCCATCTCTGCTGCTGTCAGTCTCAATTCTCCTCGGTGAGAACCGTTATTTCGAACTAGCCCAACTTGATTCTGGAGCAGCCGGGAATCTTGTTTCACAGGCTCTAGTAGAAAAATATCGCATTCCTACCAAACCTCTGGTTGAACCAGTATCTGTTGCTGCTGTGGATGGGGGTCTCCTACCACGTCCCATCCAACTTATCACTGAAGCCATAACCCTGCAGGTGGGAATGTTGCATTCTGAGAGCATCTCGTTTCATGTTCTGCCTGGACTCTCTCACGCTTTCTTACTAGGTCTGCCTTGGCTCCAAAAGCATGCACCCGTGCTCGACTGGCAGACTGGAGAGATCCTTCGCTGGGGACAGGACTGTCATAAAATGTGTTTGGTTCCTGTTCATCCCGTCCGTCCTTCTCCTACACCAACTAATCTACCAGGGCTCCCGATTCCATATTGGTCATTCGCTGATGTCTTTAATAAAAAGGAAGCAGAGACATTACCCCCTCACAGACCGTATGATTGCCCGATCGACCTGCTACCCGGTACTACGTCTCCCCGTGGGCGTATTTACCCATTGTCCGCTGCTGAGACCAGGTCGATGTCCGAATATATCGAGGAGAATTTGGCCAAGGGATTCATCCGGAAATCCACATCCCCAGCGGGAGCAGGTTTCTTCTTCGTAAAAAAGAAAGACGGCTCTCTCCGTCCCTGTATTGACTACAGAGGCCTAAATTTGATCACGGTGAAGAATAAGTACCCTCTTCCGCTCATTCCAGAATTGTTTGATCGTCTGAGGGGGGCTAGAATCTTTACCAAACTGGATCTTCGTGGGGCATATAACCTGGTCCGTATCCGTCGGGGAGATGAATGGAAGACGGCATTCAACACCCGGGACGGCCACTACGAGTATTTGGTGATGCCCTTTGGTCTCTGTAATGCTCCAGCAGTCTTTCAGGAGTTGGTCAATGACATCTTCCGGGACCTTCTCTACTCCTGCGTTGTGGTGTACCTAGACGACATCTTGGTCTTCTCTCCGGACCTCCAGTCTCACCGGAGGGATGTTCGTCAGGTTCTGCTCAGGCTCAGGCAGAATCACCTCTTCGCCAAATATGAGATGTGCCTCTTTGAGCAGACCTCGCTTCCGTTTTTGGGCTACATCATTTCTCAGACAGGCCTACGAATGGATCCGGAGAAACTGTCTGCCATCGAGAAATGGCCCCGACCGGAGGGGTTGAAGGCCATTCAGCGGTTCCTGGGATTCGCCAATTATTACCGCCTTTTCATACCGCACTTCTCTTCCCGGACTGCTCCAATCTCCGCACTCACCCGCAAGGATGCTAATCCCAAACAGTGGACGCCCGAAGCAGAGGAGGCCTTTCTTTCTTTAAAACAGGCCTTCTCTTCCGCTCCAGTGCTGCATCGCCCGGACGGCAACAAGCAGTTCTTGCTGGAGGTGGACGCTTCCTCTTCTGGAGCCGGAGCGGTAATTACTCAAAAATCTTCATCCGGGAGGATGGTATCTTGCGGCTTTTTCTCCAAACTCTTCTCCTCTTCTGAGCGCAATTACTCCATAGGAGGCCGAGAGTTATTGGCCATCAAGTTGGCATTGGAGGAGTGGCGTTACCTACTCGAGGGGGCTCTTCATCCGGTAATCATTTACACTGACCACAAAAATCTGGCTTACCTCCAGCATGCCAGAGACTTAACCCTCGCCAAGCTTGGTGGTCCTTGTTTTTTGCCCGCTTTGATTTTCTCTTACATTTTCGCCCGGCCGACAAGAACATCAAGGCGGAGGCCTTGTCCCGGTCCTTCCTGGTGTCGGATCTCGAGGAGGAACCTAAACATATCATCGATCCCGCCAGAGTGATGCAGGTGGCTCCCGTGAGTCTAAATCGTCTCCCTCCTGGTAAGACGTTCGTATCGGTAACCGATCGGGAGAGAATCCTACACTGGGGTCATTCGTCTAAACTAGCTGGCCACGCTGGTCAGAAAAAGACCCTCCAGCTCATTACTCGGCATTACTGGTGGCCTACCCTGCACAAGGACGTAATAGACTTTGTTTCTGCCTGTGTCTCCTGTGCCCGCAACAAAGTTCCGAGACACCTGCCTGCCGGCCGTCTTCTTCCGCTTCCTGTACCCGCTGCCCCCTGGCAGCATATAGCCATGGACTTCATAACAGATCTGCCCGTCTTTGCCGGTTGTACGGTCATTTGGGTGGTCGTTGACCAATTTTCCAAGATGGCTCACTTCATTCCCCTGCCAGGGCTTCCGTCTGCACCCGAGTTGGCTAAAGACTTTATTCGCCACATCTTCCGTCTTCATGGTCTGCCTCGTCACATTGTGTCGGATCGTGGGGTACAGTTCACCTCACGTTTCTGGAGAGCCACTTGTAAGTTGCTAGACATCACCTTGGATTTCTCCTCCGCTTACCACCCGCAGTCCAATGGACAAGTCGAGCGAATCAATCAGAATCTGACCAGTTATCTCCGGCACTTCGTTAATGCCCACCATTCTGACTGGGTGGATCTCCTGCCTTGGGCCGAATTCTCTTACAACAATCACGAGAGCGAATCTTCCTCCAAATCTCCGTTTTTTGTAGTCTTCGGTCAACACCCTCGGATCCCTGTTCCTGTCTCCATCTCTGTGGACAATCCAGCTGCGGAATCTCTGGTTAACGAATTTTCCTCCATATGGGAGAGTACCCGGTCCACACTCATTCTGTCATCCGAGCGCATGAAGAAACATGCTGACAAAAAACGTCTGGATCCTCCTCAATTCCGTCCTGGGGATAAGGTCTGGCTTTCGTCCAAGTATGTCCGGCTCAAGATTCCTTCCTACAAGTTAGGCCCTCGGTTCATCGGTCCTTTTGAGATCATCAGTCAGATCAACCCGGTGTCCTACAAATTGAAACTCCCGGCCAATTTGCGGATTCCTAACTCCTTCCATGTATCTCTCCTCAAACCGGTGGTACTTAACTCTTTTGTCAAGTCTACAGGTACACCTCCTGCTCCAGTGTCTGCTGAAGACGAATTTGAGGTAGAGAACATTCTGGCCACCAAAAGGGTAGGAGGAAAGACCTATTTTCTGGTGGATTGGAAGGGGTTTGGTCCTGAGGAGAGAACGTGGGAGCCTCGGGAGAACATCCATGCCCCTCTCATCCTAGCTAAATTTCTTTCTGGCCTAAAAAAGGGGGGCCTAAAGGGGGGGTACTGTAGCGCCGGCGTCCCTGCCCTCTGCAGGCAGGGACGCTGTTCCCCTGCGACAGCGTCCTCTGCCAGGCAGGGACGTCGCCCCCCTTACCCGCGCTCAGCGTCCTCCTTCCGCCCTGCTGGGGCCGCGCGCTCCTTCCCTGCTACTGGACTTAGGGCGCGCGCCCGCGCGCTCCCCCGCTCTTAAAGGGGCCGCGCGCATCTTTCAAAAAGGTCCCCGGCCAATGCCGGAGGACTCCACCCTATATAAAGTACTTCCTCCTTAATGGAGGTGCCCGAGCAATGTTGTTATTGCACTGTTCACTACTCTGCTTTAGCCCTCAGGGTCCGTTACCAGTTACCTGCCTGTTTCCTGCCAGTTTGCTGTCTACTACCTGTCCGCAAGCCTGCCTGGAGGTTCGGCCGTCACATGCGGTGACCATCGGCTATTCCAGAGAATCTCGCCTGCTCACTTGGGGGCGCTCATCTGCCATCTGCCTGCAAACCTACCTGGAGGTTCGGCCGTCACATGCGGTGACCATCGGCAATTCCAGAGACTCTCGCCTGCTCACTTGGGGGCGCTCATCTGCCATCTGCCTGCAAGCCTACCTGGAGGTTCGGCCGTCACATGCGGTGTCCATCAGCTATTCCAGAGACTCTCGCCTGCTCACTTGGGGGCGCTTATCTGTCATCTGCCTGCTAGCCTACCGGGAGGCTCCACCATCTCAGGTCGTATATACCTGTCCATTCGGAGACTGCCCCGGTCACTTGCCGTGACTACTCGCCTGTCCATTCAGAGACTGCCCCGGTCACTTGCCGTGACTACCCGCCTGTCTATCCAGAGACTGCCCCGGTCACTTGCCGTGACTACCCGCCTGTCTATCCAGAGACTGCCCCGGTCACTTGCCGTGACTACCTGCCCGTTTATCCAGAGACTGCCCCGGTCACTTGCCGTGTCTACCTGCCTGTCTATCCAGAGACTGCCCCGGTCACTTGCCGTGACTACCCGCCTGTCTATCCAGAGACTGCCCCGGTCACTTGCCGTGACCTCCCGCCTGTCTGTCCAGAGACTGCCCCCGTCACTTGCAGTGATTTCCTGTCGTCTCCCCGGGCGCCACCCGCTCCTTTACAAGGAAAGCCTCCTTGTATAATAAAGCTCAGAGGTTCCGCCTCCCAGACCCGTTACAAAAACACATCTGTTCAGAGCGGCCTATCACATTCACTAATCAAAGTCATTCTCTGTGTAAGTGTGTGTGTAGCCCATTCACTATCTCCATCCATCCCTCACTCCCTCAAGATGGCTGGACCATCATTGTAAATGCACCATTGTATATACACACCTGTACTTTGTATCTCCCCCACCTCATTCTAGATTGTAAGCTCTCACGAGCAGGGTCGTCTTATTTTGCTTTAATTATTGTATTGTTAACGTTGTTACTTATGACTTGTGTTTTGCAACTGTTAAACTGTAAAGCGCTGCGGAATATGATGGCGCTATATAAATAAAGATTATTATTATTATTATTATTATGTATTGTCCACCAAAACATCACTTTCACCTAGTTATTTAGTCACTTTACTTTTTAATTTTTAGGTTAGCACATCTTACTAATTTTACACCAGGTAACTTTAATCAACACTATATGTGTATACTGTATCGCGCCTGATAACATAGTGTCCCGATGTATAGATACGTAGATGCATTATAGCCTATTCTATCGATCCATTCTTGTTTAAGGCATAGTACCTCGGCATTTCAGATAGCACGCATGCGCCTTTTCACATAGCCCCAAGTACTTCCAGGAACGCTCTGTCCTTGGTCCACATGCATTCTAGCATGCATTCCAATGAGCGCTGTCCTGGAAGTAAGTTTGTTTACATGGGGAGTGACGAATGCTGCATGCACTGAATATGTCTTGAAAGCTGATTGGTCCTGTACCTCCACTAAGACTGTTACATCTATCTTCATTGGTTTAAGCTTATTTAAAAGGGTCGCCACCCACTACCCAGACATGCCCCTGAAAGAAGCTAAAAGTGAAAGGTACATAAAGATGAGACCTCGGGACCGAAAACCTTCCAGGACACAAGATACTGCAACCTTCCTCTGTGCCACCTGGAATCCAATATGCGAGAAGTCTCAAACTCGCCATCCTCATCAATTGGAGGAACAGTCAGCATCGCATCCTTATCTGGCGTGTCAACTTTCTTCAGTAAAGATACATGAAAAACTGAATTAATTCTCCAGGATGAGGGTATGTCAAATCTCACAGCTGCAGAGTTGACAACCTGAACCACTTTGAAGGGTCCTACAAATTTAGGCCCCAGTTTTTTAGAAGGGATCTTCAAATGCAGATTCCTTGAGGACAACCAGACCATGTCACCAACTGCGAACAACGCCTCCCTTCTTTTCCTGTCAAAATATTTCTTAGACCTCCTATTCGCCTCTTTCAAATTATGGCGTACATTGGTCCAAACCCTTTCCAAACTTTCAGAAAAACTCTCATCCTCAGGCACAGCCGCCCCAATCTTAGAAAATGGACCAAAAGATGGATGTCTCCCTGTACAGCAAAAAAAAGGAGAACACCCAGCCGAGGCAGACGTATGATTATTAAGAGCAAACTCGGCTAGTGGTAGATATTCCAACCACATCTCCTGATTGTCTGCTACAAAACATCTCAAAAACTGCTCAACGTCCTGGTTCTTCCTTTCGGTCTGTCCATTGGACTCTGGATGATAACCTGATGAAAATGACAAATGAACCTTTAATCTGTCACAAAAAGCACGCCAGAAGCGAGCCACAAAATGTGGTCCTCTGTCGGAAACAATGTCCATGGGAAACCATGGAGCCTGACAACCTCTCTCACAAATGCCTTAGCTAGAGTCTTGGCGCAGGGCAATTTATTGAACGGACCAGATGACACATCTTACTAGATGGATACTAAGTTCCGTAATAGAAGATACCCTTTTCACATTTTGGATGGTGAAAATGACACACGTAGAGTACCCGTGAAACCCTCTAACCGTACCGACTACCTTTTATTAGAACTTTTCACCATTTTAATTATCACATCAACCAGTGCATTTTCAGGCATTGGAACATCCTTAACCCCTTAATGTCCACTGACGTGCACAGTCCGTCATGGCAAGGTGTCAGTTTTGGCACCTTGACGGACTGTGCACGTCATGCCTTTGAACTACCACTGCGTGTATTCACGCAGTGGTAGTTCAGTGCCGACAGCTGTCACAGACAGCTGTCGGCTGTTAACCCCCTGACTGCTGCGATCGAGCGCGATCGCAGCGCTCAGGGGGAGAGGCAGAGGGTCGGGAACTCCCTCTGCCTTAGATCGGCACCCTGCAATGTATTTGCAGGGCCCGATCTCTGCCTTGATGACCCGGGGGTTGTCATGACAACCTCCGGGTCATCTAGCTACGGAAAGCCGTTGTGACCATGGTCACAGCAGCTTCACTATAGGTACAATGCATTGCAATGCCTTGTAACTGCAATCAAAAGTAAAAAAGTGAAAGTCCCATAAAGGGACAAGGTAAAAAAAGCATTTTTTTTTAAAAAAAATTGTAAAAAAAATATTAAAAAATAATTTAAAAAAATTCCCCTAAAAAATACACATTTTTATGTAATAAAAAAACAAAAAACAAAAAAAATACACATGTTTGGTATTGCCGCGTCCGTAAAAATCCCATCTGTAAAAGCATAACCCTAGTTAACCCCTTCAGTGAAAGCCGTAAAAAAAAACCACAAAAAATTAGTAAATTATACTTTTTCCAAGCGGTATCATCATACCGCTTGGAAAAAGCGCAATAACACGCAATAAAAAAGTGGGATATAAATAAGCATGGTACCGCTGAAAACATCATCTTGTCCCGCAAAAAAGAAGCTGCTATACAGCATCATCAGCGAAAAAATAAAAAAGTTATAGCTCGCGGAATAAACTGATGGAAAAATAATTATTTTTCTATAAAAATTTTTATTGCGTAAAAAACGCCAAAACATAAAAAAATATATAAATGAGGTATCGCTGTAATCGTAGTGACCCGAAGAATAAAGCTGCTTTATCATTTTTACCACACGTTGAGCGGAGGAAAAAAAACCAAAAAACAATTCCTGAATTGCTGGTTTTTGTTCATTCTGCTTCCACAAAAATCGGAATAGGAAGCGATCAAAAAACGTTATGTGCCCGAATATGGTACAAATAAAAATGTCAGCTCTTCCCGCAAAAAATAAGCTCACAGATAACTCTGTCGGCCGAAATATGGAAAAATTATAGCTCTCAAAATATGAAGATGCAAAAATTTCCTACAAAAAATTCTTCCAAAAAAAAGCATCTTTTAGTGTGTGACAGAAGCTAAACATGAAAAAAGGGTATAAATCTGGTATCGCAGTAATCGCACCGACCCGAATAATAAAGTCGCATAATCACTAATACTGCACGAGGAACGGTGTAAAAAATAAAACCAATTCTTCACCTTTTGTGGATTTGTTCATTCTGCCTCCCAAAGATCGCAGTAAGGCGATCACAGTGGTTCCCCCCCACATATGGGATATCAGCGTACTCAGGACAAATTGCACATCAACTTTTGGGGTCCTATTTCTCCTGTTACCCTTATAAAAATAAAAATTTGGGGGCAAAAAGGTCATTTTTGTGGAAAAAAATGATTTTTTTATTTTCACGGCTCTACATTATAAACTTCTGTGAAGCCCTTGGGGGTTCAAAGTGCTGACCATACATCTAGATAAGTTCATTGGGGGGTCTAGTTTCCAAAATGGGGTCACTTGTGGGGGGTTTGTACTGTTTAGGCACATCAGGGGCTCTCCAAACGTGACATGACACCCGCAAACCATTCCATCAAAGTCTGCATTTGAAAACGGCGCTCCTTCCCTTCCGAGTTCTGCCATGCGTCAAAATAGTGGTTTACCCCCACATATGGGGTATCAGCGTACAAACTGCACAATAACTTTTGGGGTCATGTTACCCTTCATTGGGGGGTCTAGTTTGCAAAATGGGGTCACTTGTGGGCGGTTTCTACTGTTTAGGCACATCAGGGGCTCTCCAAGCGCGACATGACACCCGCAGACCATTCCATCAAAGTCTGCATTCAAAAACGGTGCTCCTTCCCTTCTGAGCTCTGCCATGCATCAAAATAGTGGTTCCCTCCCACATATGGGGTATCAGCGTACTCAGGACAAATTGCACAATAGCTTTTGGGGGTCCTATTTCTCCTGTTACCCTTATAAAAATAAAAATTTGGGGGCAAAAAGATTATTTTTGTGGAAAAAAATATGATTTTTTTTATTTTCACGGCTCTACGTTATAAACTTCTGTGAAGCCCTTGGGGGTTCAAAGTGCTCACCACACATCTAGATAAGTTCCTTGGGGGGTCTAGTTTCCAAAATGGGGTCACTTGTGGGGGGTTTCTACTGTTTAGGCACATCAGGGGCTCTCCAAACGTGACATGACACCCGCAAACCATTCCATCAAAGTCTGCATTTGAAAACGGCGCTCCTTCCCTTCCGAGTTCTGCCATGCGTCAAAATAGTGGTTTACCCCCACATATGGGGTATCAGCGTACAAATTGCACAATAACTTTTGGGGTCATGTTACCCTTTGGAAAATAAAAATTGGGGGTGGAAAGATCGTTTTTGTGGAAAAGAAATGATTTTTTAATTTTAAGGCTCTACTTTATAACCTTCTGTGAAGCCCTTGGGGGTTCAAAGCTCTCACCACACATCTGTTTCTTGGGGGGTCTAGTTTCCAAAATGGGGTCACTTGTGGGGATTTCCACTGTTTAGGCACACAGGGACTCTCCAAATACGACATGGCGTCCAATCTCAATTACAGCCAAAAAAGTTAAATGGCGCTGCTTCCATTCCGAGCTCTGCCATGCGCCCAACTAGTGGTTTACCCCCACATATGGGGTATCAGCGTACTCAGGACAAATTGCAAAATAACTTTTGTGATCCTTTTATCCTTTGAAAAATAAAAATTGGGGGTGAAAAGATCATTTTTGTGGAAAAAATATGATTTTTAAATTTTACGGCTCTACGTTATAACCTTCTGTGAAGCCCTTGGGGGTTCAAAGTGCTCACCACAGATCTAGATAAGTTCCTTGGGGGGTCTAGTTTCCAAAATGGGGTCACTTATGGGGGGTTTCCACTGTTTAGGTACATCAAGGACTCTCCAAGTGCGACATGGTGTCCGCTCTCGATTCCAGCCAATTTGACATTCAAAATCTCAAATGATGCTTCTTCCCTTCTGAGCACTGCCGTGCGCCTAAAGATTGGTTTTCCCCCACACATAGGGTATCGGTGTACTCAGGAGAAATGTACAACAAATATTGTGGTTCATTTTCTCCTGATACCCTTGACAAAATTTAAAAAATTGTGTCGAAAAAATTTTTTGGGGAAAAAAAGTTAAATATTCATTTTTTCCTTCCACATTGCTTCAATTCTTGTGAAGTACCTAAAGGGTTAATAAACTTCTTGAATGTGGCTTTGAACACCTTGAGGGGTGCAGTTTTTAGAATGGTGTCACTTTTGGGTATTTTCTGTCATATTGACCCCTCAAATTCACTTCAAATGTGAGGTGGTCCCTAAAAAAAAATGGTTTTGTAAATTTTGTTGGAAAAATGAGAAATTGCTGGTCAACTTTTAACACTTATAACTTCCTAACAAAAAAAAATTTTGGTTCCAAAATTGTGCTGATGTAAAGTAGACATGTAGGAAATGTTATTTATTAACTATTTTTGTGACATATCTCTCTGATTTAATGGCATAAAAATTAAAAGTTTGAAAATTGCAAAATTTTCTAAATTTTTGCCGTATTTCCGTTTTTTTCATAAATAAACGCAAGTTATATCAAATAAATTTTACCACTATCATGAAGTACAATATGTCACGAGAAAACAATCTCAGAATCGCCAAGATCCGTTGAAGCGTTCCAGAGTTATAAGCACATAAAGAGACAGTGGTCAGAAATGTAAAAATTGGCCTGGTCATTAACCTACAAAATGGCTTGGTCGTTAAGGGGTTAAAAGTGCTTATCCCCAAGTTCCGGAATTTAGCTCCAAACCCATGATCTGTAATAAGAGAAGTCCCAATCTTAAGAATCACTTGGTAAGAGCAGGTCCATCCAAAAAGGGCCTTAGACAAATTTTTCACCACACCCCGCAACGGGACATTTCCTTGTTTAGGATGTTTGCAGTGTTCTAATATCAGCAAAGGTGACTCTTTCACTCATCCACGGTCGGGGCGTAGGTTTCCCATCAAAGGACATTTTACATGTGATTGATCTTTTGTTATCTATTTAATTAAGTGTCCTTGCAGTCTCGGCTATGTAGGGGAGACCACCCAGCATATCCGAGACCGCATCTCCCAACATAAATCTACTATAAGATGTGGACATACTCTTCTACCCATTCCTACTCAATTCCAACAGAGTGGCCACAATATTGCTCAACTCAAATATCAAGTAATTGATCATATTCCATCGTCTAGGAGAGGAGGTGATCGTGTTAAAAAATTGAAAGAGCGCGAGGCGTTCTGGATACATACGCTTCAGACCCTTACCCTTCTAGGTCTTAATAGGGAATATGAACTTTCATATTAAAAATTGTCCTAGCCTTTTTTTTCTATATATCCTCCAGGTTCCGAGATCTCTCCCTATTGGTTTGTTTGCATTATTTCCTCCTACTGGGTTAATGTGTTTTTATGAAAATTCATTGGGTTTGATAACAATGAAATTACATCTATGATATGGGTTTATGTATTGACATTATTTTTAATACAAGTGGTCCTATTTTGCATGTATTATCATACTGTCATGTTAATGTTATATCTTTTAAATTTTCTTATTTAGTGCTCTGATAACATTACGATCCATATATGCACTTTCTTTTTCCATTAGTATCGAGATAGCAAGTAATCTGGGTCCTTCTGTTATCATGCTGGGCGCACGCGCACTCCCACATCACTGTTCTCGGCTCAAGTCGGCCTTCTTCGCTCTTTCCCGGTCTGTACATGTGCACTGCAGCTTCACCTCCACTTACGGCAACCCAGAAGTTTTCCCTGACCATGCTAGACGGGGCACATAAGAACCCGGCGTCTCTGACACAAGTCAAACGGTATTTCTTTTCTACCCACCGGACGTCCGTATCTGAACTCCCTCATTTGGGGGGCGCACACCCAGCGCGACTTCTCTGGACCTTCTGACACAGGTATTTACCCCTTTTCCCCCTTTTTTTTTCTTTTTCTGTGGACAAACCATTCAAACAATTAGGTACAGAGCCTATTTATCTTTTCACCTGTTTGTTGTTCATTATATTCCTTGTCTTAATTCAATTTTAGTAGGACCCATATCACTTTGCTTGCAAAGGAACCTCCATACTAGTGAAGTATATAAGAAAAAAATCCTTTTAATTTTTTTTCTTATTTCTATAAACCTGTAGATGTAATTTTCTGGCCCTTTTCTTTACTGTAGTGTTATCACCCTGACCTGTTTTCAGTTCTAAGAGTGATCCTTATAGTATATTCTGTGCATGCTTTCCTCATGGTCCTGTACACTTCTTGGTGTATGGCACCGTTATTTATTTGCAGTGCTAGTCAAGTTTTCAGCTTAGCTCTATTCTGTTCTAACCAAATATGTGCTAAATATGCACTCCAAAAGGTCATAACCAAACATCATTTTTGGAGATTTATGTAAATGTAACAAGATGTTAATAATTTTTTGAAAACAAATTTGCATTTTCATTTTCAAACTGTTATAAAATGTTGTGACACACATGTGGGTTAAAAATACTCACTATACTGCACAACTAGATTAATTCATAAAGGGTGCAGTTATCAATATGGGAGAGACTTTGGGGGTTTTCTGTGAATGCCAGCCTGTATTCTGTTCCAAATTTTGTGTCAAATGTGCTTCAAAAGTCAAAATAACCCCTGTTAATTGGGCATTGCCACAGTTGGGAGAAAATAACAAACTGCTTATTTTCTCCTTTTACACCTTGTAAAAATGAAAAAGTCGGTGCTGAAACATTTAGTGTAAAAAAAAAAAAAAAAAAAAAAGTTTAACTTTTTTTTCACTCCAGTCTGCTGGTGAAGCACCTGATAGGTTAACAAACTTCCTATACCTAGCTTTGAACACTTTGAGGGTGCAGTTTTATGAACAGGGTAATTAATGGGTGGCACGTTCTAATATATGGACCCCTCAAATCCGCTTCAAACTGAATTGGTCGCTTAAATAATAGGTTTTGGAATACGAGAAAAATAAGTTGCTAAACTTGCAGGTCTTCTATCGACTATAAAAAAATAAATGTATGCTCCAGAAACATGAATGGAGCGGCAGTATGCATGATTGATCACTGCTCCATTCACAAGGTGAAGAACCCCAGTTCTCAGAAACATCGTGGGTTCAAGCGATTAGAAAATTCTCTCTTAATTAACTGCCAACCTTCAGACTAAGGCCGGAGTCACACTGGCGACAAAATCGGACGACTGCAATACGATGAAATATCGCTTTGCAGTCGGACCTATGTTAATCTATGGAGCAGCTCCCAGTATCAGATATTTTGTGGTCCGTTTTAATCGTCCGAGTGAAATCGCAGCCGGAAGGACGCGGCTTGGCGGAGAATATGTTCCCAGATGTTTCCGGATTTTGACGACAGGTCTAGGGAGGACCAAGAACGCATCAGTAAGTAACTTAATTAAAACGCTTACAATACTGTATGACTACTCAGTATGTACCAACAACAATGTGTTATAATGTCCCTCTACCCTTATATGTCAAACTGAAATGTGCTCAAAACAACAGTTATGACTGTTCAAACCCCCAGTGCTATGTCAGTACTCCAAGCACATTATAATATTTACATACAACTGTAATGGTCGCCTACTTAAGCTTAAAAATGTTTGCATACGCAATAAATGCGTAGGTGAAGTACTTAATATGTGTCCCTTTTGTTAATGCCATCGCTGGTCCCAAATAAATAGTAATTATTGTGACACATATCTCATAGAGCTTTGTATGTATGAACCCTTCTAATATTAACTTGTTATGTTAGCTACATACAATTTGTAGTGGTGTTGTGTACCCCTAACACGCCAAAAAAGGATAATATTGCTGGTGTACGGTACTTCTATTTTTACTACATTACAAGGCCAGATAAGTATAATTTTTGCTTGTATCCGTTACTTTTTCAGTGTCAGATGTTACAAGGCGTTGGCGCAGCTCTAGAGACTGCTACAGGCGAGAGAGACAGCTGAGGGGGCGCAGTGGGGCAGCAGCAACCAGTAAACGCAAATATGTCTATTATGATAGACTGAATTTTCTGGCCCCAGCTATGGATGTGCGACCGTAAGTTAATGTCTGTAGAAAGTGTATTGCTATATTTTTGTATAAATTGTAATCAAAATGTTTTCTTCTCTAGCACGGAGTCAAACCTTACGGAGAGAGAGCCAGCTTCTGACTCAGAGGCAGTGATTGACCCAGTGGGGGATGTTGAGGAGGCTGGCCCGTCATCATCAGCAAATGCAGCAGCAGCATCACCACCACCAGCAGTGGAGTCAGAAAGCTTGCCTCTAGAGTCCCAAGACCCTCCCCTCAGCAGCAGCCCTGGTAGGCCACAGGATGTGGCTTAGCCTCCTGCACTTGTGTCACGGCGACCCAGGCGTAGAAGAGAAGGAGTTGGTTCTGCCACAAGGAGGCAGGTGGACAGAGGAGTTCTTGACTACTGTTGCCCATGATGATGGGGAGGAGGCATTTGGATGCAGTCTGGCTCGGTACCTCAGGGCCATTCCCCGTCAGCACAGACTGCGGATCAGAGCTGGCCTACAAATTGTGCTGGATGCAGGAACCCCACCAAATGATCCCAACAACGTACTAGATTTACTGGAAAGGGGGCAACGTTCCAATGAAAATTTCCTACGTTTGTTGGGAGGCCAGCAAGGGGAGTCTGCATCAGCCTCTGATCAGCCTCCTCATCATCATGCTCCTCCTCCACCTCCTCCTTGTGGACCACAGAGACCAACTCCTCCTCCTCAACCTGAGTCCTACCAAAGTGGAACACAACAGCTACCACAGATGGGACAGAGTGGCCATTCTTAATATGCCCACTCGACCATACCCAATGTTCAATGCTGGCCACAACATGGGTATGGTCGACATGGCATTTTGGGGGCTACAGTGTAAGTGGGCAGTCATATTATGACTACCCACAACAGTTCCCAACCTTCCCTTACCCAAACCCCCATCCAGAGCAAGCAAGAAGCAGCCAGCAAACTGCACAGTCAGCCACCACTCATGGTGACACAGTGGCTGGAGAGCAGTATAGCCAGCCCTCACAAGCTGGCCCTCCACCTTCACCACCCCACACCTACCACCAGTTATAGGTGTAATGTATTTATTATGTTTTTGTTTTAAGTTATTAACATTGTACTTTGTTTTACTGCTGCCAATTTAGCAGCAAATATGTTGAAAAAAGCTTAGGACACATTAGTCCTTTTGCATTATGTTTACAGCGACTAACATGACATAATACATAAAATAATTGTGTAAGTCTCATTGATTGTATGTGATTATTTCAATACGTGATGGGCTGCGTAACTTACACACAACATGACACCAAAAACAACACAACATCTACAATTAGGTGAGGCTAAATGTCTTTATGACAGAGCAACATAGGCACACTACATCTGTAATAATGCCTCCTCTTGCCAGGCAGTAGCACCCTCAGGGGACACAAAATATTGAGTGAACACATCACGTACTTTTAGGCCTGAAGGTGGACGACGGGGATGGATGGGTGGTGACATAGGCATAGACACATTCACAGAGGCTATGTCACCCACATCTTGTGAGGAGCATTCATGGATTCTACAAAAATTATGTAGGACCACACATGCTTTGAGGACCACATTAACATTGTCTTCATTGAGTTGAATTGCAGATTGAAGTACCCGCCATTTAGCACAAAGAATTCCAAATGTGCACTCCACCAGCCGTCGAGCACGTGACAGGCGACAATTAAATATTCTATGCCGATGGGTGAGATAGCGACGGGGATATGGCCTCATAACATTACGGGTTAATTGAAATGCCTCATCTGCTACTATAACATAAGGCACACGTTCTGGAATAGAGTCTGTAAGTTGACTTGCTGGTTGTAGGTCCAGTTGGTTATTGCGTATCCGCCTACCCATTATGGAAGTATTGAAGACTCTTGAGTCTCCAGTCCTTCCATAGGCCCCAATGTCTACAATTATAAACCTGTAGTTTGTGTCGACCAAGGCCAACAAAACTACGGAAAAATATTGTTTATAATTGAAGAATTGGGAGCCTGAGTTAGGAGGTTTACGAACATGTATGTGCTTGCCGTCCAGGGCTCCTATACAGTGTGGAAACTGGCAATTTTTGGCAAAACCCTGTGCTATCCTCAACCAGTCCCTCATTTTTGGCTCAGGCATGACGTCTTGATGTAGTCTGCTCCAAATTTCCACACAAGTTGACCGCACAATGCCTGAAATTGTTGATCGCCCTATTAAGAACTCTAAGTGCAGAGCAGCGTACGACATGCCAGTAGAAAGGAACCTGGAACACACAAAGAACATAGAACATGGAGACATCAGCAACAAAAACAAGAAACACACCATTCACAACACTTACAATGCTTCAGTTTGTTAGAGCACACATGCTGTAAATTATATTACAAGCCATGCCTTCTGTGGAATAGACCAAAGCCAATAATTTGGATAGGTAAGCTTGAGAAATACATTACTCACATTATAAGTGTACAATAAGTGTGCTACAACACTTGCAAAGTGACTATGTTGAGGCAAACATCATCAACATATCGTTGACACACATACCTTATTGTTAGGAGAAGGCGTTCCTCTGCAGAAATTGCTTTTCTCATCCTGGTGTCCTGAAATGTGATCCCGGGGCGCACAATGTCAAGCAACGTATCAAAAGTAGCTATGCTCATTCGACAATATTGGAAAAACTTATCTCCATGGCTACGCAGTGACAAATATAGGCGGTGAAAATGCCCTTTAGTTATCCTTCTTGTCAAAAGTGGATGTACCCACATCTCCTCCCTCATTTCTATCTATCGGCCTAACCGACTGCTGCGCTCTGCAAACGACTTTCGACTAACCTCTGCACTAATCCGTACCTCCCACTCCCGACTCCAAGACTTCTCCCGCGCTGCGCCAATCCTCTGGAATGCTCTACCCCAAGAAATTAGGACTATCCACAATTTGCATGGTTTCAGGCGCTCCCTCAAAACACATCTGTTCAGAGCGGCCTATCACATTCACTAATCAAAGTCATTCTCTGAGTAAGTGTGTGTGTAGCCCATTCACTATCTCCATCCATCCCTCACTCCCTCAAGATGGCTGGACCATCATTGTAAATGCACCATTGTATATACACACTTGTACTGTACTTTGTATCTCCCCCACCTCATTGTAGATTGTAAGCTCTCACGAGCAGGGGCGGCTTATTTTGCTTTAATTATTGTATTGTTAACGTTGTTACTTATGACTTGTGTTTTGAAACTGTTAAACTGTAAAGCGCTGCGGAATATGATGGCGCTATATAAAGATTATTATTATTATTCTTCTGCGCCTTCTTGGATCTGCTATCACAGGATATGGCTCCCCAAAACGTCGGGAAATAACCCAATGGAACAGCACACGCTCAGTGGGAGTAAATCTGAGTGTGTCGCTCATGTTTGGATAAAGCAACTAGAAAGCACTAAGCACAAGGAACAAAATGACACCAGTGCAAAGGTGGGAGGGTCACACCTGTAGCAGAGCACTTAAATATAGCTCTGCCTAATGATTTCAATGAGTATCAGGCCTCAAAACCGTTATTGGTCCTATTTGGTAAGCTGCAACAAAAAAACGGTGGTTGGATGGAAATCGGATGTTACAAGGTGCGGACACATGCGACTAAATCGCATCTTTGAAGGAAAATCGGATGCCAGGCGGATGTCTGATTACATTTTGGTCCGATAATCGACCGACTAAAACGGTCCGATTTTTTGCAGTTGTGTGTGACTCCGGCCTAAGCCCTTTAAAAGGGAACCAGTCAGGCACTGACTGACCAAGAAATACGCCCGGCTGTCAGACCATACCGAGGTGTTATTACAGGTGCCACGCTCAGTGTTGTGAGCCGCGACAACAACAGCTACGGCCTCACCTCTGTGACTGAAAGCCGGCGACTCCAGGGAGAAATAATTTCCTCCAGGTAGCCGCACTTTCAGTACAGCGGCTGAGCACCTTCCCATTAATCTGGAGATTAACCCTACAGCTGCAGTGTAATAGCATTATGCGATTTGGCTAAAACTGGCCATTGCTATCAGGGGTTACTGAGTTATTTCTCCATATAAAGTGGCCTAACGGAGTGTTGCCTGAGGATGTTGTAAGGTCTGTGTAATTACAAACGAGTTCGGTATGTTGTGGAAACGCTGCACATTTTCACTAACAATTCTCGAAACTGCAATATATAACGTGAGCATTATAAAAAGTCACTGCGAGACTTGCTGTGGAATTTACAATGAAATCCGTGGGAGAGATTACACCTCACGTGTGCAGATTATCACATTTTTTTTTCTTTCCTATTTGAAGAAATCTTGGTCTCCTCAAAACTTTCCACTTTCAGAGAATAAAAGAAAAATGTGAGGTGGCATTGGAATCCTAAGGGCAGGGACATTAGAGCCACTGGTGGGTGCCAGCTTTCCCACAGCCGTTGGAGCTGAGGTAATACTGTCTCCCTCAGGCTGACAGGCTCTACGTCATTCCTGTGTCATTAATGAGAGCACAGTGACTTATAAGCGCGCCATTTTCAGCAGCTGCCTCCACTAGTGGGTACCGTCTTTCCACCGCCGTTGGAGCTGAGGTAACACTGAGTGTTTCCCTGTTATTTCTGCGTCACTAAGAGCCCAGTCACTTATAAGCGGGCCATTTTCAACTGCTTCCTTCAACTTGTACCGCATCCTTCAACATGTGTAACTTTGCTCACAAGAGCGGCTTTAATGTCCATCCCCACCCATCACGTATTGTGCTGCTCGCCAATACGGCCATGACAGACACAGACAGGCACTGGCAAGAACCGCACTTTTATACACTGTGTCACGTGACATGAGGAGGCCAATCACTTTCGTCCAATCAGGCGCACACTAGGACAGCCTCGTTACTAAGGAAACCTGGAGGGGGCCTGATATTTGAAGTAGCGCTCACCAATCAGAACGAAGTAGTCGAGAGCGGGTAGAGAGGAAACGGAGCGGTGTCAGTGGGGACAAGGCAGGGAGAAGAGCGACGGAGGGTAAAGCATGTGAGATGGATGTGGGAAGTGAAGGGACGGATGGGAGAATTCACGCTGGGGCCGTGGTCTAGGGTATAGGAAGGTGCGAGTGGAGGGCACAGTGAGGGACAGGAAAGTAATGCAGGTTACAGTCGGTGCGGTGTAGTGGCTGGTGGGCACAGCAGTGACAATGAAGCAGAGCCCTGACTACCACAGCCTGGCCCGGCTGGCCGCCATCCAACAACTGCGCTCCTATGGCATCAAGATGAAGCACTGGAACAAGGCAGCACGGGGTGACGCTGGCAGAGGAGCAGTGCCCAATGTGAGTATGGATAGCAGGTACCTGTGATGGCTGGTGTGCGCCTGCTGCTCTGGGGGTGCCAGGACCGGACATACACCTCATATTGGGGCTTTGTGCCATGGCAGCGGCTCGGCTGGGTGACTGGGCACCGATACTTGTATATGGCATTCTGGCAGAGGAGCAGTGCGGACTGTGAGTATGGGCAGCGGGTACCTGTGATGGTTAGTGTGTGCCTGCTGCTCTGGTGGTGCCAGACCGGACATACACATCATATGGGGCTTGCTGGGTGACTGCGTGCACCGTACTGTATATGGCATGCTGGCAGAGGAGCAGTGTCCACTGAGTATGGGCAGCGGTACCTGTGATGGTTAGTGTGTGCCTGCTGCTCTGGTGGTGCCAGGACCGGACATACACATCATATCGGGGCTTTGCTGGGTGACTGCGTGCACCGATACATGTATATGGCATGCTGGCAGAGGAGCAGTGTCCACTGAGTATGGGCAGCGGGTACCTGTGATGGTTAGTGTGTGCCTGCTGCTCTGGTGGTGCCAGGACCGGACATACACATCATATCGGGGCTTTGCTGGGTGACTGCGTGCACCGATACATGTATATGGCATGCTGGCAGAGGAGCAGTGTCCACTGAGTATGGGCAGCGGGTACCTGTGATGGTTAGTGTGTGCCTGCTGCTCTGGTGGTGCCAGGACCGGACATACACATCATATCGGGGCTTTGCTGGGTGACTGCGTGCACCGATACATGTATATGGCATGCTGGCAGAGGAGCAGTGTCCACTGAGTATGGGCAGCGGGTACCTGTGATGGTTAGTGTGTGCCTGCTGCTCTGGTGGTGCCAGGACCGGACATACACATCATATCGGGGCTTTGCTGGGTGACTGCGTGCACCGATACATGTATATGGCATGCTGGCAGAGGAGCAGTGTCCACTGAGTATGGGCAGCGGGTACCTGTGATGGTTAGTGTGTGCCTGCTGCTCTGGTGGTGCCAGGACCGGACATACACATCATATCGGGGCTTTGCTGGGTGACTGCGTGCACCGATACATGTATATGGCATGCTGGCAGAGGAGCAGTGTCCACTGAGTATGGGCAGCGGGTACCTGTGATGGTTAGTGTGTGCCTGCTGCTCTGGTGGTGCCAGGACCGGACATACACATCATATCGGGGCTTTGCTGGGTGACTGCGTGCACCGATACATGTATATGGCATGCTGGCAGAGGAGCAGTGTCCACTGAGTATGGGCAGCGGGTACCTGTGATGGTTAGTGTGTGCCTGCTGCTCTGGTGGTGCCAGGACCGGACATACACATCATATCGGGGCTTTGCTGGGTGACTGCGTTCACTGATACTTGTATATGGCACGCTGGCAGAGGAGCAGTGTCCACTGAGTATGGGCAGCGGGTACCTGTGATGGTTAGTGTGTGCCTGCTGCTCTGGTGGTGCCAGGACCGGACATACACATCATATCGGGGCTTTGCTGGGTGACTGCGTTCACTGATACTTGTATATGGCACGCTGGCAGAGGAGCAGTGTCCACTGAGTATGGGCAGCGGGTACCTGTGATGGTTGGTGTGTGCCTGCTGCTCTGGTGGTGCCAGGACCGGACGTACACATCAAATCGGGGCTTTGTGGCTCGGCTGGGTGACTGCGTGCACCGATACTTATTTATGGCACGCTGGCAGAGGAGCAGTGTCCACTGTGAGTATGGGTAGTCGGTACCTGTGATGGCTGGTGTGCGCTTGCTGGTCTGGGGGTGCCAGGACCGGACGTACACATATCGGGGCTTTGTGGCTCAGCTGGGTGATTGCGTGCACCGATACTTGTATATGGCACGCTGGCAGAGGAGCAGTGTCCACTATGAGTATGGGCAGCGGGTACCTGTGATGGTTGGTGGGTGCCAGGACCGATACTTGTATATTCCATTCATGGCAGGTGCCGATACTTGTGTATGCTGCTCTGAAGCTTTTTCTCGAACATTACAGATTTATAATTGTTTGTGGCATATTGTTTAAAACAAAAAATGGCAAACTTGTCCCCAGGCAAAGCCTGGAATGTGCAGCATGTAGTGCGGCCTCCATATCAGGCTCTGACTTGCTGAAATCTTCTGTCAGCAACTATCACCAAACAGCATAAAGTCACAGTCACTTGTCCAATAGTATCCTCTTCAGGAACAATCAAATACACTTGAAAATTTGTAATAATGGAGTTTTTCAGAATTTCTGAATCTGTCAGCTTAGGACGACTCCTGATACAGACAAGTCATTGTCACTTGTCAGGACTGGCTGTAGTCTGAAGAATCGCTTAACCTGAGACATGTCTCAATCCGACAGAGAAGTTGTATCCCAAGTACACGTGCCGGAGAAGTATGTGACTGGATAACTAAATCTTTTCAGCTGACTGAGCACAAAGGATTTTTTTTCTCCAGCCTCTGTCAGCCAAGGTTGAAGATTTGTGTGCTAAAGGTATGTGTTCACGATCAGGAACAGCAGTGTTTTGGACGCAGCTCACCTGCATTGCCTTCAAAACGCTGCGTTCAACATTACAAGCACAGTGGATGGGATTTATAGAAATCCCATGCCCACTGTGCTTCTATTTAACGCTGCATAAACTTACCCGCGGTTCGGGTTTACGAGCTGCAGGACATCAATTTCTGTAGCAGAGACGTTAGTCTAAACTGCGTAGTTTCACCCATAGCCATTCGTTAGATGCGGTAAATCCGCATGGTTGCACATGCAGATTTAAGTGCGTGATTAGAATGCAGCAAAATACTCTGCGTCCAAAACACTGCTATTTCCTGATCGTATGCACATAGCCTTATGATGCTGCGCCTCTGTCCGTCTCGAGAGCAGTGTTTCTTTTTCAGACTGCAGCCCATCCCGACACGTGACTAGGACAGGATGGCGTTTGAATTATGTGACTGAGGCCTTTTTTTTTTTTTTTTTTTACTATAGTCTTAGAAAAACCCCTTTAAAGGGAATCTGTCACCCCATTTTTGGACTATGAGATGCGACCACCGCCATCAGGGGCTTATCTACAGCATTCTGTAATGCTGTAGATAAGCACCCGATGTTACCTGAAAGAGAAGAAAAACGAGTTACGGTATATTATACTCACCCAGGGGCGGTCCGCCGTCTGGTCCGGTCCGATGGGTGTCGCGCTCCAGTTCAGCGCCTCCCATCTTCTAGAGAAGCCGGCCTCTTCTTTCCGTCGCGGCTCCTGCGCAGGCGCACTGATCTGCCCTGGTGAGGGCAGAGCAGAGTACTGCAGTGCACAGGCGCCGAGAGAGGTCCTGCGCACTGCAGTACTCTGCTCTGCCCTCACCAGGGAGGATCAGTGTGCCTGCGCAGGAGCCGCGACGGGACTCAAAGAAGAGGCCGGCTTCGCTAGAAGATGGGAGGCACCGGACGGCGGACCGCCCCTGGGTGAGTATAATCTAACTCGTTTTTCTTTTTCAGGTGACATCAGGGGCTTATCTACAGCATTACAGAATGCTGTAGATAAGCCCCTGATGGCGGTGGCCCCAGATTATAGTCCAAAAATGGGGTGACAGATTCCCTTTAAAGGTGCCTCCCAAAAAAAGGAACAATCTAGTAAAATCTATGTTCAGAAAGCCAAATGGCCCCCTCTGGCCTGCCAAAACCACACTTAAAAGGGAATCTGTCAGTAAGATCAACCCTCCTAAGCCATATATATGAGCATGTATGGTTGTAGAGATATGAATAAAATGATTCCTTGATACCTGCGATCTGATGTTTTATTTCAGAGAAATCCACATTTATTTTTTTTGTTTTTTTTCTGTAAATGAGCTGTTAAGCTCTTTGGGCTGGACATAGATCTCCTTGAGAATCTGCCCCCAGAGATTATTTTAAATGAAAGAGTCGTTACCAGTGTGAGACATGTAATGACTGATAGTCTGCTCTCATCTACATGTCTCACACTGGTAACACCCCCATTCATGTAAAATAAGCTCTGCAGTGAGATCAGGAGAGCACACTGTCAATCATTACATGTTCCTCACTGGTAACAACTCCTTTAATTTTAAATTAGGCTTTGGAGGTAGATTCTCAGGGAGATGATTATCTGACCCATAGATCTTAGAGGATGTCCACTACTTTAGTATTGATGACCTATCCTTAGGAAAGGTCATCAATGTGTAATCGGTCAGGGTCCGACACCCAGCACCCCCACCGATCAGCTGTTTCGGAGCTAGCTGTCTTATAGTGGCCACCGCAGTGTACCACACATCTGCCTCTTATTGATTTTAAAGGTAATCTGTCACCAGTTTTTTGGCCTGTCAACTAAAAATATCATCTAATAGAGCAGGGTTCGACAGCTACCGGGGGGGCAGAGGGGGCGGTGGCCCCGCGCTCTGAGGGGGCCCACCCGGAGCTACGCTACTGTAACTGTATCGGCGTGCACAGCGCGCCGACACAGTTACATTCTGCGGCAGAGCAGGGAGAATCGCTCTCCCTGCTCTGCCGCCGGCCGCTATGGGGCCCCTGAGCAGGCGGTGGGGGGCCTGGTGCCAGCAGTGGGCCCCCCGCCCGTCATCGGAGGGTCAGCTGTATCGGCATCCAGCCGATACAGCTGACCGCATTGATAGAGAAGGAGCGAGCGCTCCTTCTCTCCCATAATCCCCCTCTCAGCTTCTGACAGCGGGCGCGATGACGTCACTGCCCGGCTCCGGCAGTCAGACGCTGAGAGGGAGAGCAGTGAGCAGCGCAGGTGCCGGGAGCAAGAGAGGTGAGTACTGGCTTTATTATTTTTGTAAAGGGGGCTGTATTATATTACAGAGCAGAGGCTCCATATGGGGGTACATTATAAATAAGGCTGCCTATGGGGGTGCATTATAAATAAGGCTGCCTATGGGGGTGCATTATAAATAAGGCTGCCTATGGGGGTGCATTATAAATAAGGCTGCCTATGGGGGTGCATTATAAATAAGGCTGACTATGGGGTGCATTATAAATAAGGCTGCCTATGGGGATGCATTATAAATAAGGCTGCTTATGGGGGTGCATTATATTACAGAGCAGAGGCTCCATATGGGGGTACATTATAAATAAGGCTACCTATGGGGTGCATTATAAATAAGGCTACCTATGGGGTGCATTATAAATAAGGCTACCTATGGGGTGCATTATAAATAAGACTGCCTATGGGGGTGCATTATAAATAAGACTGCCTATGGGGGTGCATTATAAATAAGGCTGCCTATGGGGGTGCATTATAAATAAGGCTGCCTATGGGGGTGCATTATAAATAAGGCTCCCTATGGGGTTGCATTATAAATAAGGCTACCTATGGGGTGCATTATAAATAAGGCTCCCTATGGGGTTGCATTATAAATAAGGCTACCTATGGAGTGCATTATAAATAAGGCTGCCTATGGGGGTGCATTATAAATAAGGCTGCCTATGGGGGTGCATTATAAATAAGGCTGCCTATGGGGGTGCATTATAAATAAGGCTGCCTATGGGGGTGCATTATAAATAAGGCTGCCTATGGGGGTGCATTATAACCAAGTTTGTTAAAAAAAAAAATTCTGGCTCCGAAATTTTTTGGCTGGCTCCTAGATTCTGAACAACTTTGTCGACCCCTGTAATAGAGTGTGAGCTATACATTCCCCAACTATTTGTGAAACCCCCAGACTCCCCATGAATCCCCCATAAAAACCTTTTATATTGCTGCCGCACTGTATGTAAATATCCTCTGTCCAGTCCAATGGGCGTTGGTTCTGGTCCCTCTCTCCACCCCCTCGGCGCGGCAGCAGTATAAAAGGTTTTTATTGTGGATTCATGGGGAGTCAGGGAGTTTCACAAGTAGTTTGGGAATGTATAGCTCACACTCTATTAGATGATATTTTTAGTTGATAGGCCAAAAAACTGGTGACAGATTCCCTTTAATAGGAGGCAGATGTGCAGTACCCTGCCATGGCCACTATCAGGAGATGGAGCATCGTCGCAAGTGAGTACTGGTGGATAACGGCTGATCGGCGGTGTTGGACCCCAAGTGATCAGACACTGATGACCTATACAGCCGCGACACATGCAGCTGCGGAGCCGAACAGATGATTATCCGGAGCGCTCCAGGGTACTGATGCAGCTATTCGCATAAGCAGTTATCCGAAGCTATTTTATCATCCCTAGCGATCAATGATAAAGTAGCAGTCAATCTCTTTAACTGCTCACTAACATTAAGAAAAACCTGGACTTCTCTGCAATAAGACACCGAATAGCAGATATCATGGTAACATTTTATTCAGCTTTCTATGACCGGTATTCCTATATAGACGGCTTAGGAGATTAGATCCTACTGATAAATTCCCTTTAATGGGAAAAAAACGGATCCATGAGAAAACATGGTTGACACATGAAGGGGGGGGGTGCATTTCTCATAGTAAAATTGACAGGGATGTGTGACTATAGCCCAAGCGTCTACTCGTAGGGCATAGATCTAGCAGATTTTCCATCTGGGGTTGCTGTCTGAAAATCAGCACTGTATAAGGCTATGTTCACACATTGCGTTTTTGCTGCATTTTTTTTTCTTTTTTGCATCATGTCAAGAAGTTGTATTGTGGTTTTTTTTTTTGGGAAACTAAACTTGATCAGCATGCATAAGAGACAATAACCAGCAAAACTTGATACCAAAGAAGTGACGTGCTGCAGTTTGCAAAAATGCGGCAGTTTTCCAATTCAGTCAGGAAAAAAAACAGTGTGCATGAAATTTCTGAATTCCCTTCGCTTTTGCTGTTACTGTAAAACACAGCTTAAAATTTGCATTAAAAAGACGTAGGAAAAACACATGTGTACATAGCTTTACAGGAGCAGCAAAGTAGATGATTTTACTCAGTCTGATATACCAAGAAAAAATCTGCAGTGTAAATTGACCATTGATCTGGATTTTAAATCTGAAGTATGTCCATTTCTACCAATCATTTTCACTGTGGATTTTACACGTTGCTTTCATAACAAACCCACATGTGGACATGCAGATTCTGACTCTGATCTGCCATTAACCCACAGCATAAAATTTGAGTGTGAATTTGCTCTTAGAATGGAATCTCCATTACGCAGCAGTGCTCAACTTCGTGGCAGATTTGGTGTCAGTATTGCCGTATACTGACACTGAGCCTGTATGACAGCGGATGGAGCCTGTATAAGTTCTTTACTATGGAGCCGTGCAGTCTCCGATATTGGAGAGATTGTCCCAGGGGTAGTCAATCTCCCCTTCTACATGCATAGTCGATGGACAGTTTTATACGAAATCCAACAGAGGAAAAAGAAAATCTTTGTGAACATAATCTTAAGAAAGAATATGCCCTCCAATTAAAAGTGGAGGCATGTAGAGGGGTACTGTAGGCACAGATTAAAGATGGGAGTTTCTGCAGTTATAATACGCCTGTGTGCATGAGCCCTGAAATCTAGCACAAGCTTGGATCTCCTGAGCCTGCATGATTCTTGCCATAACACATAGGGGATAAAAATCTGGCAAACGCTTTTAGTGCTCCTATATTTCCATGGGCGAGAAGGGATGAGATAGATATAACTAACCCCAGGCAGCTGTACACAGCCAGATGACTTGTCCACACCAACTAGAATAAAATGCTGCAGATCCAGCAGAAGAGTGAAGATGTCATGTCCCTTGTGATGTCTGGCGCATTTCCTGTCACAGGATGTCTCTGAGGAAAGATCTGTCATTAGAGAGACAAAAGCTAGAAACATATGTCCCTTTATATGGCTAAAATATCGATGGTTGTGTGCAGAATTTTAGGAGTTGTCTTAAAAAGAGAATCTCTATTTATATAACCTGTTGGAGGGGTTTCCACCATTTGAGAAACGGCTATATGGAAAAGTGTTACCTAAAAGGGTGATTCGATGAGGACAACCCCTGCTCAAATGCCCAATTAGAGCATATGGACGGCATAACGTAGTGTCTTCACTTTATGATCCTGAATAAGGAGCATCTCCCGTTCTGGCATCACACAGCTGTTAGATTTTAAGGGATTGCATTCAGTTGAAGGGTTACTATTAGTGATGAGCGACCGTGCTTGGATAAGGTGTTATCTGAGCATACTCGTGTGCAAACAGTGTTTTCAGCATGCTTGAAAAATACAGGTGCTTCTCACAAATTAGAATATCATCAAAAAGTTAATTTTTTTCAGTTCTTCAATACAAAAGTGAATCTCCATATATGATATAGAGTCATTACAAACAGTGATCTATTTCAAGTGTTTATTTCTGTCAATGTTGATGATTATGGCTTGCAGCCAATGAAAACCCGAAAGTCATTTTCTCTGTAATTTAGAATAATTAACAAAAAACACATGCAAAGGCTACCTAAGCGTTTAAATGTCCCTTAGTCTGTTTCAGTTGGCTCCACAATCATGGGGAAGACTGCTGACTTGACAGATGTCCAAAAGGCAGTCATTGACACACTTCCACAAGGAGGTTAAGCCACAAAAGGTCATTGCTAAAGATGCTGGCTGTTCAGAGTGCTGTATTCAAGCATATTAATAGAAAGTAGAGCGGAAGGAAAAAGTGTGGTAGAAAAAGGTGCACAAGCAACCATGATAACAGCAGCCTTGAAAGGATTAAGAAAAGGCCATTCAAAAATTTGGGGGAGATTCACAAGGAGTGGGCTGCTGCTGGAGTCATTGCTTCAAGACCCACCACACACAGATGAATCCAGGACATGGGCTACAAGTGTCGCATTCTTTGTGTCAAGCCACTCATGACCAATAGACAACGCCAGAAGCGTCTTACCTGGGCCGAGGAGAAAAAAAACTGGACTGTTGCTCAGTGGTCCAAGGTTTTGTTTTCAGATGAAAGTAAATGTTACATTCCATTTGGAAATGAAGGTACCAGAGTCTGGAGGAAGAGTAGAGGCCACAATCCAAGCTGCTTGAGGTCTAGTGTGAAGTTTCCACAATCAGATGGTTTCGGGAACCATGTCATCTGCTGGTGTAGGTCCACTGTGTTTTATTAAGACCAAAGTCAGCTCAGCTGTCTACCACGATATTTTAGAGCACTTCATGCTTCCCTCTGCCAACAAGCTATTTGGAGATGGAAGTTTCATTCTCCAGCAGGACTTGGCACCTGTTCACACTTCCAAAAGTACCAATACCTGGTTTAAAAACAACAGTATCACTGTGCTTGATTGGCCAGCAAACTCACCTGACCTTAATATTATCAAGAGGAAGATGAGAGACTCCAGACCCAACAATGCAGACGAGCTGAAGGCTGCTATCAAAGCAACCTGGGCTTCCATAACACCTCAGCAGTGCCACAGGCTGATCGCCTCCATGCCACGCCACATTGATGCAGTAGTTGATGCAAAAGGAGCCCTGACTAAGTATTGAGCGCATTTACTGAACAGGCCAACATTTCAGATTTTAAAATCATTTTTCAAGCTGGTGTTATAGAGTATTCTAATTTACTGAGATAATAACTTTTGGGTTTTCATTGGCTGTAAGCTATAATCATCAACATTAACAGAAATAAACACTTGAAATAGATCACTCTGTAATGACTCTATATAATGAGATTCACTTTTTGTATTGAAGAACTGAAATAAATTAACTTTTTGATGATATTCTAATATTGTGAGAAGTACCTGTATGTTCGAGTCCCCACAACTGCATGTCTCTCATGCCTGTTTGTTAGGCAATCTCTGCATGTTTTGCAGCTGTCCAACAGCCACGAGACATGCAGGCCCGGGACTCGAACATATTTTTTGAGCACACCAAGACACTCTGTTACCAGATGAGCATGTTCGGATAATATCTTATCCCAGCAGGTTCGTTCATCACTAGTTACCATATTGTGCTACAAAGTCTCAGCTGAAGGTGATGCACAGACAATCTCTGGTTAGCTGCTGCTCTCTCCTGTCAAATCAGTTCTTTCTAAGGAAGATCTCATGACCACCGGGCAGTGGCATTTTGAAACATGTTGCCTCTGGAACAACCCCTTTAAGAAGGGAACCTGTCAGTCGACACCCATCTGGCAAATATCTGCTCAATTGAAAATTATACATGGAATTTATAAACAGTTAATGATGTTAGACATATTTCCATTCTTTACAGATAGCAAAGACAAAATCTCCCTCGTGCTCTTGTTGAAAGCCAATGCAAACATATGAATGTAGGAGACTTTCTTTTCCTTTCTCATTGGACATCATGTGAATACATATGTGGAGCACTCCTGTCCTTTAGTCTCCAGAGGTGGAAAGGATTGGGTACATCAATACTAGAGTCTGACCCTCCTTTTTTACTTTTTACCTGGAAATATATCAGCACGGTGGCTCAGTGGATTGCACTGCAGCCTTGCAGCGCTGGAGTCCTAGGTTCGAATCCCACCAAGGACAACATCTGCAAGGAGTTTGTATGTTCTCCCATGTTTGCGTGGGTTTCCTCCGGGTACTCCGGTTTCCTCCCACATTCCAAAAACATACAGATAGGGAATCTAGATTGTGAGCTCCTTCGGGGACAGCGACGATAATATGTGCAAACTGTAAAGCGCTGCGGAATATGTTAGCGCTATATAAAAATAAAGATTATTAGATAATTGCAGTTAGTTGAGCTAAAATAGTGGATCCCACTTGCTGCTCTTACTTCTGAGGGTAGCTGCACAGGGTCAGTAAATGCTGCGGGTTGGACGCTTCGTACTTGCGCAGCATCCAGATGTTACAGCATAGTGGATGGGATTTCAAGAAATCTCATGCCCACTATGCGTGCATAAATGCCCGCGGCTTAACCGCGGAAACGGTCATGCGGCGAGTCCACGGCTACAGTGCATTGGACGCTGTGATCACATGTGGATTCACCTGGGTTCAATAGCCGGCAGCTCTTTGGGCACAGCGGACATATGCTGCATCCAAAGCTCTGCCAATTTCTGAACGTGTGCATCTAGCCTAAGGCCCATTCATACCTTCAGCATTTGGTCAGTATTATACCTCGGTATTTGAAAGCCAAATCCAGGAGTGGGTGAGAAATACAGAAGTAGTGAAGATGTTTCTATTATACTTTTCCTCTGTTCCACTACTGGTTTGGGCTTACAATTACTGATGTAAAATATTGACCTAATATTGATAGTGTGAAAGTGGCCCATACTATACATGTGGGTCGCAGCTTGGACGATGTGTATTGTATGTCCCTACATTCATCCAAGATCCGTGGCTTTGTGTCTTAACATGAGTTAGAATACAGTGTCAGTGATTCGTGCTCTCCATTATCGTGGCCTTCTCTTCTGAATTATGTGGAATGAGAAATACCTGCTCCCCCTACAGTAGCTCCTTGGGGAGTGAGGTTTCTTTGATTATTCATCAGACTCACTGAATCTAATTGCAAAGTGACTGGTGGTAATGATCTTATGAATATTTGGCCAGAACAATAGAGGATTTTATACTGAGATGCTAGAACAAGCCGAACACTGGTGACTATTGTGTTTTCTCCTGGGATTTAAGAAATCTACGATTACTACACTTATTGTTCTGGCCCTCACTCTTGTGATTCCCAGGTTTTCCTCAATGCTGTATGTGTATTCTTACCTCTCAATTTTTTTCTCACAATGTCCTGCATTTTCTATTCATTACAGATAAATAACTTTATTGCTTTATTTTAGGGTAAGGTGTTTGGAGCTCCTCTTTATACCCTACCACAGCTGAATATTCCAGTGTATGGAAATATACCATCGTAAGTGAATTATTCATTGACCTATAGAAAAGGTCAATTCTTAATGTTTTTGGGCTTATTTGTCCTAGAAGCCTGCAGCAGTGCCAGAGCGATCGCTGATGTGACAGAGTGCTGTGCACACTGTCACACCAGCGACCTGACATTTTAGTGATGTCCCACCCTGGGACAAAGTAAAAAAAAGTGAAAAAAATAAACATGTTTTAAAAAAAATTCCAAAATAAAAAAAAAAAATATTCCCCCAAAAATTCTTTTTTTCCTGTAAATAAAAACAAAACAATAAAAGTACACATATTTGGTATCGCCGCGTCCGTAACGACCCCCCTATAAAACTGTCCCACTAGTTAACCCCTTTAGTGAACCCCTTAAAAAAAAAAAAAAACAAAGCAAAAAATTAATGCTTTATCATCATACCGCCCAACAAAAAGTGGAATAACACGCGATCAAAAAGACCGATAAAAATAAACATGGTACCGCTGAAAACGTCATCTTGTCCCGCAAAAAAACGAGCCGCCATACAGCATCATCAGCGAAAAAATAAAAGTTATAGCTCGCAGAATAAAGCGATGCAAAAATAATAATTTTTTTATATAAAATTGTTTTTATTCTATAATAGCACCAAAACATAAAAAAATGATATAAATGAGGTATCGCCGTAATCGTACTGACCCGAAGAATAAAACTGCTTTATCAATTTTACCACAAGTGGAACGGTATAAACGCCTCCCCCAAAAGAAATTCATCAATTGCTGATTTTTGTTCATTCTAACCTCCCAAAAATCGAAATAAAAAGCGATCAAAAAATGTCACGTGCTCAAAAATGGTACCAATAAAAACGTCAACTCGTACCGCAAAAAATAAGACCTCACATGACTCTGTGGGCCAAAATATGCAAAAATTATAGCTCTCAAAATGTGGTGATGCAAAAACTATTTTTTGCAATAAAAAGCGTCTTTTAGCGTGACAGCTGCCAATCATAAAAACCCGCTATAAATAGTAAATCAAACCCCCCCTTTATCACCCCCTTAGTTAGGAAAAATAATAAAATTAAAAAAATGTATTTATTTCCATTTTCCCATTAGGGTTAGGGTTGGCGCTAGGGTTGGGGTTGGGATTAGGGTTAGGGGTGTGTTAGGGTTAGGTTTGTGGTTAGGGTTGGGACTAGGGTTAGGGGTGTGTTGGGGTTAGGGTTGGAGTTAGAATTGGGGGGTTTCCGCTGTTTAGGCACATCAGGGGCTCTCCAAATGTGACATGGTGTCTGATCTCAATTCCAGCCAATTCTGCGTTGAAAAAGGTGCTCCTTCACTT
This sequence comes from Oophaga sylvatica, assembly GCA_033576555.1. Taxonomy (NCBI): domain Eukaryota; kingdom Metazoa; phylum Chordata; class Amphibia; order Anura; family Dendrobatidae; genus Oophaga; species Oophaga sylvatica. The sequence continues at coordinate 470,508,434 of JARQOD010000001.1, forward strand.
CTGAGCTCTGCCATGCACCCAAACAGTAGTTTACCCCCACATATGGGGTATCAGCGTACTCTGGACCCCAAGAGTTATTGTGCAATTTGTGCTATTTCTTCTGTTACCCTTGGGAAAATAAAAAAACTGGGGGCGAAAATAAAATTTTTGTAAAAAAAAAAAATGATTTTTTTTTTTTTTGTTTTTACGGCTGTACGTTATAAACTTCTGTGAAGCACTTGGGGCTTCATAGCGCTCACCACACATCTAGATAAGTTCCTTGTGGGGTCTATTTTCCAAAATAGGGTCACTTCTGGGGGGTTTCCACTGTTTAGGCGCATCAGGGGCTCTCCAAATGCGACATGACGCCCCCAGACCATTCCATCAAAGTCTGCAATCCAAAACGTCACTACTTCCCTTCCGAGCCCTGACGTGTGCCCATACAGTAGTTTTCTCCCACATATTGGGTATCAGCGTAGTCAGGACAAATTGGACAACAACTTTTGGGGTCCAATTTCTCCTGTTACCCTTGTGAAAATAAAATATTGGGGGCGAAAAAAAAATCATTTTTGTAATAAAAAAAAAAATTATAAAAAAAAAAGGATTTTTTATTTTTTACGGCTGTACGTTATAAACTTCTGTGAAGCACTTCGGGGTTCAAAGTGCTCACTACACATCTAGATAAGTTTCTTGTGGGGTCTATTTTCAAAATGGGGTCATTTGTCAGGGGTTTCCACTGTTTAGGCAGATCAGGAGCTATCCAAACACGACATGGCAACCAGCCAATTCTGCTTTGAAAAAGTCAAACGGCGCACCTTCCCTTCCAAACTCTACCATGCATCCAAACAGTGGTTTACCCCCACATATGGGGTATCAGCGTACTCAGGACAAATTGCACAATACCTTTTGGAGTCTTGTTACCCTTAGGAAAATAAAAATTGGGGTGAAAAGATCATTTTTGTGGAAAAAATATAATTTTTTAATTTTACGGCTCTACGTTATAAACTTGTGTGGAGCACTTGGGGGTTCAAATTGCTCACCAAAGATCTAGATAAGTTCCTTAGGGGGTCTAGTTTCCCAAATGAGGTCACTTGTGGGGGGTTTCCACTGTTTAGGCACATCAGGGGCTCTCCAAATGCAACATGGCATCCAATCTCAATTCCAGCCAATTTTGGTTGGAAAAAGTCAAATGGTGCTCATTCCATTCCGAGCTCTGCTGTGCGCCCAAACAGTGGTTCCCCCCCACATATGGGGTATCGGCGTACTCAGGACAAATTGGACAACAACTTTTGTGATCCAATTTCTCCTGTTACCCATGGGAAAATAAAAAATTAGTGACTAAAAGATAATTTTTGTGGGAAAAAAATAGGATTTTTTATTTTTGTGAAGCATTTGGGGGTTCAAAGTGCTCACCAAAGATCTAGATAAGTTCCTTAGGGGGTCTAGTTTCCAAAATGGGGTCATTTGTGGGTGGTTTCCACTGTTTAGGCTCATCCGGGGCACTTCAAACGGAACATGACCCCCATCAACGTCTGCATTCCAAAACGTTATTACTTCCTTTCCAAGCCCTGCCGTGTGCCCAAACAGTTCCCCCCCCCCCCCACATATGGGGTATCAGCGTACTCAGGACAAATTGGACAACAACTTTTGGGGTCCAATTTCCTTGGGAAAAATCAAAAATTTGGGACTAAAAAATCATTTTTGTGGAAAATTGTTTTTTTTTTTTTTTTTTTTTCACATCCAGGCATTATAAACTTTTGTGAAACACTTGGGGGTTTAAAGTGCTCACAACAGATCAAGATAAGTTCCTTAGGGGGTGTAGTTTCCAAAATGGTGTCACTTGTGGGGGTTTCCACTGCTTAGGCGCATCAGGGGCTCTCCAAACGCGACATGGCGTCCAATCTCAATTTCAGCCAATTTTAGTTTGAAAAAGTCAAACGGCGCTCCTTCCCTTACAAGCTCTGCCGTGCGCCCAAACAGTGGTTTTCCCCCACATATGGGGTATTGGCGTACTCAGGAGAAATTGTACAACAACTTTATCTGTCCATTTTCTCCTTTTACCCTTGTGAAAATAAAAAAAAAAGTTTGTAAAAGATCATTTTTGTGGCTAAAAAGTTAAATATTTATTTTTTCCTTCCACGTTGCTTCAGCTCCTGTGAAGCACCTGAAGGGTTAATAAAATTCTTGAATGTGGTTTTGAGTACCTTGAGGGGTGCAGTTTTTAGAATGGTGTCACTTTGGGGTATTTTCTGCCTTATAGACCCCTCAATGTGACTTCAAATGTGAGGTGGTCCCTAAAAAAAAAATGGCTTTGTAAATCTTGTAAAAATGAGAAATCGCTGGTCAACTTTTAACCCTTATAATTTCCTAACAAAAAAAAATTTTGGTTCCAAAATTGTGCTGATGTAAAGTAGACATGTGGGAAATGTTATTTCTTAACTATTTTGTGTGACATATTTCTCTGTTTTAAGGGAATAAAAATTCAAAGTTTGAAAATTGCGAAATTTTCAAAATTTTCGCCATATTTGCGTTTTTTTTTTTTCAAAAAAAGTTTTATCGAAGAAATTTTACCACTAACGTGAAGTACAATATGTCACGAGAAAACAGTCTCAGAATCGCGAAGATCCGTTGACGCGTTCCAGAGTTATAGCCTTATAAAGAGACAGTGGTCAGAATTGTAAAAATTGGCCCGGGCATTAACATGCAAACCACCCTTGGGGGTGAAGGGGTTAAAACTTACAGTAATAGATGAAAATCAAGTTTCTTAGGGCACAAATTGGCCAATTCATGTATGCCCATTAACCACAGCAAGTTGACCTCCCTCTGATGGGTCTCTGCTCTATTGTATCTGCCTCTCTTGGGCTATCAGCCTACACTTGAGATCGGACGCCATGTCGCATTTGGAGAGCCTCTGATGTGCCTAAACAGTGGAAAAACCCAAGTGACACCATTTTGGAAACTAGACCCCCTAAGGAACTTACCTAGTTGTGTGGTGAGCACTTTGAACCCCCAAGTGCTTCACACAAGTTTATAACGTAGAGCCGTGAAAAAAAAAATCATATTTTTTCCACAAACATGATCTTTTAGTCCCCAATTTTTTATTTTCCCAAGGGTAAGAGGAGAAATTTAACCCCAAAAGTTGTCCAATTTGTCCTGAGTACGTTGATACCCCATATGGTGGGGGGGGACCACTGTTTGGGCGCACGGCAGAGCTCGGAACTGAAGGATCGCCATTTTGACATTTTCTAACCAAAATTGGCTGGCATTGAGATCGGACGCCATGTCGCGTTTGGAGAGCCCCCGATGTGCCTACACAGTGGAAATCCCCCAATTCTAACTCCAACCCTAACCCCAACACACTCCTAATCCCAAACCCTAACCACAAACCTAATCCAAACTCTAGCCCCAACCCTAACTTTAGCCCTAACCCTAATGGAAAAATGAAAATAAATACTTTTTTTAAAATTTTTTATTATTTTTCCCTAACTAAGGGGGTGATAAAGGGGGGTTTGAATTACTATTTATAGCGGGTTTTTATGTTTTGCAGCTGTCACACACTAAAAGACGCTTTTTATTTGCATCACCATATTTTGAGAGCTATAATTTTTCCATATTTTGGCCCACAGAGTCTTGTTTTTTGCGAGACGAGTTGACGTTTTATTGGTACCATTTTCGGGCACATGACATTTTTTGATCGCTTTTTATTCCGATTTTTGCTAGTCAGAATGAACAAAAACCAGCAATTCATGAATTTCTTTTGGAGGGGGGGGGGGTTTACACCTTTCGCGTGTGGTAAAATTGATAAGGCAGTTTTATTCTTCGGATCAGTACGATTACAGCGATACCTCATTTACCGTATATACTCGAGTATAAGCCGAGATTTTCAGCCCATTTTTTAGGGCTGAAAGTGCCCCTCTCGGCTTATACTCGAGTCATATACCAGGGGGTCGGCGGGGGAGAGGGAGCGCGGCTGTCCTATATACTCACCCCCTCCTGGCGTGGTCTCTGCAGCCCCTGCTCTTCTCCCACGGTCTCCGGTGCCTTTTGTTCAGCAGTCATGTGGTACCGCTCATTAAAGTCATGAATATGCACATATTCATGACTTTAATGAGCGGTACCACGTGACCTCTTTAGGCATAGCTGCCAGAGACCATGGGAGAAGAGCAGGAGCTGCAGAGACGTTCCAGGAGGGGGTGAGTATATGCAACATTCACCTATCCCCGGTCCACCGCTGCGCGCTGCTGTGTCCTCGCGTCCACTAGCTGTGAATGTTCAGGTCAGAGGGCGCGATGACATAGTTAGTGCGTGCCACGCCCTCTGCCTGAGCATTCACTGCTGGAGGACCCGAAGACAGCAGCGTGCAGCGGTGGACTGGGGACAGGTGAATATCGCATATACTCACCCCTCCGACGGCGCGTCTCTGCAGCACCTGCTCTTCTCCCGCAGCTCTTCTTTCCTACAGCGGTCACGTGGTACCCCCTCATTAAAGTCATGAATATGTGCATATTCATGACTTTAATGAGCGGTACCATGTAACCGCTGCAGGAAGGAGCCTGAGATCGTGGGAGAAGCAGGGGGGCTGCAGAGACGCGCCGGCGGAGGGGTAAGTATGATCTGACTCCCCCGCCGACCCCCGGTATATGACTCGCGTATAAGCAGAGAGGGGGACTTTCAGCCCTAAAAAATGGGCTGAAAATCTCTGCTTATACGCGAGTATATACGGTATTTATTTTATATATAATTCCCGCCCGACTGTTATCACTAATGCATGTTCCCTGTCCCTAGTATTATACTCACCAGCCGCTGTCTTCTGCTCTTCCCGTGCTGATCCTGGCTCACTCTGCCATCTTGTGACTAGAGTTGAGCGATACTTTCCGATATCCAAAAGAATCGGAATGGTATCGCCGATATCACTAAAATATCGGCGATACCCGATACCGGAAGTCCAATGTAAGTCTGGGAACAAAATATCGCAACTAAAAAAACCTCTTTCTTTCCTTGTAAACACTAAATATACACACATAGAATATATATATATATAACACACGTCATTGTGACATATATATATATATATTAATATATAATATATATATATAATATATATATATATATATATATATATATTACATATATGTATAGTTTATACACTTCTACATAGTAAAATATCCTCTGATTCAATTGCCGGGTAAAGCCGGCTTCTGTGAAAAGACAGAAGCACCCGACATGAAATGACACTTGGTGTACATAGGGTTAACCATGTCTTTTCATGTCCTTTGCTATCTGATTTGCACAAACAATTACATCAGTCTGTGTGCAAAATTTCACACCTGTAGGGGTTAATTAAAGGTGTAAATTCGTTGTAAAAAAAACAGACTTTTTTGCTACGAATTTACACCTTTAATTAACCCCTACAGGTGTGAAATTTTGCACACAGCCACTCATGTAATTGTTTGTGCAAATCAGATATCAAACTACATGAAAAGACATGGTTAACCCTATGTACACCAAGTGTCATTTCATGTCGGGTTCTGCATTTTCACAAAAGCCGGCAATTGAATTAGCGGCTAATATACTATGTAGAAGTGTATGAACTATAAATATAAATATTATATATATATATATGTCACAAATTCAATGACATATGTATGTATGTATATATATATGTATGTATGTATGTTATATATAATATATATATATATATATATATATATATATATATATATTATATATATATATATAATATATATATATATGAGGCGTAAAATTGCTGAAAAAAAATGCGTGGGCTCCCGCCCTATTTTCGCAACCAGACAGACAAAGCCAGTGAGTGGGGGCAGATAATAATAGCCCAGAGAGGGACCATTTTTTTTGGCCCCCCCCCGGCTACTTAACATCTGCCCCCAGACACCCCAGAAAGGGCAAATCTCTAATTAGATTTGCCCTTTCTGGCACTTTGCCCGTCTATTCCCATTGCCCTGTAGCGGTGGCGAATGGGTTAATATGGGGTTAAAATGACCTTGCAATTGAAAGGTCACTTTAAGCCAGGTTAATAATTGAGAGCTGTCAATTAGACAACTATCAATTATTAATCCTATTGTATGAAAGAAAAATCAAACACACACACTTTAATAAAAAAGAAGCTTAATGAAATAATCACACAGTTTTTGACCATATTTTATTTACCTGCTAAAACCATTTCCTGTAATAAAAATAAAATAATAAAGCAAAATTATTCTTACCAATCCGATGTACAGTCAGGTCCCACGGTGTAATCCTTCAGAAAGGGTTAATGTTTACTGCAGGGACTGCAGCTAATGCTGCAGCCTCACAGTAAACCCCCAAATGAATGAGCTCCTCTCCTGGCTGACAGGAGAGGAAGTGGAAAGCTTAATTGATTGCTTTCCACTTTCACTTCAGGTCAGCCAGGGACACCATCAGTGACGTCAGAGGGAACTGATTAACAAAAATAGGGGTTCCCTTCGAAAAAAAAATGGCGTGGGGTCCCCCCTATTTTTGTTAACCAGCCAGATGAAGCAGACCGCTGAGGCCTGGATTTTCAGGCTGTTAAGGAGCCAAGATCCATGGACCTTGCCAGCCTGATAATACCAGGCCACAGCAGTCTGCATATCTTGGCTGATTAACAAAAATAGGGGATCCCCTCGAAAAAAAATTGGCGTGGGGTCCCCCCTATTTTTGTTAACCAGCCAGATGAAGCAGACCGCTGAGGCCTGGTTTTTCAGGCTGGTAAGGATCCAATATCCATGGACGCTGCGGCCTGGTATTAAAAGACTGTCAAGGCCCATGGATTTTGGCCCTCAACAGCCTGATAATACCAGGCTACAGCAGCCCCACATTTGGCGCATCAAAAGATGTGCCAATTGTGGCACTTTACCCGGCTCTTCCCACTTGCCCTGTAGCGGTGGCAAGCGGGGTAATAAGGGGTTAATGTCACCGTTGATTGCACGGTGACAATAAGCCCGGTTAATAATGGAGAGGTGTCAATAAGACACCGATCCATTATTAATCCCAAAGTTATTAAATGTATAAAAAAAAGACACAGCAAGAAAAAAGTCTTTTAATGAAATAAAAGAGACAACACAGTTTTCATTTTTTTTATTACTCTCTCATTCCTGCGACGCCATCGATCTCCTGTAAAAAAATAAAAAAAACAAACCAACAGTATACCACCTGTCCGACGCAGTCCATAGTAACGATAGTCCCACGACGATCCAGCTCTGCTACATCGGAATGACAGGCAGAGCCTGTCATCCCGGCTCAGCACAGCTGCTTACCAGCTTCCCCGGCGGTGACGTCATCGGACTGCTTTACGGCCGCGATTACCCAGCAGTCACTGCAGTTATCGCGAGAAACTGCATGTGACCGCCGGGGAGAAGAGGATGGCGGCCATTAAGCAGTCCGGGATGTGACCGCCGGAGATCTTCTGCCGGGTAAGTGCCGCTGACTCCTGACAGACCCGACCGACGGTCAGTGACAGTGACAATTCCGATTCCGGTATCCGATATGACGAAAATATCGGTACTCGGAATCGGAATTCCGATACAGCCAATATCGGCCGATACCCGATATTTGCAGTATCGTATCGCTCAACCCTACTTGTGACCACAACTTCTGTCTGACCATAAATGAAATCTACCAGTCACTTGTTCTAAATATAAGTCTATGTGACCCTCGTTCTGGCTCTGACTTTCATTAAGAAATGATTTCCACTTTGCCAGCAAACACTGGAGCTATCTGGAAAGTTTCAACTAGCCGAAGATGTTGGCTGGCAAGTATTTTAATACTAGCAGGGAACATACAGTACATTAGTGATACCACTCAGGGTTGAAATTAAGGAAAACAATTGCCAAAGTGATACTTATATTTTAACAATCTAAAATAATTCATAATTAGTTTTTAAAGCACCCTTAATTCCATTTTATAAGACTTTTTGGTCTAATTTAGCAGGCCTTCATCAGACAGAGGCAAAAAGACACAAATGAACATAAATTTCTACATAATGATATATAAAAGCAGTGTTCAAAAACTGATGGCAGAAAAAATGGTTTCTGCAATTATTAATCAATATGATGGGTATCCCCACGTTTATAAGTCTATCAAAATGTAAGACAATTTAAACCATATGTTGAATGCTGAAAATTAAAGACAATAAAAAGGTTAATATCAAATTTAATTATATATTTTTTTCAGTCCCCACAATCCTCCTCTCTCCCAATCTCTTTAAAATAATTCAATAAATGGTGATTAATATATCATACGTACCCCAAAATGTGTTCAGTAAAGTGAGTTTGGTATGCAAAAAAAGATTTTACCCAGCTCTATCAACAGGAAAGAAAAAATTAATTTAAGTCTCAAAAAATACCTATACAAACAATATTTTTTTTTTTTTTATTAATTTTTTTTATACAAACTTTAATATTGAAGTCACCTGATGAATTCTCTTGCAGTGGCCGGTAATGTCGTACTTATCGGGCAGCCATTTTATACTTGAAAGCCCTGAGTCTGCCCAGTTGAAAGGTGTTGTTTTATAGTTGGGTTCATAGAAGGGGCGCTGAGTGAGGCTTCCACCTCCCCAAAGAAGGGTTTTTTATTGTCAGATAATAAGACATTTTACAATGCATGCCATTAATGTTTTATTTACTGTAATGTACTTTCCTTCAACACCAGGTTTCTTGTTGCTGTCTGCAAATACTTGGAGGAGCATGTACAGACTGAAGGACTTTTTCGAAAGTCTGGATCAGTTGTGAGGCAGAAACAGCTAAAGGTAGGCACGAATGTTCAGGTATTGTATAGTCGTTCAATATTTTATTTCTGTGCTGCTTAATATGAAAAAAAACTTTTCATGATCTGTACAAGGCTGGAAGCCAAAAAGTGAATTAGTAGGCAACCAATAAGAAATTAAAATAAAGCATGTTTTATGTTACTTTCTAAAGACAAAACTGGAAAAAGGTGAAGATTGTCTTTTGGAAGCTCCTCCTTGTGATGTTGCTAGCATCCTCAAGCAGTTTTTCAGAGAATTGCCAGATCCTATACTGCCTGCGGATCTCCAAGATGCTTTGTTCAAGGCCCAGAATTTGGGAAGTGACGAGGAAAGAACCTCTGCAACTATGCTTATCTCCTGCCTAATGTCTGACCAGACAGTATCCATACTGCGCTACTTTTTCAACTTTCTTCATTCTGTTTCTGTGAGGCAAGTATAGTCATTGTGTTAAAAGTGCCTATCATTCATTAGTTGTTTTTTTTTTTTTTTTTTTTTTAAAGTGATGGTTACCAACTGATAGCTGCTCTGCAGAGTGGATTCAGTAGGCGCAAAATCTGAGTTTCTGACCTAGCCCGCTGACAGATCAGTGTATGGGCTCAATACAAAGTATGAACCTGTAAACAGTGAAATATCGGCACATAGACTTTCTAAAGAGCCAATACACTACCCGTGTGAAGCTCAGTGGCTTTTTGAGTGATCGATAGGGGACCCCACCGATATGCTACATGGGTTAAATACTGTTAAAAAATAAGTACTCAATTAATTAGAAAAAAAAAACTTTGCACTCAAATCATACGCTTTACTTTTATTTGTGCAGGTAATCCACAAACTGTGAAACATTTTGGTCTAATCTGTCCTTTATCGGTATAACAGATTGCCACAATATATACATTCAAAGATGGCGGCGCTGTGATAAGTGGTGCACACCACAGTGGAAAGAGTCAGTGTGATCTTTTATTGTCACAGCGCCGCCATCTTTGCCACAGTATATGGATGCGGTCTGTTTGTAATGATCAGATCAGACTGAAACCTTTCATTGTGGATTACCTGCACAAATGAAACATTCTTACAATCTTTTGAGTGCCAAGTTACTTTTTCTACATGGCTCTATGAAGTCTTGTTTTTTGCAGGAGTTGTATTTGCCAGAAGCAGCATTCTAGAGTAAATGACTTATTCATTCTTTTTTTTTTTTTTTTTTTTTCTTTACAATAGCTATTACTCCCACAGAGAGACTTGATCATGCACTGCTTTGATCGCCTACATATTAATATGTAGTAGTGCCCTTTTATAGTGCAGTGCATTATCCCAGCATGTCAGTGTTTATACTGACAGCTAACTTTCTGGTATATGGCGGACACACAGGCTGTCATAAAAATTACTGCAATTGTGAAATGTGGGTGAGCAATCGGTAGACAGAGGGAGTCCTCTCCTGTCAAACTTCTCATATGCTATGTTTCTTGACTGTGGGATCAGTGTTTTCTCTATCGCTTCATTGGGGGACACAGATAACCATGGGTGTATGCTGCTGCCACTAGGAGGCGCTGACACTATGCATAAGCAAAAATAAAGGTTGGCTCCTCCTCTGCAGTATACACCCCACCGACTGCAAGAAGCAACTCCGTTTTAGCTTAGTGTCAGTAGGAGGTAGACACGGGTCTCTCCATATCTACCTATTGTGCGTCGTTCCTTTTCAGGTACTTTCCGGAGGGATACAGTGTGAATGGTCAGTACTGTACTCCCACACAGAGACTGAGTACGGCGTGTACTGCCACCCCGTATCCTCATAGGTCTATTCTCTCGGCAGGACCCCTGTTGGATCCCTGACACGGACGTGTGTTCAGGTGGTCGGGAAAAGAAAGGAAGACCCGGGCCTGCCTCCGTCTCCCACCCTCTCGCCCACCAGAGCCTGGCGGTTGTGGAGACACGGACGTCAAATGGATGCCGGACGTCCGACTCTCACTAGAGGTACTGTCCCTCTTTCCCCCAGATGCAAGAGAAGACAGAAGAGAAGAGGATCTAATATGAAGAGAAGAAAATATCATAGGGCAAAAGGGGGGAAAAGTTAGCGATCAGGGGGAATTCCTTCCCCCTTTGGGGCTCACCCGGGGGTCCTGAAGCAGCCCTTTTTAGGCCCAAGCTTCTCCTTCTTTGGGGCCACCTCGCATTCCTTAGGGCCACCTTGCTGCTCCAGGCGCGTTATCGCGCCGCTGCGCAGTCATATCGGCGGCTCAAAACACCTATTAGGTACCCCTGAGCCCCCCCCCCCTTCCCTGGTCACCTGCATCTTCAGGCGCAGGGTCGCACCGTTAAGCAACCCTTGTGGGGTCCTCTTTTCATCCGCTAGGTATTTTCTTGTGGGGGCCCCTTTTTTAGAGGGTTTAATCGAGGCCCCGGCTTCAATTTGGGCCTAGTGAAGCGCCGGCTCCGCCCCCTGGCTTCTGGGCGGGCTTTTCTCCTGCCCGGCCTTTCTCAGCGCTGCCTTAAGCTCCGCCCACCTTACACAACGTCACTGTGGGCCGGAGCAGCAGCCATTTGCCCTGTTATCGGGTCTCTGCTCCGCTCCCTCCTCTCCCTTCACTAAGAAGGGGAATTTTTTTCTTGTAAGCAGCGCGCACTTTTTTTCTTCTGGGACAGGCGCCATCTTCGGCTACTTCAGCCTCAGACATCATACTTCAGGAGCAGCCATCCAAAACCGTGAGTTGCTCTGCCCTGCAGAGCTGACACTCTCTTCTGTCTCCTTTCTGTTCCCCAGCCTTTCTGGCATCAGTTAGTGGGATCGTTTTCATTCCTTAGCAACTCACCACGCAGTCTTACAGAGAGACTGCGGATCCTTGTCGTGAAACAGACTAAGTCTGTGCGTCCTTGGTCCTATTAGCGTCCTTCCTCAAGATACTGCTGGTGGTTGGTGGCGATGACCCATAAAGTGATCACCGCCGTCGGCTAACTAGCAGAGCCTGAAGCTCTAGTCTAGGGACCGAACCCTGTTTTGGCCTGTCCTTCCGATCTCGGAATGGGCCACAGCTAGTTTTTTCTCGCGGCCTGTGCCCAAGGACCCGCTTCTGCACGCTGCTCTAGCAGCCTCTTCCGGAGAAAGACAAAACTGTCTTCACACACAGCCTAAGGTCGCTACTAACTCCAACCCTTGGCTAACCAGTCTTGAGTCAGACCATCCTCCCGTAGGGTACGTCCGTATGCTCAGCTGGCATGGTGTGTTGGATGTAGTGTTAGAGTCTAAGGGGGTACTCCCTCCTTTCCTAGGAGTGGGGTGTCACACCTCTGGTTGAGGTGCAACATCTCTGTGGCGACTGGACCCATAGGGGCGCCACACTTGCTCGTCTTCGTCCTCTCCCCTCTGCCAGGCCTTCAGCACCCCATAGTACCCACTACCAGGAGTCCGTTTCTGCCCCAGGCGAGTCTGAGACCCCTATCCCGGGATGGGCTCCGTCTCTGACGCAGTCGATTGTGGGTTTCACCAGGGTAGCACAGACCCTGGTGGCCGTGATAGACTGATTGCCTCTTCCAACTGCAGTCGCCAGTGGATCACAGGTTTCTCCGCCGGGCCTTACATCTCAAGCCGCAAGAAGCCCGGACAAGAGCACCGGTCTAAGTCCTTTTTCCGCCCAATCTCACCAGCCGAGCCTTCTCGGCGAGATCCCTCTTCCGGGTCCCCCTCTCCCGAATCTGACGACACATCTTCGAACGCACCTTAACGGCATGAGTCGGACCTGGATCCAGAACAGGCCTTCAGCATATGGATATGGCGCAGAGCCTGAATGTGGCGGTCAACCAGACAGGCATCAAACATACCTCTACGAATCCCGCAGATCAGGCGGTTTCGTTTAGACGGTCTAAACTACCTTCCAAGGTCTTTGTCCCACACGCTGAAGTTGTGGAGGTACTCAAAAGGGAAAAGGACAATCCGACCAGACGCTTTCTAAGAGGGAAGCGCCTCGGCGTCCTGTACCCCTTCTCCCCTGAGCTCACCGCTAACTGGACGCCTTCCCCTGCTATGGACCTGCCAGTTCACAGACTAGCACGGTCCTCCCACCAGCTTCCCTCAAGGTTTCCAACGATAGAATTATAGGATCGCTGGAAAAATCAGCCCTTGAAACGGCGGCTTCTACATTTGCCTGGCCTTTGCCCCTGCCAGGGGCCATAGCCAGATGGGCAAAACATCTTCGGGAGAGCATCAATGCGGGAGTTCCACCGAGCGAGCTTGACGTCCTCGCAGGCCAAATTCCCTATGCTGGGACATACTTGGCAATATGGGAGCCATCCGTTGGAACATTTGGCTCAAAGCATGGCAAGCGGACCTTTCATCAAAGAAGTCTCTTACCTGTCTCCCCTTCCAGGGAGGCCGCCTCTTTTTGGCTCCACGATTGGACTAGATCATTAAGGAGGCGGCTGGAGACACGAGTTCCCTCCTTCCTCAGTTCTAACCTCGCAAGCCTCCTCCAAAACGGCAGTTCCGCTCCTTTCGGCCTTTTCACTGTTTTTTTCCGGCGACGGAGGATCCCTCCGGTCAGCGCATGCCACAGGCCCGTCAGGTCAGGATGAAGGCATCCTTGAGGCCCACTCCTTTCCTGGCATCCTCATAGCTCACTTCGCGCCCGGAAGGGACCTGAGATCGGTTATTCGACTCCCGTCCCCCAAAGGATCCCGCTCTGGGTTCGGGTTTCTTGCTTCCATCGCCTCCCTCCTTGTACGGGGGTTATCGTTCCCGTACCGAAATAGGAATGCTTCACAGGTTTCTATTCAAACCTGTTGGTTGCGCCAAAAGAAGGGCGACGTGGTTCGGCCCATTTTGGATCTCTAGTTTCTGAACTCGAAAGTCCGCCTGTGACTCCTTCAGGATGGAGTCCCTCCGCTTACTAATTGATTCCATGGGGACGCAGGAATTTTCTAAGGTCCTCAAGATCAGGGCCATCCTTCTCTACCTCCATCACTGGGAAACCGCTTCTCAGTGGTTTGCCGGTCTGAATTCAGACGAATATTGCCACAGCGGTGACATACATCGATCACCAAGGGGGGACCAGGAGTCCCCTGGCGAGGGTCAAGGTATCCAGGATTCTTCACTGGGCGGAGTCGACGTTTCCGACAGGTTCCGCAGTGCAATTGCCTGGTCGCAATTCGCGCTTCCCTGCCTGCTTACTCCCCTTTACCTTTCTTCCCAGGATGTTGAAGAGGATTAAAGCGGAAGGGGTGCCGGTCATTCTGATCACACCACATTGACCCAGTAGGTCTTGTTCCGCAGAGATCGTCAATCTTCTGGGGGGCGCCCCCTGGATGCTGTCACAGGGACTGATCTTCCACCAGAGTTCTCGGTGGTTCATTTGACAGCATGCCTGTTGAAACTGCGGTTCTAAGAGCGTCCGATTTCTCCGATCGGGTGTTACCCTCCATGAAACAGGCTAGACTTGGTCAGGGCAGTGAGGCTCTATCTCACTAAGACCGCTTCCTTTAGGAAGTCGGATCTCCTATTCGTCATCCAGATGACGCACGCCTGCAAGGCTACGATTGCACGCTGGATCAGGTCCGCAAGTTTGGAGGCTCACTGGTTAAGAAGAGGCTCACTCTTCCCGGGCAGTGGGCGCCTCCTGGCCGTAAACATCGGGCATCCGCCCTATAGCTCTGCAAAGCGGCAACCCGGTCTTCCATCCACAGTTTGCCAAATTGTTCCGGGTCCATACCTACGCTTCGGTGGACGCCAGCCTATGCAGAGGTATCTTGCAGGCGGCAGTGGTAAGCTCTTTGATCGCAATAGTTTTCTGCTGTTTCCCTCTCCATGGACTGCTTTGGGACGTTCCATGGTTATCTGTGTCTCCCAATGAAGCGATAGAGAAAACAGGATTTTGGTTGCTTACCGTAAAATCGGTTTCTCGGAAGCCTTCATTGGGGGACACAGCACCCTCCCATGTTTTTTTTCTACAACTCCTGTTTCTTCTTCTATGTGCTATTGTTACAGTTGAGTTGTCAGTTTGTTACT
>JARQOD010000001.1:470523277-470576923 GCA_033576555.1 Oophaga sylvatica
AACATTGTGTCTGACAGAGGAGTCCAGTTTGTTTCCAGATTTTGGAGGACTTTTTGTTCTAAACTGGGTGTTCAATTGTCTTTCTCCTCGGCATTTCATCCTCAGACCAATGGTCAAACTGAGAGAACAAACCAGACATTGGAGACTTATCTAAGATGCTTTGTGTCTGCTGATCAGGATGACTAGGTCTCTTTTTTGTCTTTGGCTGAGTTTGCTCTTAATAATAGGGCTAGCTCTGCCACTTTGATGTCTCCGTTTTTCTGTAATTCTGGGTTTCACCCTCGATTTTGTTCAGGACAGACGGAGGCTTCTGTCTGTCCAGGTGTTGACTCTGTTGTGGAGCGTATGCAACAGATTTGGGACCAGGTAGTGGAGAGGTTGTCCCTCTCTCAGGAGAAGGCCCAGCGGTTTGCTAACCGGCATAGGACTGATGGTCCTCGGTTTAAAGTGGGGGACTTGGTCTGGTTGTCCTCAAAGAATATTCCTATGAGAGTAGCATCTCCTAAATTTAAGCCTAGGTTCATTGGACCTTATAAGATCATGGAGATTATTAATCCTGTTTCTTTTCGTTTGCTTCTTCCAGGGACATTTAAGATCCATAACGTGTTCCACAAGTCCTTGTTGAAGAGGTTTGTTGAGCCAGTGGTTCCTGCTGCTGTGCCTCCTGACCCTGTTTTGGTTGAGGGCAATCTGGAGTATGTGGTTGAGAAAATATTGGATTCTCGTTTTTCTAGACGGAAACTCCAGTATTTGGTTAAATGGAGAGGTTATGGTCAGGAAGACAATTCTTGGGTGTTTGCTTCGGACATCCATGCTAGGAGACTTATCCGTGCGTATCATAGAACTCATCCTGACCGACCTGGTTGCTCAAATGAGGGTTCGGTGACCCCTCCTCAAGGGGGGGGTACTGTTGTGAATGGGTTTGAGATGAGTTCTGAGCAGAGGCTCCCTCTAGTGGTTACAAGCGGTGCTAGTGAAGATTGTGAGGACTGGGAATCAGGTGTTACTGACTGGTCTTATATAAGGGAGTCATTTTCCCATCAGGGTTGCCGGTGATCAATTGTTCTGGTCTGAATCCTTCATTCCAGTTTCCCTTGTAGCCTGCTGTGTCGTGTCTGCATCTCCTGCTATCAGATAAGACTTTTTCTTTTGTGTTTGTGCTATATTTTTGCATTTTGTCCTGCACTTCTGTGGGGGCCTTCAAGGTCCCCTCCGGGGGCTTTTGCCCTCTCAGTTTAGTTCAGCCACTGAGTTTTGTACTTTTGCTTTTTCCAGTTTTTTCAGTGGCTGCTGTTTTGATTTTGTTACACCAGAGAACTAATTTAGGTGGTAGAGGTCGTGTGATCTCAGGTGATTTTGAAATTAGTAGAGTTGGTGCTTTTCAGGGTTTTCTGGGATTGCAGTAAGTACCCTTCCTATCCTTTTCTATTTAGATAGTTTGGGCCCCAGCGTTTGCTCATACTATTTTCTTTCTGTGTCAGTATTTCCTCTTGTCTAACCGCCATTACATGTTTGGGGGCTTTCTATTATCTTTGGGGTTCTGCTCCGGGGCAGATAGCTTTCCTATTTCTATCTTTAGGTGTAGTTAGTTTCTCAGGCTGTGACGAGGCGTCTAGGACCAACGTAGGAATTCTCCACGGCTGCCTTTAGTTGTGGTGGTTAGTCAGGGTACTGCAATCTCATAGATTCCAACTGCTCTGGTGTATTGCCTTTTTTACCTGCACTCCTCAGCTACCGAAACATAACATTCTATTTGTCTGTTAGCCAAGGTTTTCGGAAGTCGGACTCTTTGTTTGTGATTCCAGCAGGTCGTCGACGTGGTCACCGAGCTTCCAAGGATTCTATAGCTCGTTGGATCCGGTCGGCCATTTTGGAGGCTTACCGACTTAAGGGCGAACCTTGCCCGATTAAGGTTCGAGCTCACTCCACAAGAGCTGTGGGCTTTTCATCAAGGGGCCTCGGCAGCTCAGCTCTGTCGGGCGGCGACCTGGCGCTCCGTCCACACCTTTACAAAATTTTATAAGGTGGACGTTAGTGCTTCCGCTGATGCGGCCTTAGGACGTAGGGTCCTGCAGGCGGCAGTAGTTTAAAGTTTTTGCTAACTTGTTTTTTAGCGCTAGTTGCGCATTTTCTTAGGTTGTTGGGTTCTGCCTTTTCTGGTTTTTTCCCACCCTTAGTTTTTGGACTGCTTTGGGATGTCCCACTAGTTATGACTAGTGTGTCTCCTTTCCTTCCGTTCTGCTGCTGAAAGACGGATTTTGGTAAGAACTTACCGGTAAAATCCTTTTCAGCGAAGGAAGGAAAGGAGACACAGCTCCCTCCCTTGGCGGAAGTGTGTTGTTGTATTTGCAGATGCGGCGTGACCCTCCTCTGATAGCGATTATCTGGGCTGAGGTCGACGCGCTAAGGCTCTTTTCCAGCATTGCCAGCTCATCGCAGTGGTCAGGTCCAGTGAGTAGTACCTGGATCTGTGTGTTTTTTTTTTGCCTAAATGCATGCATAACCTGTATTCTTGTGTTTTTTCTCTGAAGTCCTTCAGAAGGGGTTATGTTGCTCCGCTGGTGATATTGCTCTTCCTTAAGCTTGTGTACGACTGGAGAGCTGAGTAGGAGGAGCCCGAGCTGGAGGGGCCGGTCAACACTCTTTTTAATCTGAGGTGTCTATCTCATCTGGGCTCCGCCTACCCCACTAGTTATGACTAGTGTGTCTCCTTTCCTTCCTTCGCTGAAAAGGATTTTACCGGTAAGTTCTTACCAAAATCCGTCTATTTGTGTCATTCTCAAAACTTTTGGCCATGACTATATATATATATATGAATTAGCATATGTGGAATTATATACTTAACAAAAAAGTGTGTAACAACTGAAATTGTCTTCTATTCTAGGTTCTTCACAGTAGCCACCTTTTGCTTTGATGACTGCTTTGCACACTCTTGGCATTCTCTTGATGAGCTTCAAGAGGTAGTCACTGGAAATGGTTTTAACTTCACGGGTGTGCCCTGTCAGGTTTAATAAGTGGGATTTCTGGCCTTATTTTTGGGGTTGGGATCATCAGTTGTGTTGTGCAGAAGTCTGGTGGATACACAGCTGATAGTCCTACTGAATAGACTTTTAGAATTTGTATTATGGCAAGAAAAAAGCAGCTAAGTAAAGAAAAATGAGTAGCCATCATTACTATAAGAAATGAAGGTCAGTCAGTCCGAAAAATTGGGAAAACTTTAAAAGTGTCCCAAAATGCAGTTGCAAAAACCATCAAGCGCTACAAAGACACTGGCTCACATGAGGACCGCCCCAGGAAAGAAAGACCAAGAGTCACCTCTGCTTCTGAGGATAAGTTTATCCGAGTCACCAGCCTCAGAAATCGCAGGTTTACAGCAGCTCAGATTAGAGACCAGGTCAATGCCACACAGAGTTCTGGGAAGCAGGCCACACAGACTTTGTGCAGCAGGCCTTCATGGTAAAATAGCTGCTAGGAAACCACTGCTAAGGATAGGCAACAAGCAGAAGAGACTTGTTTGGGCTAAAGAACACAAGGAATGGACATTAGACCAGTGGAAATCTGCTTTGATCTGATGAGTCCAAATTTGAGATCTTTGGTTCCAACCACCGTGTCTTTGTGCGACACAGAAAAGGTGAACGGATGGACTCTACATGCCTGGTTCCCACCGTGAAGCATGGAGGAGGAGGTGTGATGGTGTGGGGGTGCTTTGCTGGTGACACTGTTGCGGATTTATTCAAAATTGAAGGCATACTGAACCAGCATGGCTACCACAGCATCTTGCAGCGGCATGCTATTCCATCCGGTTTGCGTTTAGTTGGACCATCATTTATTTTTCAACAGGACCATGACCCCAAACACAGCTCCAGGCTGTGTAAGGGCTATTTAACCAAGAAGGAGAGTGATGGGGTGCTACGCCAGATGACATGGCCTCCACAGTCACCAGACCTGAACCCAATCGAGATGGTTTGGGGTGAGCTGGACCGCAGAGTGAAGGCAAAAGGGCCAACAAGTGCTAAGCATTTCTGTGAACTCCTTAAAGATTGTTGGAAGACCATTTCCGGTGCCTACCTCTTGAAGCTCATCAAGAGAATGCCAAGAGTGTGCAAAGTAGTCATCAAAGCAAAAGGTGGCTACTTTGAAGAACCTAGAATATAAGACATAATTTCAGTTGTTACACACTTTTTTGTTAAGTCTATAATTCCACATGTGTTAATTCATAGTTTTGATGCCTTCAGTGTGAATGTACAATTTTCATAGTCATGAAAATACAGAAAAATCTTTAAATGAGGTGTGTCCAAACTTTTGGTCTGTACTGTGTGTGTGTGTGTGTGTGTGTGTGTGTGTGTGTGTGTGTGTGTGTGTGTGTGTGTGTGTAATATATATATATATATATATATATATATATATATATATATAATATATATATATATAATATATATATATAATGTGTATATATATATATATATATATATATATATATATATATATATATATATATATATATATATATATATATATATATATATATAATGTATATTTTTACAGGTTCTGTCCCTGGATGACAACTCAGTTGCGGAGGCTGATGCGCCTCCACTCATCGTCAGCTGTCTCTGTTAGTCCCTAACCTGTCAAATGACAAGTCGCACTAGTCCATAGATGGAACAAACCAGTGTAACTGATGTAATATACATATATGGTCTAAGGCATTACATCAGCATAGCAAATGAGAGAAAGCGTTTGCAGCATCGAATGTAACTTGACTGTAGGGTCTCTGATAGGGTTTACTATATTTGGTAGTCTGGACCATCCTTATAACTAAGTTGGCATATCATGTGGACAGCTAAATCTACCTTTAACACATGTTTTGTGAAATCTATGAAGGAATAATGATTGTTTACACGGGAGAGGATCTGATAGAATCATAGAATGATAGAGTTGGAAGGGACCTCCTGGGCCATCTGGTCCAACCCCTGCTCAAAGCAGGATTCTCTAAATCATCCCAGACAGATGTCTGTCCAGCCTCTGTTTGAAGACTTCCATTGAAGGAGAACTTACCACCTCTCGTGGCAGCCTGTTCCACTCATTGATCACCCTAACTGTCAAAAAGTTTTTTCTAATATCTAATTTGTGTCTCCTCCCATTCAGTTTCATCCCATTGCTTCTAGTCTTTCCTTGTGAAAATGAGAATAAAGATGATCCTTCTACAATGTGACAGCCCTTGAGATATTTGTAGACAGCTATTAAGTCTCCTCTCAGTCTTCTTTTTTGCAAGCTAAACATTCCCAAATCCTGCAACCGTTCCTCATAGGACATGGTTTGCAGACCGGTCACCATTCTGGTGGCTCTTCTTTGAACTTGCTCCAGTTTGTTGATGTCTTTTTTAAAATGTGGTGCCCAAAACTGGACACAGTATTCCAGATGAGGTCTTACCAAAGAGGATCTAGACTGTATGCTTCTGTTGATACATTCTAGAATTGTATTTGCCTTTTTTGCTGCTGCATCACACTGTTGACTCATGTTCAGTCTGTGATCAATTAGTATACCCAAGTCTTTTTCACATGTGCTGTTACTTAGCCCTAGTCCTCCCATTTTGTATATGCTTTTTTCATTTTTATTGCCCAGATGTAATACTTTGCATTTTTCCCTGTTAAAAACCATTCTGTTAGTTGCTGCCCACTGCTCCAGTTTATTTATATCTTTTTGAATCCTCTCTCTCTCTCTTCTCTAGTATTAGCTACCCCTCCTAGCTTTGTGTCATCATCAAATTTGATCAGTTTACCCTCAATTCCTTCATCTAAATCATTGATAAAGATGTTGAACAATACAGGGCCCAAAACAGAGCCTTGTGGTACCCCACTTGAGACATTCTTCCAACTGGATGTGCAGCCATTTACGACCACTCTTTGGGTCCGATCACTAAGCCAGTTATGAATCCACCTAACAGTTGCCTTGTCCATTCCATACTTAGTCATTTTTTCAATAAGGATTGTGTGAGATACTTTGTCAAATGCTTTGCTGAAGTCAAGATATACTATATCTACAGCATTTCCCTGATCCACCCAGTCAGTGATTCTGTCATAGAAGGAAATTAAGTTAGTCTGACATGACTTATTAGTTACAAACCCATGCTGACTCTGTTTAATCACTTCATTCTTATGCAGGTACTTAAATACATGTTCTTTAATAATTTGTTCAACGATCTTTCCTGGTATAGAAGTCAGACTCACCGGCCTGTAGTTCCTGGGTCCACCTTCTTCCCCTTTTTGAAGATAGGAACAACATTTGCTCTTCTCCAGTCTTCTGGGACTTCTCCTGTTCTCCAAGAATTTTCAAAGATTATGGACAGTGGTTTCAATAATTTCTTCTGCTATCTCCTTCAGTATTCTGGGGTGTAATTCATCTGGACCTGGAGACTTGAATTCATTTAGGTTAGCTAAGTGTTTCCTCACTGTCTTTCTGTTTATAGATATCCTGGATTCTTCTATTCCTTTAATAGGACAGTGAAGATCAGTTGATGTTACATTTCCTTTCTGAGAGAAAACAGATGCAAATAGGAATTTAAAAGTTCAGCCTTCTCAACATCCTTTCTTACCATTTCATCATTTTCATCCTGTAAAAATCCTATAGCATCTTTGACTTTTTTTTTTACTTTTGACGTATCCCCAAAATCCTTTTTTGTTGCTTTTGACATCTCTTGCAAGCCTTAATTCATTGTTGGCTTTAGATAATCTGATTTGTGCCCTGCACGTTCTGCAGATGGCATTATATTCTTCTTTAGATATGCCTCCCTCTTTCCATTTGATAAACATTTCTTTCTTTCTTTTTAGCATGTGTTTAAGTTCTGTGTTCATCCATCCTGGTTTCCTTAAATGCTTCCCATTCTTCCCTCTTTTCGGAATTGTTAACGATTGTGCTTTGAGAATCTCATTTTTCAAGATGTCCCATCCTTCCTGGACATTTTTGTCCTCAAGGATATCCTGCCATTGGATCCCTCCAATTCTCTTTCTGAGTCCCTTAAAATGTGCCTTTCTGAAATCTAACCTTGACGTCTGAGTCTTCACAGGTCTTCCTCCTCTTCCTTCCTTCCTGTATTTATAGAACACATGTCTATAAGCATTTTATGCTAATGTTTATAGGAGTTTCCTGAACTTGTTATAAGGATGGTCCTGACCACCAAATATAGTAAACCCTATATATAGGGTTACATCCGATGCTATAAATGTTTTCCTTTTATTTGCTATGCTGAAGTAACGTCCTAGACCATATATCTATATTATATCGGGAGTTACACTGGTTTGTTTCTATGATTGATTTGATAAATCTATAGTCTACATGCTCCCTATAAAAAGGATAGCAACTTTTTTTTTAATCTAATTCCTTCTTCTATAAATGAATCACTACTTGAAGGAATTGATTCCAAGCACTAATATATTTTTATATTATAATTTTTTTTTTACTGACTAGTTTGTACTGTTATTCAAAGGTGTTTTAATGGATTTATAGGAATTTGTTAATAGTATATATGGTTACGTTCTCATTTCTCAGATTTAAAAAAATAATTTTTGTTTGTCAGAGTGGAATCAGGAAAAACTGGTTGCTTTTCTCCTAAAATAAGTCGTACAGAGATGGTGCGTCGGTCGCTTCGTCTAAGATTCAGTCTAGGAAGAAGTAACAAGGATGCGGTAGGTCTAGGCGTAAAACATAACGCTACTTTTATATCTCGCATGTTGTTTTTTATGTATGAACTAGAAAATTGTTAGCCAGTATTCCCATTGGAGACATTTATGGCATATGACAGTAGGAGAGAGGGTACATCTCATTATACTAAGTTATTGCTTGCTGATGGTTGTCTCCCCAGATTTCAAGTTTTTGAGTGTATCCTGAGGAGATGCCATAAATGTCCCCCATTTTAATAATGGGCTGTAGAATGTTTCAGAACACTGATGTTCTTCGTAGAGAATAGAGATATCTTGGACTTTGCAGTTCCGCTCTAAGTGTAGCCTTTGTGGCATAATCGTATAGCTACACCAAAATTACTCTTCAGTGTGCCGTCTACCGCTGGTTATCGTACACACCAGCTATCACTTTACTTTGTAAGCCCTTTCTGACAGGTTCTGTCCCCAGTTAGTCTGACACTGCCAGCACAAAATTGGTCAGATTTTCTTTACTACAAAAGAAATTATAACACCCAATAAATGCCTCGATTTCCAGGAAGAATGATTTCCAGATGAATGGAAAAAAAGTTCTAGGAGAAGATCCAAAGTGTATTATGAGGAAGTGTTCGCTAAATCCAACATGTTAGAAGACACTACATACAGTACAGTGTAGGGTATTCTTCTTGGAGCTGATTAGATTCGAGTGTATATGCATTCAGTGTACAAACTTTATTAACCTATCGGCGTGATTTTGCTAGTTAAAGTAAAGGCATAGCCGTAATGGCACTTTTTATTCAGATTAAATTGATACTTTTAATTTAATCACTTATTTAATCACTTTTCAAGTAATAAGATATAGTGGTTGGACAAGGGGTTGGGTATTTGGCTACCTCTGCTGGCCTCTCCTGCTTCTGGTGTCTTTATGAAGGGTCACTGCTTTGTGAGTGACTTGCTTCAAATTTCACGCCAGCACCGTCCTTGCCGCGGGCAATAAAATGGTGGTGGCACATGCGCACTTTGAGATCTTGGCGCAATGACGTCCTTCAGAGATTTAATTTAGCGGAGATCTTAAACTGTGCATACGCTGACAGCAGCGCCATTTTATTAAAGTGCGCCGGGAGATCAATCTGTGGCAAGGACGGCACTGGTACGAAATTTCAGCTGGTGGGGAGGAGGTGGGGTTAGACCTTACCCTCTCATGACGCAAAAACATCAAATGCGGATTGAAGAACCGCCTACTGAAACAGTTTTTTCTTAGATTAAAACTTTTGAAATATCACTTTTTTTTTTTTGGCTTCTCCCAGAGCACTGGATTTTTTTCCAGTATACGATCCCAAAGCATTGGCTGGAGGCTTGCAAATTCACAAGAATTGAATATTTCTGGAAGCAAGACCGATGTTGTTCCTTCACCAGTTGACAGTCCATTTGTAAGTACAGGTAAGAGACGGGCTCCCGCATCAAGGTTTAGCTAAAGGGGAGTGACTTGAGAGTATTGTGAACGTGACTATAGAGTACTTATTATTTCTTTATGTTCCAATTCTAAATGACGAAATACATTATGGTATTGACTTGTAAAGGATCACATTGCAGCCTAGGTAAAACGCCTCATATGCCTTTTGAACAGCTCAGTTTACTAAATGTGAAATGTGCAAACAGTATTATCATTGTAATGTACAGCAGAAGCAAAATCAGCGTGTATATGTTGCTAGAAATTTTCTTTGACTTTATCCAAAAATTAAGACCTTAACCCTTGGGTCAACTGTACATAAAATGAGATTTGGAAGCGGCAAGCTTGTTGCTTTGTCTGGTAACCTGGATGGTACCCTTGGACCTCCCAAGGGGATAAAGAACATTTCCTCCACTATTTCACAAATGGGGCATTCTTCATTACTTTTTGGACAGCACCAAACATGATGTGGATCTCTGGCTGCTGTAGTTCATCAAGGGCTGATGAATTTCAAAAAGTGGAATATCTCTTACCATTCTTTTCAGATGTTAACCAATCTATAAGGCCAATTCCTCTACCAAATATTTGATCTGTAAGAATTGGGCCTTAATGAGGTTGTAGCAAATGCTTCTGATCGTAGCAAACAAATATTCCAACTTGCTGGATATAGGCAGCATGGTATCTCAGTGGTTAGCATGGTGGCTCAATGGTTAGCACTTTCAATGCCAGGATCCTAGACTATATAATGCCCACCTCTGTTTTCTTCCCACACTTAAAATATATAATGATAGGGAATTTAGATTGTGAGCCCCATTGGAGACAGTGATGATGATGTCTGTAAAGTGCTGTGCTATATAAGTAAAATGAATACGTAAAGAAAAATGACCTATAAAAATTTCTGTATACACCTAAGTTAATCAGCCATGTACTATTGTTGGATTATTTTTTTTTTATAACCTTTATACAGTCTTGTAAATTGTGTCTTGACCTTCCAAAATTCAAAGTTTTACCTTTTTTATCGATTTTTGTGAAGCATGAGACAAATGGGGGTTCTGAGGCCAAATACTGACATCTGCGGATCCAGGCACTTTACTAAATAAAGAGACATTCTTACAAAATGATATTCTGATATATGTAATGCTTTTGACCACTAATCTATAAGTTACATTAGAAATGTTCATTTAATGGTTTTAATTCTATACAAAAAATTAAATCGATCTTCTAGGTTATTTTCCTTTATAGCTCATGACATTCTTTCTTATTCTTTGCAGGCTCAAAACAGATAAGTAAATCGGAAGATAACTTATTAACCCCCAAGAAACCTGATAACTCTAGTCATCGTATGTCTTGGACTGGACCTCATCCTGTTACTGAGTTGTGTGACAAGACTCCGACAAGTGGATACCTCCATGGTGAAAACTGCGCTTCTGAGCCTGTCCTTGTAACTGGGAAGCCCCCGGCCATGCCAAAACAGTTCATGTCTCCTGCAGGAAGCTCTGAGGAACCCCCGAATAGCTCCCTCTGCGAGGAAGGCGAGAGTAAAGTACAGAACACTCTACAGATGATCACAAAGGCATTTACAGAATCGGGGAGCGATCTACATATGGTTGTTGAATGTTGGAAGTCTGCAGATGTAGAAGACTATCCTGAAGTTCTTTGTGATCCTCTTGTTAATGCACCTCGGGATTCCAGATTGGACAGTGAGCAGATTACTGTCAAAGACGAGAGTACATCTGATGAACTGTTATGTATAAAAAAAGAAACTGATGAAAGGGAATTAAATGCGCAAGGCGGTGACTTGGAGATCATTGCTCAATCTTCTGACGTTTTATTGAAGATCATGGAGGATAATGACTGTATTGGTGACGGTGCGTTGGCGCAGCAGAAAGAAGAAAGCAGCATGGGTGAACTTTGTAATATAAGTAAGCCGGTCTGTCCCGTTACTAATTTACATGACACAAGGGCAGTATCTGAGCCTGTACTGCAAAAGGCAGCGTCCATCCCATCTGTATTTAGGGGTTGTCAAGTTCCCCCACCTAAGCCTCATCGTAGAACCAGTAGGGTGTCTGACCACATACAGCACTTCAATAAACTTTGCCTAAGCGATCACGGGACTTTCCAGAAACTG
Source organism: Oophaga sylvatica (assembly GCA_033576555.1). Classification (NCBI taxonomy): domain Eukaryota; kingdom Metazoa; phylum Chordata; class Amphibia; order Anura; family Dendrobatidae; genus Oophaga; species Oophaga sylvatica. Next base: position 470,534,508 of record JARQOD010000001.1, read on the forward strand.
AAGTCGCCCATCAAATTGGAACGTACACCCGTACGGCAGTCTGTCCGGCGCATAAATTCCATGTCTGGGGTAAACGCCCAGGTGGACAACAGCCAGAAAAAGGACAACACTGCTCGCTCACCACTGGTAAAAGCCATTAGCTTCGATGGATCATTGTCATCTGAAATGCTTTTAAGCAATGGGAGTAGACCGGAACCTTCTGTGGATCATTCTAGTATTCATTCTTTTCGAGGTAACTTTAGGATTCCGAAACCGCCTGTACTGAACACGCCCAGATCTCGCAACCACACTGCAAACATGCAAAAAACTGTGCTGGAAGACGTGACCAATCAGGAACTATCCCGACCTTCATGCAAGAAATCTAATCCTTCTGTTACTACGCCCAATAATAACTCCATGCGCATGCTGTTTGTTAGGGATCATAGTCGCTACCGAGGATCGCCAAAGAACCCAATAGCAAGAGTGACTTTCCTGCCGGCTACCAAACCCTTGGACTTGTAAAGCTGGTCTCAAGCTTTTGTTTACAAGCTAGATAACATGCTAGCCAATGGACCCAAATTTTTTTTTTTACAATTTTTAGAAACAGCACCTTGTATGCTTGATATGTCGCTGTTTGGAATGGTTTTGGAATTGGTGTATCCTGTAGTATTCAGGAGCCGGTGAAAGCGGTTATTGACTTTCTATTCTACATTGTATTTTGCTCATGGATGACTTTGATGTGATTTGAAGACAGGTTAGAACCTATGACCTGAATTTTGTTTCCACGTGTCCGAGCTGGAAGTTTAATCCTTTCCTCATAGGTTGTCGTGTATGACTGGGACCATCTGTCTGCTGTATGTGAACACACACAAAAAACTTGAAGATTGCTTAATTATCAATCTTTTTAGACTCTACTGTATAGACGGGTAATGCAGCTTGACTTCTTTTGGGAGACTTTAACTTCTCAGTATTCACCAGAATTTTTAGTTTCTTCAGCTAATAGCTAATGTTAGGTTTCATTTTATGATTTCAATGGTTTGATTCAGGTCTTATGATTTTTATTTTTTTTTAGTAATATTTTAATTCCTTGATAGAAAAAATTGCACCAATTTGAGTCTTACATCGATCTTTGGTGCTTCGTTTTATCAGGTTGTATCCAGAGGAGTTTACGTTTTTTTTTGTTTTTTGTTTTTTCGATACATGGAAAAATTTAATTGTAAATTGAAAACTATTTAAAAAAAAGTAGATTCAATTTGAATGAAAACTGGGGTAGTGCAGATTATCGTACGATTGTATAGTGGCTTATTTATTGCTTAGTGAACTTGTTTTTCCCGCAAAGCAGCTTTAATAGGAATTTGGACGGATACTATACACCTCTAATCTGTTATTTAATATTGCAGAATTGCCCGGGACGTATGACCTTGACCATCTTAAATTCACAATTGTCATTAAAATATTTTACTCTCAAGTGTAAGTTACTTATGTCTGATGTTTGTAACCAGTGATACTTTAATAGAATTTCTTGCCATCTAGATTTTGACATGGAATTTTAAAGCACAGAGTATAACACCTATAAGTTACAGGATGAAGCAGCTACTTCCATCTGTATGCATTCATGCTTCATAGGTCTCGCAGCACATCTGTGTAATATATTTTAATGTATTGTCTTACGTTATTTTAACTTTATTGTTTTGTGATTTGTGTTGAGAGCTTAGGCTGGGTTCACATTGCGTTATGGCAGTCCATCTAATGGATTGCGTTACAACGCTGCATTAACGCGATATAACTCATCCGTTAACGCACCCATAAACTGCCATAACGTAGCGCATCGCTATCGCATGTCATAATCGGCATGCGTTAGCGATGTGCCGTCATGCTGTGATGGACCTCGGACGCGGTCTGCAGCGTTCGAGGGTCCGTCACTGCTAGCGCAGATGGAGCATCTGCACTAGCACGATCGCATAACGTGATTAAAAAAAAGGGCAGTTGCGTTAGCGCAGTCCGTTTAACGCATGCGTTGAACAGACTGCCCTAACGCAATGTGAACCCAGCCTTATTTCTCAGGTTGTCTGACTTATTACCGAGCAGGAACTTTAACATGCCTTGTACCAGGAAAGGCTAACATTTCTGTTATTTGTACCATATTTTAAGTTTTAGCCTTTAACTGGTAATAATTGTGATGAAAAATCAGCTGTAACTGAGACCGGTGACAATAAATTTTCTGCTGAGGAAATGTTTTTGTTTTACTTTCAAGAAAACGCATTCTCGGATGACTGGATTTGGGTTGGCCATGTATATGTTTAAAGCTCTAAACGAGTTCAGAGCAGATCGGGTTTATGGCCAGTAACAACTGAGTAGCACCTGTCTGCAGACAGAAACGTATTGATGTCAAAGGCAGTACATCTGACTTTATTTTTTGTTTATTTTGTATTTTGGCCGCTTAAGGGCCTTGAACCTGTGATTTTGACCTCTTGTACTATATATATTGCAATACCACATTATTGCAGTATATAGTAAAGATCACAATCTCCTATGAAACTCAGCCTGTAACTAAACTTTACAGGTGTACCATGGGGGCTTTCAATAGTCCCCTGCTGACAAGGGAACCCATCAGTATCTAGCGATCATGTGTTGCAGAAAATGGGAACTGACACCTTTTGCATGTTCCATTTAAATGCCAATGCTCGCTTGTGACTGTCACACAGATGCCGGCTATGTAATATATCCGACATCTACCACTTGTGGAGTTGCTCGGCTCATGAGCCCAATCCACACGTGGACTCCTTCCCAGGATGATTATTCATGTTCTAATGCGGGAAGCTGTTAAAGGGAACCTTACGATAGATTCAAGCTCTCCGCAACAGATTGCATGAATCAAACACTGTGTTCTTGCAGCCATGTATGTTTACTTTGTCTCATATGAAAAATATGGCACTCAGACTAGCGGTGGACACCGCGTCCAATGCAGAGACCTATCCTCACTGCCGACTCCTTCACAACAGGTTACTAGTGCAATAGAGGCATTGTCCTCTTCCTCATCTTCACCCCACAATACAGGCTATATCCAGCCTTTCTTTCTTCCCTATGTGGATCAACCCCCTTCCAGTAGTATCTGTGACTGATGAAGGTCCATGATATAGGACCGAAACGTTTCGTGTTACTACTGTGAATAAAAATCTTTATTCTCACTATACTAAAGTTGAGTGCCGAGTTCATTTTCTAACTTTGTCTCATATGACTAGGCTAGTACCATTCACCTTGCTCCCTTAAACTGACAGGTTTATAGAATAGCCTATACTCAATTTATAGCTATTCTATAACAGTAGCCTCTTTTAGCAGAATAATGCCCTCTGCCGCTGCAAACTTTTTTCAGGAAAGTTTTGAAGAACCATTGAGAATTCAAGGTTTTCACTTTGCCTCCGAGTTTCCTTGTCTCAATATAATAAATATGTAAAAGATTGGTGGTAACGTATTGGTACCAAATACCACAGGATGCTCTCAGAGGTTTTGTGAATTCTAGGGCTTCATTTTGACAGCAGAAGTGGCACCAACCTTAAAGGGAATCTGTCACCCATTTTTTGTGATATCATGTAAAGATATCAATTTTGTGTCACATAAGCATTCTAGCAGTACTTTTGATCCCCCCTGACCCCCTACCTTTGATGCATAAATATCTTTATCTCTCTTGCGATGTATGTAAATCGCCGTGGTCCGATGGGCGGGGCTTATTCTCCTCCCCCCCCCCTCCTGTCTTGCTCTACGCATTTCTTCTTATTGCGTTCACGTAGCGTTGGGGCACGTGCGCATTGAAAAGGTCTCTCGCGCGTGCGCAGTATGCTTTGCCCAACTGTGGGCAAAGCATATAATCAGTATTGCGCATGCGCCGGTATTTTGTATTCCGTTCTATGCCCCGGAAGTCTTCCCATGCATGGGCATGCATGCAAGGGGTTGTTTGAGTAGTGAAAAACACTTTAACCCCTTCACGACATGCGCCGTACATGTACAGTGCATATCGTGTCCCCCCCCCCTTTGATGTGGGCTCTGCTGGTGAGCCCAAATCTTTCCCGGTACATGTCAGATGTTTTGAACAGCCGCGGGTGGAATCTCGATCTACCTGCAGCTATTAACCCATTAAATGCTGCTGTCAAACTCTGACAGCGGCATTTAACATGTGATTCCGGCAATCACGTTGGAAAGCTTCCCATCGGTGACCCCCGTAACGTGTCACAGACCTCTGTTTGTCAATGCCAAATTGCTATGAGCGCTGCCTGGTGGTCGGCGCTCATAGCAAGTCAGCAATTCTGCAACATACTGGTGATCTGATCATCGCCTGTATGTAGCAGAGCCGAACGGGTTATGGCAGCTTCTAGTCTCCCATGGAGACTATTGAAGCATGCAAAAAAAAAATATTTAAAAAAAAAAAGTTTAAATCACCCCCCTTTTGCCCCATTCAAAATAAAACAATAAAAATTCAAACATACACATATTTGGTATCACCAAGTTCAGAATCGCCCGATCTCAATATATAAAAAAAAAAATTAACCTGATCGTTAAACGGCGTAACAATAAAAAAAAAAGTCAAAGTGCCATAATTATGGGTTTTTTTTTTTTTGGTCGCCCCAACATTGCATTCAAAATACAATAACGGCGATCAACAGATCGTATCTGGACCAAAATGGTGTCATTAAAAACGTCAGCTCGGCACGCAAAAAATAAGCCATCGCCCAACCCGAGATCATAAAAAATGGAGACGCTATGGGTCTCGGAAAATGATGCAATTTTTTTTTTTAACAAACTTTGGATTTTTTTTTTTTTATTACCACTTAAATAAAAAATAACCTAGACCTGTTTGATGTCTATGAACTCGTAATGACCTGGAGAATTATAATGGCAGGTCAGTTTTGGCGTTTGAACATGGTAAAAAAAAATCCAAGAAACAGTTGTACAACTGCACTGTTTTTTTGCAATTTTGCCGCACTTGGAATTTTTTTCCTGTTTTTGAGTACATGATATGGTAAAGACCAATGGTGTCATTCAAAAGTACTACTCGTCCCGCGAAAAACAAGCCCTCACATGTCCATACTGACGGCAAAATGAAAAAGTTATGGCTCCGGGAAGAAGGGGAGCGAAAATCAAAAACGAAAAAGGGCTGCAGTGCGAAGGGGTTAAACTTTTTTTTTTTCTCTGAAATGCCGCAGTGTTTTAGAGTCCGATATACAGGCACGGTTTGATAGATACTGCCTGGTTTCCTTTAGGCAGGTGCTTCTAATTTTATAGCTGATAGTTGGTGTTCCTGCTAATCACAGTAGAAAGAAATAAGTGCACATATTATAATAATCTGCTCAATAATCACTTCATAATCTTGAATGCAAAAGACTTGGCATCTGCTTGATATATAATCAGAACATTACTATTCACTTACTGTATCAAAGTCTTTGCATTTAGGCTGAACTTTGTGTTTTTGCCTGAGTCTGGAGGGTGCTGGAAGGAGAAGCGAGGAGGCTTGACGAGTGAGAAATCACGTATATCCACCAGTGTATACGTCACTGAAGAGCTGTCGCCGGAAGATCAGTGAGAATAGTAAACCGTAAAAATAAAAAGCTCCACCGCCAAACTGCTGATCAGTAACCAGAAATGGAAATAAGTAACAGGCAGAGGAATAGAGAATTGAAAAGGCTATCAATCTTTAGAAGGGTTACACATTAGTCTGGCTCACTATACAAGGCATATGGGAGATTTTCTGACTCCTGTATCAGAGGAGAGTAGAATTGGGCATATTGGAGTGCAATACCTAATCCTCTTCCCATGGGGGATAAACCAGAGGTATTTGGTAATCGCTTCCTCGCCTCTACTACTGTCACAGGCCATAGATATCTTTAGGCGATTGGAAGAGTTATCTCTGTTAAGTCATATGAGCGTCTTTAGCCAGTGAATGTCCACCTGTACAATAATTAAATCTAAAGTTAACACTGCCATACAGCCTTGTCACAAATCTTACTCCAGTCCCCCACACTTTTAAGCCGTGCCTGATTCACTAAGGGGCGGCTCAGTCAGTCCGGTGCCTTTGACTCCATCTTGCTCCTTTTCTAGCCTGTCATGAACAACGCTGGTCTTTATGAATCAAGGCCATTGATTACAACACTCAATGTCGGCCTGAATTCTGAGACATGGGTTACATTAACATTGTTTTCTAACTTTCTCAGATCAGCTTTGCAGGATTTAAACTTGTCAAGGACGATTTTTTTTTTTTTAAAATTCTCAGCGTAAATTTTTATTCTGAACTAGATCTGCAATTTTTGCTGCTCCCGTAAAGGGTTTCTCACAAGAAACTATTATTCTCAAACTCCCTGCAGTCCTAAAGTAACCCAGCCATGCCTTCAGATACTCATTGATGCGATTACACGGTGCCGATGAGTTCCTATGGCAGCAAAGAATCTACTAAAGCGGCCATGACGGTGAAGAGCAGCCTGTGGCTGACATTCGTAGACTGATTTTTTTACTACATATTAAAATACAAATCGACACACATTTCCCCCATTAAAAATAAGCAAACACTTAGTACTGCTGCATCTGTAAGAGTCCGATCTATTAAAAAGTAAAATTAACCACTCTATCAATAAATGCCACAACAAAAAATAAAATAAAAACACCAGAGTTTAGGTTTTTCAGGAGCCGCAACAAATGCGATTGTGAGGTAGGAACCGCCACCATCTTGGATAGGGCCTATACCAGCCTCCATTTTGTCTGTTCACAGAGCCACAGGCTGCTAACTGCATCTGGCCCCAGGGCCTGCTGGCATATTCAATACGACAGGGTTTGATGTCCACGGTGAATTAAAAGGGGCTTTTAGTATGCTAAGTAATTCAGGCCCATGTTTGAATGGCCAGGTCTTTAGTATGGTAACGAGTTAGGAGCCAAGCCAGCATGGTGAATAGTAAGGTTTGTTAGCATGGTAATGAGATGCCTGGGGGCTTCAATTAGACTATAATAAAAGAAAATAGGACATAAGCCCCTGCCAGCTCACCTAACCACCACCGGAGCACGAGACCACAAGTCCAGACCAAGACGTTGAATGCAGAAGAAGAAAAAGGAGCAGTCCGGCTTCTTAAGTGCAATGCTTTATTCTTATCCAAATAGATCGTCACATAACGGTGTCCTCCAAAATGCAAACAACGGAGAGTTGGCACCTGCTAGCTGTGACAGCTACGCGTTTCGACCACTGAGGGTCTTTGTCAAAGCATGACAAACCACTGAGGGTTTGTTTGTTAGCATGGTAATTAGATGCTTGGGGCTTCAATTAGACTATACCTTTCAGCAAGACCATGAAAACACATCTATTGTATATCCCAGACACGAAGGCTCCGTTCTAGGATTATGAATTATGAGCACATCTTTGTAGGTACATTCTCATAAAAAATATCTGTGTGACCCGGCGGACCTCGAGCATTTGATGGTGCATCTCCTGAGTCGGTGATGGCTTGGGGGGCTGAGATATAGAGATTGGCCATCCACAATGACCCAATTGGGCCAGGTTTGATATCCATGCGATGGGCAAAACCTACTGCATCCGCTGGTACCTCTCGTGTCCTGATCCGATTGTCCTGAGAAGGTTAACCCCTTTGATAGATATTGGGAATGAATTCTGCAGGGAGCTAAGGGTGGAGATTGTCAGCCCACCTTCGGACACCGAGGGGAGGGACCTAGCAGGTTTAAGAACTGTTAGCTAAGGGCAGACCATTCTCACAGCAGCAAGAAGCAACAAGGGACAGACCTGCCAAGGGAGCAGCGGCACACGTTTTGGGGACTGTCCAGCAACTAAGACTTTCACCTGTGGATCGCAGAGCTCCCTGCCTCCACATGTCCCTACAATCTGGTAATATTGACCTCTAGCTAATACCTCTAAGCCTTGTACCATTATTGTTGTATTTTACTCTGACTGCAAATCCATTGTAATTCCGTTGTATAGCTTACTGTATATTTCTGTAATTATCTAGTGCCCCCTTAAGGCAATTAAACCATAAAATTAATCTTGGGCTGATGCTTTTACTCTGATCACGAATCTTAGAATACCCAGTGGGTAACAGGGCACCCTCCCCGGTGGCCATTTGCTCTAGGTGCAGTTCCCTTACTGACCTGAGAGACAAAGGGGGCGCCGGAGAGCTCTGCCTGTGGAGTTACGTCACATTGGTGACGTGGAAGGACGGGGGCCGTCCTTCACAGCGATCAAAACGTATCTACCATAAAATGGAAACAATAAAAATTTCAGCTCGACATGCAGATAAACAAGGCATCACACAGCTCCATAGAACAAAAGCCAAGTACATTACAGGCATCAGAAAATTCCGACAAAGTAATTGTTTTTTTCAAAGAATTTCCCATTTTTTTTACCACTAAAATTTAAAAAAAAAGGGGGAAACCTATGCACGTTTGGTATACTGCAGCAAACAAACCCTCGTTTGGCTACATGAATGGAAAAATAAGAAAGTTATAGCTCTTTCAAAAAGGGAGGAAAAAAAAAGTGCCAAAAAACAATAGCTGTCGGGAAGGGGGTTAAACAAGTATTTATTTCCGTTCTAACTATGATTTATGTATTTGCTACAAAGCTAAAAAAAAAAACCTAAAACATGAAAATATAAAATATTTTTTGCTGGAGGTGAACTTCTGGTGCTATGGGGGGGTAGTATGAGGTCTTTTGTTTATATCGTGTATATTTGATTTGGGAATGTTGAGAAACGCTGTCCGCAAAAGACAAATGTATCTTATTAACGAGATACTTTGGGTTTTGATATAATTTGCTGAAATCTGTGAGCATTTTGCTAATATTTGTACTTGAACCTTTGCTAATATTTCTCGATATCTGCTGGAGAAGCAATAAAACCTTTTATATACAAATGCTGGAATGAGAAGAGATGTTCTAGTCTCTACATCCTGGAGGAGAGACCATGAAGCTCAGGTTTTCCCTCTCTCTGTTCTCCTTCCCCTCTCACCTGTCACTGTAGCTTCCCGCCCACGTCTCTGCTCCATCTGCCTCCATCCCTCCCTTCCTCCCTCCATTCCTGCTGCTTCCTCTCCTCATTTCAGATCCTGCATCTCCCAGCTGTCATCCTCCATGTTTGTAAGTCTCCTAATTCTGTTCTCAATGCATGAGATGATGCATTTTGTCTTTTCCGTTAGATTTCTTAAGATTCTTCCTCTCCTTGTAAAATGGGTGGTCAGACATGTTTTTTGTAATATATTACAGGGATTTCGATGGTTGAATATCTGTGTATTTCAAGTCACGCTAGAAACGGTTTGGCTGCTTTAGTCCTGTGCTCAGTAACAATGTGTATCTAATTGTATGTATTGCAAATCCGTAGTCGCGTAATCCGAACACAGATTTGATTTTATTTGATGCATCGGATTAGAAAAATCACTGAAATTTACCTTTCTTGCCTGTACAGGCAAAACATCTTATCTATAAGGTATCGTTAAATCCACCAGCTAACATGCATATGTAAATCCGGCCTTGTGTGATACGTTTTTTTTTTTTTTTTTTTTTGCCTTTATACATTGCAAAGTCTGCTCTCCAGTGGAAAGATGGGGAAACTGCTGGTATCAGACCAATACTTATTCCTTCCTCTTCAATAACGTAGATAGATATTTACATCTTAACAACTCTGGAGCGGAAGAGGGAAAGGTGCTAAATTAGTCCATTTGATGTTCTTTAGTCCTGTATCCAGTGGTACAAAAATATTGATTTTCCATCAAGTTATTGCAAAAATATATGAAATATAAAAAGTTTAGAAAATGTTCACTGATCAGATAAAACTAATGAAATTAAACACCCCAACATATTAAAGATTGCTTTATACTATTATATGAACATCTAAAATGTCTGTTTATAGTTGCAATTTGTTAGGTCTTTGCCAAAATGCCCACTGCTTCCAGGTCTTCTCTTTTCTGCCAGCGGCTTCCAGGATTTCTGCTACTTGTCAGGTCTTTGCCAGATTAAAGGAATTCTACTTTATTTTCGTAGCAAAATGAAAAAAAAAAAACTACATATGCTTTTACAATATAATAAAAATACTAACTAAAGTAGCTATAAAAAAAGTGTTAACAGCTTTGAATGAGACAATATTCACTTTTCCTGAAAGAACAGATGCCAAAGCTACAGTAGCATTTTTCTAGTAACATAAACACATTTCAGAAATTTAAAATCATCAATTAGTGTCTTTGATTTTTAAAGGGGTCCTCCAGGAATAGACATAACTAAAGAAAATTCCTAAATGCAAAGAAAAAATACACTGGCGCTACCTGAGAAAAAAACTATTAAACAACCTGTGTATATGGCTGCTTATGAACATGAACAACCCCCCTATATACCAATAGGGGACTATAGAGGCTGCTGGAGTAATGTCAGCCCCTGTGCGATGGCTAACCAAAGGAATTAAAGCAAATATGTCAAAAATGTACTACCTGCGCCTCCATAAATACTTATACACCCAAAATAAACTGCCGGGCTAACACACATCAAAAGGTAGAAGTATTCCTATATAAAGAGATAACATTAAAGTGCCTAAATATAGTCAGACACAGATCATGTGACATAAAACTTACATCAAGCTTGCTGGGGACTGGACCAATATTGGTGATTCAGAGGGAAGGAAACAATGCTTCCAAAAGGTGACCGCAGACCGTGCTTGTAGCAAGGAGGCAAGATGACACAAGCAGGGAGCGTCCTCCCTACTATCTAACAATGCCTGCTGACTTGCCGTGCGGCTGTTTCTGCAGACAGCGGTGTCCTCCGGCCGAGAGGCACCGCCGAAGGAAAGCAGACAGCGTGGTGGGCGGGACAGGGATCGGGTGACGTCACCACGGGACAGAGAGCGGGAAGGGCCAAAAATCTACCGACGCGTTTCAAAGGCTCGCAGACCTTTTTCATCAGGGATAGCGACCCTCTGCATACCGTAAAGAAAGGGTGGTCTGATATACTGTTTGTGATTTCATCAGAACAATTACTGCAAACAAAATGTATAAAAAAGAGAGCAACACCCAGTTAGGGTCATCAGTATTAAAAAGATGAATAATAATACAATAAAATGTGAACTTTATTAATTATTTGATTAAAAAACCGGTCGTAAACTATTATCTGAAAATGCATTAGAACTATCAACATAGATAGAGCCACTTGCCCATTAAGGCCATAACTAGTGTAAAAGACCCACACACTGGTGGATTTCTTAAAAACATCACACTAAAAACTGCATAAAAGTGTGTGCATGTCATATATTCATTATGTATATGCATATTGTAAAATATGGAATTTAAATAGAGTAAAAACATGCATATCAGTGTGTGTGTAGTGTGTGTGTTATATATATATATATATATATATATATGTGTGCATGCATCTATAAATATGTAGACTCCTTTGCTGCACGCCCATTATCTAAAAAACAACAATAGTAGACACATTCACATACGTCAATATGGGTGTGAGCGCTTTACGTAATAAAAACACATATTTGGTACAATGATTAACTGTATGGCTTCTTTAAGAGAAAGCATAGAGTTCAATCTCCTGGTTTAACCCTATAGGGGCCAAACTATCCAAAGTCAAAATCCAGCGGGATTCCATCCGCGATATTTGTTTAAGGTAGTCGCCACCCCTCACGTTCTTGCGAATTACATGTATCCCACACAAGTGTACGCCACGTACACATTTATTATGGTGTTCTAGGAAATGCCTAGACAATGGATGACCAGTAAAACCTTTTTCAATATTTTTAAAGTGTTCCTTTATGCGGTCCATAAGTTTTCGTTTAGTACGACCTACATATATTTTACTGCAGGGGCATCGTATTAAATATATTAACCCCATGGTAAAACAAGAAATATGATCCTTAATTTGAAAGTAATGTTTATTGTGGGCATCCTAAAACCTGGTTTGCCTGACTTTCTGGAAATTGGTCGGAATACAGCACGAACATGTGCCACAGGGTGTAAAACCCGTGGGCCTATAGTTGAGGATGTCATTGCTGCATTTCTAACTGTGGGGGCTATCAGGTTACCCAATGTCTGTGCTTTCCTAAATATAAATTTAGGGCGATTTGGTAAAAATTCACCAACCTTTTTATCACCCTGGAGAATGAACTAATGTTTATGGACAATATTCATAAACTGTTTGTAGTTATGATGGAACCGGGTGATAATAGGTAGATCCTGGATTTGTTCCATAATGGTAGGTTGTGTGGTTACATTCGGTTGGGTTTTGTGGACCAACATTTCCCTCGGTAATTTTTCAACTTCCTGTTTTGTTATCTTTAAAAGTGGCTCTGGGTAACCTTTCTCTAGAAATTGTTGCGTTAGGTACTTTGTTTCTTTGATAAAGTCTTGAGTTTTCGAACAATTCCGCCTCACCTGCGTAAATTGACCTTTAGGAATGTTGGTTAGCCATATAGGGAGATGACAGCTATTGATATCAATATAGCTATTGGCATCCACATCCTTACGATGACACCTAGTGTGGATAGCATCCCCATCCAAATAAATTTCTAAATCCAAGAAATTAATACTTTTTGTACTAATAGTGCACGTGAATTCGAGACCAAATAGATTATTAAGGTCAGAGATAAATGTCTCAAGATTTTCTTGTGACCCCTCCCAAATAAACAATACATCGTCTATAAAACATCGCCACATAACCAGACCTGGGTACAGATGTCCCGACTGGAATATATGTGACTCCTCCCACTTGGCCACATACAGGTTTGCATAGCTGGGTGCGAAGCATGTACCCATCGCAGTACCCCAGGTCTGCAAATAAAATTGACTCTCATAGGTGAAGTAATTATGCTGGAGAATGAACCGTATACTCTCAACAACAAATAAAACCTGTGCATCCGTATAAATTCCCAGTTTCCTAAGGAAATATTCGGCTGCTTTGCACCCCTTCTGATGATCAATCACAGTGTAAAGTGATTTGATATCAAGGGTACCCAAAATAAGACCTTTTTTCCATGTAATTTCCTCAAGGATTTGTAGCGTGTGGCTAGTGTCCTTGAGGTAAGCCGGAACCAAGGTTAAACACCTTTGGAGATAGGTATCCACATACCGGAAAGGTTGGATGTAAGGCAATTAATGCCTGAAATTATGGCCTTCCAGGAGGACACATTTGGTCCTTATGCAATTTTGGAATATGGAAGAAAGCAGCTACCCTCGGAGTTTTATTCATTATAAAACAAAACTCCTTATTGTCCAATATACCATCGGACCTGTCTTTAGTGGCCAAAGTATTAAGTTTACTGACAAAATTAGCGGTAGGATTGTTTGTCAGTTTTTTATATGTTGTTCTGTCTCCTAATAAGCTCCCTTAGAAGAAGCTCAACGCGAAACACGCGTCAGGGGTGCCACGGTACACTGGAGGTAAATATGACCTAACATTCAGCCGCTGTTTTTCTACCCTGTTCCTCTTTGCACACTTGCATTTCTCTAGCAGTATATATTTGATGCATATAGAGGAATTGTAGTCGGTGTACACATCTTTTCCTGACTCCAACCTAGCATTCATATCATTCACAAGTGATATCACTTAGAAGCTGATTCTCAGCTCTACTTAGCACAGCTTGCACTTTACTTCCATTAAATATATTTATATAATGAATTGATTGTATTTTTATGGTGATATTACTACTCATTCATCTCTATATATTTTGAAGCTGGTTTTCAGCTCAGAGTTGCACTGTTTGCATTCTATTAGTATTATCTATATGCAATGATTTGATTGTATTTCCATGAGTGACATCACTATTGTGATTAGTTTAGAAGCTGTTTTTTCAGCTCAGAGCTGCACTGTCTGCACCTTATTTTTATATAACATATGTCTTTGTTTTCGCAATGAATTGATTGAATTTTCACATAGCTGATATTCATAGTGGGTCAGTGAAATTCACCTCCAGTGTCTGTCTTTAGTTGCATTTGGTAGCCTCCATTTTTTATATTTCTGTGTAAAGTAAAACCTTTTTAATGTTTCATTACTAAAATTATTTGTTTTTATGGTAGAACGGCTTCCTCTTTCACACTTTACACTGTGATTGATCATCAGAAGAGGTGCGAAGCAGCCGAATATTTCCTTAGGAAACTGGGAATTTATACGGATGCACAGGTTTTATTTGTTGTCGAGAGTATACGGTTCATTCTCCAGCATAATTACTTCACCTATGAGGGTCAATTTTATTTGCAGACCTGGGGTACTGCGATGGGTACACGCTTCGCACCCAGCTATGCAAACCTGTATGTGGCCAAGTGGGAGGAGTCACATATATTCCAGTCGGGACATCTGTACCCAGGTCTGGTTATGTGGCGACGTTTTATAGACGATGTATTGTTTATTTGGGAGGGGTCACAAGAAAATCTTGAGACATTTATCTCTGACAATAATAATCTATTTGATCTTGAATTCACGTGCACTATTAGTACAAAAAGTATTAATTTCTTGGATTTAGAAATTTATTTGGATGGGGATGCTATCCACACTAGGTGTCATCGTAAGGATGTGGATGCCAATAGCTATATTGATATCAATAGCTGTCATCTCCCTATATGGCTAACCAACATTCCTAAAGGTCAATTTACGCAGGTGAGGCGGAATTGTTCGAAAACTCAAGACTTTATCAAAGAAACAAAGTACCTAACGCAACAATTTCTAGAGAAAGGTTACCCAGAGCCACTTTTACAGATAACAAAACAGGAAGTTGAAAAATTACCGAGGGAAATGTTGGTCCACAAAACCCAACTGAATGTAACCACACAACCTACCATTATGGAACAAATCCAGGATCTACCTATTATCACCCGGTTCTATCATAACTACAAACAGTTTATGAATATTGTCCATAAACATTGGTTCATTCTCCAGGGTGATAAAAAGGTTGGTGAATTTTTACCAAATCGCCCTAAATTTATATTTAGGAAAGCACAGACATTGGGTAACCTGATAACCCCCACAGTTAGAAATGCAGCAATGACATCCTCAACTATAGGCCCCACGGGTTTTACACCCTGTGGCGCATGTTCGTGCTGTATTCGGACCAATTTCCGGAAAGTCAGGCAAGCCAGGTTTTATGATGCCCTCAATAAACATTACTTTCAAATTAAGGATCATATTTCTTGTATATATGTAGGTCGTACTAAACGAAAACTTATGGACCGCATAAAGGAACACTTCAAAAATATTGAAAAAGGTTTTACTGGTCATCCATTGTCTAGGCATTTCCTAGAGCACCATAATAAATCTGTACGTGGTGTACACTTTTGTGGGATACATGTATTTCGCAAGAACGTGAGGGGTGCGACTACCTTAAACAAATGTCGCGGATGGAATACCGCTGGATTTTTACTTTGGATAGTTTGGCCCCTATAGGGTTAAACCAGGAGATTGAACTCTATGCTTTCTCTTAAAGAAGCCATACAGTTAATCATTGTACCAAATACATGTGTTTTTATTACGTAAAGCGCTCACACCGATATTGACGTATGTGAATGCGTCTACTGTTGTTTTTTAGATAATGGGCGTGCAAGCAAAGGAGTCTACATATTTATAGATGCATGCACATAATATATATTATATATATAATATATATTATATATACACACTGATATGCATATGTTTTTACTCTATTCTTCCATATTTTACAATATGCATATACATAATGAATATATGACATGCACACACTTTTATGCAGTTTTTAGTGTGATGTTTTTAAGAAATCCACCAGTGTGTGGGTCTTTTACACTAGTTATGGCCTTAATGGGCAAGTGGCTCTATCTATGTTGATAGTTCTAATGCATTTTCAGATAATAGTTTACGACCGGTTTTTTAATCAAACAATTAATAAAGTTCACATTTTATTGTATTATTATTCATCTTTTTAATACTGATGACCCTAACTGGGTGTTGCTCTCTTTTTTATACATTTTGTTTGCAGTAATTGTTCTGATGAAATCACATAAACAGTATATCAGACCACCCTTTCTTTACGTTTTTTTCTGTTATTGATGGTGTTTGGAGGAAGGAGGGGCGTGGGACCGCTGTAGGGATATAAGGATGGGTATGCAGAGTGTCGCTATCCCTGATGAAAAAGGTCTGCAAGCCTTTAAAACGCGTCGGTAGATTTTTGACCCTTCCCGCTCTCTGTCCCGTGGTGACGTCACCCGATCCCTGTCCCGCCAACCACGCTGTCCGCTTTCCTTCAGCGGTGCCTCTCGGCCGGAGGACACCGCTGTCTGCAGAAACAGACGCACGGCAAGTCAGCAGGCATTGTTAGATAGCAGGGAGGACGCTCCCTGCTTGATTGTCATCTTGCCTCCTTGCTACAAGCATGGTCTGCAGTCACCTTTTGGAAGCATTGGTTCCTTCCTTTTGAATCACCAATATTGGTCCAGTCCCCAGCAAGCTTGATGTAAGTTTTAAGTCACATGATCTGTGTCTGACTATATTTAGGCACTTTAATGTTATCTCTCTATATAGGAATACTTCTACCTTTTGATGTGTGTTAGCCCGGCAGTTTATTTTGGGTGTATAAGTATTTATGGAGGCGCAGGTAGTACATTTTTGACATATTTGCTAAATTCCTAAATGCCTTTTAGTTAGCAAATCACAATTGTTTTGTCGCAAGAAGTAATCACTCTAGAATTAAAATGGCTGCTGTCTTGTTACACAGACAGAAAGCTGGCCTAGACTGTTAATAGGACTCATGGCAGTGAGCATGTTCAGTAGGATGCTCCACTCACCTTCTTGTGCAGAAAGTTGTGCTTCCAAAGGATAGTCTTCTACTGTATATGCAAGGGATGCTGAGGTAAGAATAGGCTGCTCATGCTGCTATCCACCATGTCTATCTGATCTAATACTGGAGATACCAGCAGGGCTTTGGTAAGAAGAGGCTGCTCACACTGCTTTCCACCATGTACTAAATATAACTGAGTCTTTAAATTATTTTGATGGAAACCTGCAGGGCTTTGGTAAGAAGAGGCTGCTCACAGCACTGTTGTCCTGCTCACCTGTATTATCTGATCTAATACTGTAGATACCAGGAGTGCTGAGGCATGAAGAGGCTGCTCACACTGCTGACCACCATGTCTATCTGATCTAATACTGGAGATACCAGGGTGCTGAGGTAAGAAGAGGCTGCTCACACTGCAGTTCACCCGGTCAATCTGATGTAATATTAGAGATATTAGGGATGCTGAGATAAGAGGTGGCCTCTCACACTGCTGTCCACCCTTTATGAATGACTAAATAGGTTATCTCCAGGTTTCAGCAGAGGAGCTAAAAAGCATCTGTCCTAACATTTTAGGTCATGTTTGTGTCACTAATAAGACAACTGCCATTTTATTCTATAGTGATTACCTCCACAGAGAAAACCATTATGCTTTGCCAATTAATTTTTTCCTTTTTGAGTTTTTTTTTTCTTTTCCCAGAGAACCCCTTTAATGGCAATTTATGATTTTGTTTTTAACATGCAATTGTGTTTGAGTTTCAATTTTCGATACCACTATAAAGCATCATTAAAGGGAATCTGTCACCCCATTTTAGCCATATCAGCTAAAAATATGACTGAATAGTGTGTCCCATAAGTAACCTATCGGTATGTAGCTTATGTCCTGACACCCCCGCTTTGATAGCAAAATGCAAAATACCTTTGTAAAGTTCGGATTATTTTCTGTAAATCAGGGCAGTCCAGTCCGGAGGGTGGCGTTTTCTCTCTTTCCCCCCCCCCGCTCCTCAGCATCTCTTGCGTATCGCCGTCTGTGAATCGCACAGACTGCGTAGTGTTCCCGCGATTGCGCTTTTCAAATTCCCCCCGCGCATGCGCAACTCT
The DNA here is from genome assembly GCA_033576555.1 of Oophaga sylvatica. Taxonomy (NCBI): domain Eukaryota; kingdom Metazoa; phylum Chordata; class Amphibia; order Anura; family Dendrobatidae; genus Oophaga; species Oophaga sylvatica. The sequence continues at coordinate 470,552,345 of JARQOD010000001.1, forward strand.
TTCCTTGCCCCGGAAATGACTGCTTGCCTTGGACGACTTCCGGGGCAAGGAAAGTGAAGGCCAATAGTTGCGCATGCGCTGTAATGATTTTATGCTTTGCCTACTGTTGGGCAAAGCACACTGCGCATGCGCGGGGGGAATTTGAAAAGCGCAATCGTGGGAACACTACGCCGTCTGTGCGATTCACAGACGGCGATACGCAAGAGATGCCGAGGAGCGGGGGGGGGGGAAGAGAGAAAACGCCGCCCTCCAGACTGGACCGCCCTGATTTACAGAAAATAGTCCGAACTTTACAAAGGTATTTTGCTATCAAAATGGGGGTGTCAGGATATAAGCTACATACCGATAGGTTGCTTATGGGATGCACTATTCAGTCATATCTTTAGCTGATATGGCTAAAATGGGGTGACAGATTCCCTTTAAATTACCAACCCCTCACATGGCTTTATTCAGCTGATCTGTGAGGGTACCAGGAGTAGAACCTCCAGAGATCTATTATTGACAGCTTATCCTAAAGATGGGCTTTGTCTCCTGTCTACATAGCTATGCACAATGTCCATGTCCGAAGAAGGACTGCTCTTAGTCCAAATTGTTGCTGCAAAATTTCATGAGACAAAGATGAAATGCATCTGAAGGCTGGAGTATGGTTCCTTATAGTTTTTCTAGCAAGAGGATAGGCTGTAAATATCAAAGTACAGTAAAACACCTTTAAAGGGAACATGTCATACCCAGAAATGCTGTTTACTTGCTATTGGGATAATCTGCAGGTAAACAGATTCAAACCCATGTAGATGGTTTACTGCCAGAGCGGCTACAAAGAAAAAAGGGAAGTGTTATCCTCCCTGCAGCCGCTCGCTTCCAGTCATCAGGGTGGTGTACAGGGCAGTTAGTCACTGTTCACTATATAATGAATGTGGCTGTAATCACTCCTTATCATTTGGATTGACAGCCTACTCTGCACACCTACAATGCAAATCTCGCTGTCAATCAATGTGATGGAGCATGATTATAGCACACTCGCTGTATAATGATCCAAAACTGTAACCTTTCCCTGCACTGCCCCCATAACTGTAAGCAAGCAGCTGCAGGGAGGATATAACTACTTATTTTCCCTGTAGCCGATGCTCTGGCAAGCAGGCTACACAGGGTTTCAACTCTTATTTGCCTGCAGATTACCACAATATCTACAGGAAAATAGTATTTCTGGATGTGAAATATTCTATTTAAGGATTGGCTGATACGTGATCCTACAAATGTACAACTCATGTTTTTATGACTTAAGAAAACTACATATGGTCAAATGTAATGTGATACTAATGGTGGCATGACATTACTTTTTGGGATTATATTCAGGTAAAGATGGAGACCAACGGGTTCATCGCCTTGGTTTATCCCATGCTGGCAATAATGCTCTGTTCAACGAATCCAACTTTTAGTCATAGTGTACGAAGCCCAGATCGAGTATCAGAGCAGACATCCAGCGGCTGCTTCATGGGGTGATGGAAGAGCTGGGAATTGCAAGGCCAAGAGTGGAGTATCCAGCACACCAGGCAGTCAACATTGTTGGGCCACAGAATATCGAAGGTAACTGACAACTGCAACATTAGACTTTGCTCACTTTCAGACCTTTTCATTTTCAGGAGTTATACGGGCCAGGAACTGTACGGAGTTGTCAATTTCCCAAAGTTCATAATTTTTTCTTCTAATGGGCACACTTTTTATTTATTCATGGCTACAGCATAAAAGTACTTTAGAAAACTATGGCACATGAGAGGGGGCTAATAGGGGAGACCAAGTTGTCTTAATTCTCAGCTGAACCTGCGGATTTCAATGGGATTTAATGGTCACTATTGTGTTTGGGGAGCCTCCTGTTTCTTACCACAGGGCATATGGATTTCAGCATTCCTGATCTTTTTTGTTCTTCAAGGGGTTGACCAGGGAAAACCAGTTATTGTCTATCCACAGGATACGTGATAAGTTGTTGTTCGTGTGGGTACAACTGCTAAGTCCCACACGATCATCAGAATGGGGATCATTTATTCCCGTTAGGGTGGAACGACATTATACATGCTCGACCAATGCACCATTCTTTCCCTATAAGACTCCTGAGGATTGTTTGGCTTTTTTGGTTGCCCCATAGAGAATGAATGGAACAGTGTGCTTGGTCATCTTACCTTCTGTCAACAGAGGAAAAAAGCACCCCATCAGGGATAAATATTTCTCATTCTTCAGATCGATGCAGTTCCCTGTGGTTGGACCCCTACAATCAGTTTTATCTCCTATCCTGCCAGAGGTGTCTTTTAGCGTGTTTTCCCCTTTCCTAACCAGACATATGCACGCTTATCCAGACTGACATGCGTATGGAAGCGAATTAGGAGAGATTGCTGTTAGCTGAAGTGTTTCTCACATGGCAAAAGGGGTTGTCAAGACTTGGGGCTCAAGCCTGCAGTCATTCTGTTACTGCAGACTTAAGAATATCACAGTGCACGCTGCAGGATTCTATGGTGCCGGGAGCATGCGTCATGTGATCACCAGTATGCAATCTGCATACTTCCCGCCACATTCCTAGTAGACGTGTTTGCCCTCGCTCAGTTCACTGTTATGGAGCAAGGCCGAACATGTTTAGTTGGCATACGACCATATGAATGCGAATTGCATCCTGACTGTGCATGTTGTAAGACTTCACAAGTCTGCAGTTACATAGTGACTCATGCCTGAACAACACCTTTAAGGCTGACTATACAGTTCAGAATTAGATTTTTGTATGAGAGAAATGCATCATGAAACCATTGTTTGTAACTGGTGGTGGTATGAGGCTCATCTGATATAGGTCCTCCTTTTTCCTTGTTCCTTTGGGACAACCCTCTAATAAAATAATGAAATTACTTTATTGACCAGTCATGGTAGAGCTGCTGAGCCTAACTGGACCCAGCATGAGTCTATTATTCCAGTACTGTGCTGTACGGTCTGTGCTTAAGCACCAAAGTCCAACCAACATTTATCATGACAACATGTAGTTCTATCCAGGCAGTGGGCACAGCAGGACACCTTTATCGAGGACTGTATGAAACATTTATAAGGGTAATACACTTTTTATTCATCTGGGCACTGTAGCCACTATTTATAGCATTTTTTTTTAAAAAAAAGGGTACTGTATGTAGTATTTTATGTGACAGTGTCACATTGCACTTGCTCTGCACTGAATCCTCTGAATGTGGCAAAAATAGAATTCCAGCCATACAAGAAGTGCCAATAAATCACAGTAAATTACATTGCTCAAAAAAAATAAAAGGAACACTCAAATAAAACATCCTAGATCTGAATGAATGAAATATTCTCATTGAATGCTTTATTCTGTACAAAGCTGAATGTGCAGACAACAAAATCACACAATAATCATCAATGGAAATAAAATTTATTAATCAATGGAGGCCTGGATTTGGAGTCACACACAAAATTAAAGTGGAATGTAATGTCCTTAAAACAAGTCAAAATGATGCTCAGTAGTGTGTGTTGTGTGGCCTCCACGTGCCTGTATGACCTCCCTGTGCCTACAACGCCTGGCCATGCTCCTGATGAGGCGTCAGATGGTCTCCTGAGGGATCTCCTCCCAGACCTGGACAAAATCATCCGCCAACTCCTGAACAGTCTGTGGTGCAACGTGACGTTGGTGGATGGAGCGAGACATGATGTCCTAGATGTGCTCAATCAGATTCAGGTCTGGGGAACGGGCGGGCAAGTCCATAGCTTCAATGCCTTCATCTTGCAGGAACTGCTGACACACTCCAGCCACATGAGGTCTGGCATTGTCCTGCATTAGGAGTAACCCAGGGCCAACCGCACCAGTATATGGTCTCACAAGGGGTCTGAGGATCTCCTCTTGGTACCAAATGGCAGTCAAGCAACCTCTGGTGAGCAAATGGAGTGCTGTGCGGCCCTCAAAAGAAATGCCACCCAACACATTACTGATCCTCTGCCAAACGGTCATGCTGAAGGATGTTGCAGGCAGCAGATCGCTCTCCACGGCGTCTCCAGACTCTGTCACGTCTGTCACAAGTGCTCAGTGTAAACCTGCTTTCATTTGTGAAGAGCACAGGGCGCCAGTGGCGAATTTGCCAATCCTGGTGTTCTGCAGCAAATGCCAAACGTCCTGCACGGTGTTGGGCTGTGAGCACAACCCCCATCTGTGGACGTCGGGCACTCAGACCATGCTCATGGAGTCGGTTTCTAACGGTATGTGCAGACACATGCACATTTGTAAAAAGAATAACTTGGCACTCAACTTGTAACGTAAGAAGATTTTTATTGCAGTCACAGATTCCAACGTTTCGGTCCCACTTGGACCTTTATCAAAGCACTGCAATGAATATAAGTGAAGTCAACCAAAATATTATATATGGACTTTGAACAAACAAGTATATTAAAGAGAGTAAGTAAATAACTGAAGTGGTAAGTATCCAAGAGTGAGAATATCCTGAATTGTAACAAGGGAAAAAGGCAAAGAAAATCATATAGTAAAAATGTAAAAAGGAAAAACGTAAAAAAGGAACCTACCCGACTGCTTTATGGGAATGTATTCAAAAGTACATTGGCCTCACATGGGCTAATGACAATGCTATATGGAATCGTGAGCTGCACCATGGGATATAGAATGTGAGAAAAGAGATTTTCAGAGCTAAAACAGATAAAAGGCTATGCATAATTAGGTGGGAATTGTTAGGGCTCAGTCTCGCATAGCGAGATCGCTGCTAAACAGCGATCTCAGCAGCCATCTCGCTATGTCTGACACGTACCAGCGATCAGGCCCCTGCTGTGAATCGCTGGTCGTGTCAGAAATGCCAGGACTTTTTTTTTATCGCTGGTCTCCCGCTGGCCAGCACGCATCGCTGTGTGTGACAGACAGGAGACCAGCGATCTACTGGTAACCAAGGTACACATCGGGTTTCCAGGCGCTGGGCTGTGCCTGGAAACCAAACGTATACGTTGGATACCAGCGAGCTGCTGCAGGGGAGCTGGTAACCAAGGTACACGTCTGGTTTCCAGGCACCGCGCAGAGCCTGGAACCCCGACATGTACCTTGGTTACCAGCTCCCTGCATCAGTGGACTGGTATCCAACGTACACTGCAGGTAACTAGGCGACGTTACCCGCAGTGTCGCTGTCCTGATCGCTGCCTGATTGGCAGCTCAGCAGCGATCATGTAGCGACACACCAGCGAACCTGATTGTTTTCGGGATCCCTGGTGTGTCGCTATGTGAGACGGGGCCCTTCCATTGTCTATTCCATTTGCACAACAGCATGTTAAATTGATTGTCAATCAGTGTTGCTTTCTAAGTGGACAGTTTGATTTCACAGAAGTTTGATTTACTTGGAGTTTTATTCTGTTGTTTAAGTGTTCCCTTTATTTTTTTGAGCAGTGTATAAGCCAGTTCATACACATTGTAATGGCACTTATAGTTAGCATGAAGTATATACAGTCATGGCCGAAAGGGTTGACACCTGTCAAACGTGGATCATGGACCAACGGAGCCAGGCTTACCTAGGAGGGGCATGGCTAAGCAGCTACCTTGCCTTCGCCAGAGCTCCTGATGGTGGAGTCAGATTTGAGATGCAGGTAGCCACCAGGTACCAGTACTAAGCAGTACCCGATACTGCAGCTGCTGACCTCAAGGGTTAGGATAGCAGACACAGACTGGACTTGGAGTAACTGTGAGGACAGGATTGAAACTCCGTTCAGACTACACAGGTTATGGGTGCTCAGACAGAACGGATACTGACACAAAGTTACAGGCAGGGCTAAATTTGGATACTGGAACAGACTGTGATGTTACAGACTCCTGAACACTAACTAGGAGAGACACTGGTGCAAGTTCTAGTACCAACGGAACGGTTTCAAGGCTCAGTTACTACGTAGAGCGATGTAAGGCTTCAGGTACCGCCGGAGCAGTGTCAGGGTTCACGTACAGCAGGTATAGCTTCAGGCACAGGAACTGCCGGAGCCGTGTCAATGTTCAAGCGTGTGATGCTCATTGAAACTCACCTGTGGCAAGTAACAGGTGTGGTCAATATGGAAATCACACTTGAAACCAGATAAAAAAGGGGAGAAGTTGACTCAATCTTTGCATTGTCTGTGTGTGTCACACTAAGCATGGAGAACAAAAAGAGGAGAGAACTGTCTGTGGAATTGAGAAACAAAATTGTTGAAAAATATCAACAATGTTACAAGTCCATCTGCAGTGATCTTGTTTGGCAACACAAACAAGAAATTTGGAACCCATGGCACCATAGCTAATCTCCCTGGATGTGGATGGCAGCGAAAAATTGATGAAAGGTTGCAACGCAGGATAGTCCGGATGGTGGATAAGCATTTTTTAAAGTCGGATAGATATAAACATAGGTTAATGTCATATTATATCCATACAAATGTCACGCTGTTACTGCATACAGGAGGTCCGGGGTCTATGCTGACCCTAAGCTGGGGCCCTGACTAATCCCTCTACCTGGAGGTACTGTTGATGGTACAGAGGTCCAGGCCGCCAGCGTAACCCTATCTCCTGCAAATCCCTGACCTTCAGTAATCTAGTCCTGAGAAGGACCCCGATCACAACACAGGGGACTGGAAGGTATATGCCTAAACACAGTAATAGACGAACGAGACAGTACAAGGGGTAAACTAAAATCCACCTTGCATACAAAACTCACACCACAAAAACAGAGGGAACACCAACGGGTACGGAGATAAATGATAAAGCGAGGAGGGGAAAAAAACACACCAGGTACTCTTCACTTCAGACTTCACAATACCACGATCCGCTCTGCTGGTCTGCATGAATGCTTTCACCGACACATTCCTAGCAGACTGGCAGGTATTTGAAGGAATCTCATTACTGCAGCATTAACTGCAGCTGGGCGAGGCCGGGCCTCGTCTAGCACAGAGAGAGAGAATTAACTCCCTAACTACCGAAAAACACCAAGCACCAAAACTCAGCTGCGCGAAGTCAGGTTGTGTAATCACGACGATCTTCGTGGCGACACACCCGTGACAACATGACCATCCTAAAAGTGTATGAAGACTGATGTCACCCAATTTGTTAGTGGTTCTGTATAAGAATCATGCCAGGCACACTATCCACACTGGGAGAGGGGGATGCATTATCCTCAAGCTTTCTCCCAGCATCTTGTGGACAGATGAGACCAAGATAGAGCTTTTTGGTAAAGCACATCATTCTACCGTTCACTGAAAGTGGAATGAGGCCTACAAAGAAAAGAACACAGTACCTACAGTCAAATATGGTGGATGTTAAAAGATGTTTTGGGGTTGTTTTGCTGCCTCTGGCAATGCTTTGACTGTGTACAAGGCATCATGAAATTTGAAGATTTATAAAGGATTTTGGCAGGGCTGTGGAGTCGGAGTCGTGGAGTCGGAGTTAGTTTTGGTTGGAGTCGGAGTCGGTAGAAATGTACCGACTCCGACTCCAGCTTTAAAAAATAAATGTATTAATATTTCATAATTGAACTTTCATATGAATTTTATAAATGTTACTCAAATATATATGTTCTATCAAACTATGAACAACAGTGATAAGCAGTTCTCCTGGAGATAGAGACATTTCTTACTTCTTGTGTGTCACTGTTCTCCACTGCCCTTATCTAATCTTATACTTGGTTAACCTCATGCTGCCCCAACCGCCCTACTTACAATGTATGAAACTGAAAGTGAAAATGTGTTGCAAATTCTTAGTACTAAAGCTCCTCCTCTAGACTAGATGTTTACTAGGTGTGCGTCTTCCAAGCATCTCACAGCTGCTACTCAGAAGAGGAAGACTGTAAGAAGTATTATCCTTTCAACAAACTTTGCATCAGCTAACTGTGAGTACATGAGGAATAACAGTATTACTGACCACTATATCAGTTGTACGACCTGGCAATAATTTTGTACAATTGTTTTTAGGAAAAACAATTGTCATTTGGATTGTGAATGCAGAATTAAAAACCTGAGAATGTCAAAGAAGCGTCACATTAAATCAGCTGTATTTGAACATTTCACCATCACTCAAGATAGAAAACATTATGTTTGTCAGTGTATGACAAATGATCCAGACGAAAACAAATGCTGTGAAGCCAAGATCAGTGCTTATTCAGGCAAAGATAAAAATGCTCCTACCAGAGCTTCTAATCTAAAGAGACATTTACAGCGCTTTCATCCAGAAGTACTGAAAGCAGTGGATGAGAAAGACTGCATCCAAACCAATGAACCAGTGCCCAGCTCTTCCAGCCAAACAAAGGAGCAGAGAACTTTGCAGCCATCAGTTGCAAGATATTTTGTCAGTGACAAAGTTACTGTGACAATGACAGTAGATACATTTAAAAAACAGATCATAGAGCTTGTTGTAAAGGATAGTGTGCCTATTTCATTATTTTCACAATCAGCTTTTATGTGTCTGAATGGGGAAATGGCCCGCAAGCTTGGTGTTTCTCTGGAGAGAGAGAGTATTAGAAAATTAGTAATCGAAGAAGCTTTTAAACAAAAGGAAGAACTTAAAAAAACTCTCAAGGGACGCTTTCTGTTTCTTAAAATGGATGCCTGCACACGTCACAGAGTGAACTATTTTGCCATCAATGTCCGATTTGTTTGTAACAAAAATGAAATAGTTACCAAGACATTGGCAGTAAAAGACACCAAAGCTCATCACACCAGTGAGTTTCTCCAGGTCTTGGTGGAAAAGGTTCTGCAAGATTATGAACTTAAAAAAGAGCAAGTTTTTTCAGTCGTAACTGACAATGCTTCAAATATGATAAGTACTATTAAGCTAATGAATGAGAGTAATGATGGTGACCAGCAGCTAGAAGAACATTCTGGGTCCACAGACACAGAAATGTTTGAAATAGAGGAACACAGTATTGTAACTGAGGAGCAAACTGAAGTTGCTTCAGATGAACAGCAACATGATAATTTAAATGATCTTGTTGAAACTGTGTCAATACGTTCTTTCATTCATCACATGCGCTGTGTTGTGCATACACTACAGCTGGCTATAAGAGACAGTCTGCAAGAAGGACATGCTGCTGCACTGATTGGCAAGGTGAGAAAATTGGCTACTGTTGCCAGAACCCCTAAAGTTGACTCAATTTTGAAGAGACGTGCTGGAAAAGGGGCAATTATTGATCAAGCCACACGATGGGGCAGTACTTACTTAATGATTCAGCGCTTGGTTGAACTGAAAACCTTTCTTGTAGACATGGCTAACCCTCAACTGACGCTAAATGAAAGTCAGTGGAATCAGGTGACTGAGCTGGAAAAATTGCTAGAGCACCCATTTACAGTGACTAAAAAATTACAAGCAGAGGACTTAACTCCAGGTATTTTCTTAAAGGAGTGGAAGAACCTGATGTTTCGCCTGTCCCAAAGAGGAGGGTTAATTGCAAGTGGCATTGCTACATCAATGAAACGGAGATAGGAGCTACTATTACAAAATAACATTCTTTTGGCAGCTGTTTATGTAGACCCAATGCATCGGATTCTTCTAGATGATCAACAGCTAACTAAAGGAAAAGAAGCTCTGTTTGAAATAGCAGTAAGGATGAAAGGGTTGCAGAACAGTCAGGAGGAACAAGAAAATTTGGTCGTCCTGCCACATCTTCAATTTAATTTCGAAAAATATTTGGATCACAAGGACCGTGCAAAGCGTTCCCGCATAGAAGAAGAGTCATCCCCATCAAAGAACACAGCCAGTACATTTCAGCAGAATTTTTCATGTGCACTAAAAGAAATTGAGAAATTTGACCGTTCATCAAAAATAACAGTGCAACAAGCGATTCCTCTGTATCCTGACATTGTCAGAGATGTTGCCCGAGTGGTTACTGCTTTGCCACCAACCCAAGTTAGTGTAGAGAGGTTGTTCTCTGCTCTCAAAATAATTAGATCAGATTTGAGGGCATCCATGAAGGAGGATCTGACAGAGGCAATACTTTTTCTGAGGACAAATTTATAGATTTCTTCTTATTAACTGCATAACAGTGTTTATTGCATATTTACTTACAAGAGTTTAGAAAAGTTTATAAAATTTATTTGCTATATTCTAATTGTATTCTAATAAATATAGTTTTTGCTCTAAGTGGTCTGATTACTTATAATATGATGGTGAGAAACTGAATAAGCACGATGTTAATATTTTACAACAGTAAATTTATTGTTACGAATTGGCCATTTATGAAGGAGTCGGAGTCGGAACCTGATAAAATCCAGGAGTCGGAGTCGCAACTGTGGCTTACCGACTCCACAGCCCTGGATTTTGGGTCGCAATGTAGCGCCCAGTGTCAGAACGCTGGGTTTGCATCATAGTTCATTGATCTCCCAGCAGGACAATGACCCCAAACATGCTTCAAGAAGCACCCAGAAATGGGTGGAAACAAAGCGCTGGAGAGTCTGAAGTGGCAGCAATGAGTCTGGATCTAAATCCCATCGAACACCTGTGGAGAGATCTTAAAATTGTTGTTGGCAGAAGGCAGCCTTCAAATATGCGAGACCTGGAACAGTCTGCAAAAGAAAAGTGGTCCAAAATTCCAGTTGAGAGGTGTAAGAAGCTTGTTAATGGTTATAGGAAGCGATTGCAGTTATTCCAAAGGGTTTGCAACCAGATATTAAATTGAGGGTGCCAACAGTTTAGTCCTGTTCATCTTTGGGGTTTTGTGCAATATTATGTCCAATTTTCCTTGTTTTCTTTTTTTTGTGTTCAAATACACACAAAGGAAATTAAACGTGTATAACGCAACATGTGTAACTGCAATAATTTTCTGGAACAGTTTCAAGGGGGCCAACACTTTCGGCCATGACTGTATATCCGCAGTATATTCCAAACAAAAATAAAATCCTATTTACAAAAGGTTTAACCCCTTAGTGACAGAGCCATTTTGCAGCTTAATGACAGGGCCAATTTTTACAATTCTGACCACTGTCACTTTATGAGGTTATAACTCTGGAACGCTTTAACGAATACAGCTGATTCTGAGATTGTTTTTTCGTGACATATTGTACTTCACGTTAGTGGTAAAGTTTCTTTGATATGACTTGTGTTTATTTATGAAAAAAACGGAAATATGGCGAAAATTTTGAAAATTTAACAATTTTCAAACTTTAAATTTTTATGCCCTTAAATCAGAGAGATATGTCACACAAATTTCTTAATAAATAACATTTCCCACATGTCTACTTTACATCAGCACAATTTTGGGACCAAAATTTTTTTTTGTTACGAAGTTATAAGGGTTAAAAGTTGACCAGCGATTTCTCATTTTTACAACACCATTTTTATTTTAGGGACCACCTCACATTTGAAGTCACTTTGAGGGGTCTATATGATAGAAAATAGCCAAAAGTGACACCATTCTAAAAACTGCACCCCCTCAAGGTGCTCAAAACCACATTCAAGAAGTTTATTAACCCTTTACGTGCTTCACAGGAACTGAAGCAATGTGGAAGGAAAAAATTAACATTTAACTTTTTTTGCAAAAACTTTACTTCGGAACCTATTTTTTTATTTTCACAACTGTTAAAAGAAAAAATGAACCAAAAATTTGTTGTGCAATTTCTCCTGATTAAGTCGATACCCCATATGTGGGGGTAAACCACTTTTTGGGCGCACGGCAGAGGTTGCAAGGGAAGGAGCGACATTTGACTTTTTCAACGCAGAATTGGCTGGACGCCATGTCGCGTTTGTAGAGGCCCTGATGTGTCTAAACAGTGGAAACCCATCACAAGTGACCCCATTTTGGAAACTGGACCCCTTAAGGAACTTATCTAGATGTGTGGTGAGCACTTTGAACCTCCAAGTGCTTCACAGAAGTTTATAACATAGAACAGTGAAAATAAAAAATCATATTTTTTCCACAAAAACAATATTTTCACCCCAATTTTTATTTTCCCAAGGGTAACAAGACCCCAAAAGTTTTTGTGCAATTTGTCCTGAGCATGCTGATACCCCATATGTGGGGGTAAACCACTGTTTGGGTGCAAGGCAGAGCTTGGAAGGGAAGGAGCGCCGTTTGACTGTTTCAAACCAAAATTGGCTGGAATTGAAATTGGACGCCATGTCGCGTTTGGAGAGCCCCTGATACGCCTAAACAGTCGAAACCCCCCACAAATCACACCATTTTGGAAACTAGACCCCTTAAGGAACTTAGCTAGATGTGTGGTGAGCACTTTGAACCCCCAAGTGCTTCACAGAAATTAATAAACGTAGAGCCGTGAAAATAAAAAATCATTTTTTTCCTCAAAAATGATTCTTTAGCCCGCTATTTTTTTTATTTTCCCAAGGGTAACAGGAGAAATTGGACCCAAAAAGTTGTTGTGCAATTTTTCCTGAGTACGCTGATACCCCATATGTGGGTGAAACCACTGTTTGGGCGCATGGGAGTGCTTGGAAGGGAAGGAGCGCCATTTTGTAATGCAGACTTTGATGGAATGTTCTGCCGGCGTCATGTTGTGTTTGCAGAGCCCTTGATGTACCTAAACAGTAGAAACCCCCTGCAAGTGACACCATTTTGGAAACTAGACCCCCCAAGGAGCTTATCTAGATGTGTGGTGAGCACTTTGAACCCACAAGTGCTTCACAGAAATTTATAAACGCAGAGCCGTGAAAATGAAAAATCATTTTTTTTCTCAAAAATGTTTTTTTTAGCCAGCTATTTTTTATTTTCCCAAGGGTAACAGGAGAAATTAGAATCCCAAAATTGGTGTTCAATTTGTCTTGAGTACTCTGATACCCCATATGTTGGGGTAAACCACTGTTTGGGCGCACGGCAGGGCTCGGAAGGGAGGGAGCGACATTTGACTTTTTGAAAGCCACGTCGTGTTTGGAGACCCCCTGATGTGTCTAAACAGTGGAAACCCCCCACAAGTGACCCCATTTTGGAAACTAGACCCCTTAAGGAACTTATCTAGATGTGTGGTGAGCACTTTGAACCCCCAAGTGTTTCACAGAAATTTATAAACGCAGAGCTGTGAAAATAAAAAATCATTTTTTTTCTCAAAAATGATTCTTTTAGCCAGCTATTTTTTATTTTCCCAAGGGTAACAGGAGAAATTAGAACCCCAAAATTGGTGTGCAATTTGTCCTGAGTACGCTGATACCCCATATGTTGGGGTAAACCACTGTTTGGGCGCACGGCAGGGCTCGGAAGGGAGGGAGCGACATTTGACTTTTGAACGCCACGTCGTGTTTGGAGACCCCCTGATGTGCCTAAATAGTGGAAATCCCTCAATTCTAGCTCCAACCCTAACCCCAACACACCCCTAACCCTAATCCCAACCCTAATCCTAACCTAAATCCCAACCCTAATTGTAACCCTAACCTTAATTGTAACCCTAACTCTAATTGTAACCCTAACCCTAATTTTAACCCTAACCCTAATTGTAACCTTAACCCTAATTATAACCCTAATTATAACCCTAATTATAACCCTAACCCTAAGGCTAGGTTCATTTTGCGTTTTACCAGCCCGTTCAACACATAGCGTTGACGGGCTGGTAACGGTATAGCATAACACGATCGCGTTATGCTATACCCGCTAGCGCAGAGGAATCAGCAGATGATTCATCTGCGCTAGCGGTGACGGAGCCCAGACGCTGCAGCCCGCGTCCGAGGCTCCGTCACTGAATGATGGCACGTCGCAAACGCATGCAGCTTTACGGCATGCGTCGCGATGCGCCCTCAAATGGGGGTGAATGGCAGCGTTAACGGACTGCGTTATACCGCGGTGTAACGCAGTCCGTCTAACGGACTGCCATAACGCAGTATGAACCCAGCTTAACCCTAACGCTAATTATAACCCTAACCCTAATGCTAACCCTAACCCTAATGCTAACCCTAACCCTAATTATAACCCTAATTATAACCCTAACCCTAATTATAACCCTAACCCTAACAGAAAAATGAAAATAAATATAATTTCTATTTTTTATTATATGTCCCTGACTAAGGGGGTGATAAATGGGGGGGTTATGTACTGTTTTTTTATTTTGATCACTGTGATAGTTTATCACAGTGATCAAAATGCACTTTCTGGAGAATGAATGAAAACATTTTTGAATCTGCCGCCAAGCAGATCGGCGGGCGCACTGCGCATGCGCCCGTCATTTTTTTTTGCAGGAAGAAGACGCCGGGATCCTGGCGCCTGCGGGAGGACGGAGGACACCGGTAAGTATACGGGGGGCGATCGGGACCGGGGGACCCTCATTTTCTCCAAGGAATCACCTGCTACATTACAAAACTAAAGAAGAAAATAACCGGGTGCCTCTAGTGGTCACCTACAATCCAAATCTGGAGATGCTAAGTGGAGCTGCACGGAAACTACAACCTTTACTACAAAAAGATGCCCGATTACAATCCATATTTCCAGACCCCCCACTACTATGTTTTAGGCAGCCCCCAAATCTAAGACGCATCATTGTCAGAAGCTCCCTGTCCTCCCCAACAGCTGCAGGAACCTTTCCTTGCAACAAGAAGAAATGTAAAACCTGTGCATCTATAATGACCACGGACAAGATAAAGATCCCCAACTCCAATCAGGACTACAAGATCCCAGGTACTTTCAGCTGCATCACATCTAATGTGGTGTACCTAATTATATGTACTAAATGTCCAACTGGGGTCTGTATGTGGGGGAGACCGTGCAAAAACTGAGAACAAGGATGAATTCTCCTCGCCACACAATAAGAGAAAAAAGAATGGATTTACCTGTGGCAAAACACTTTTGTATGCCCGTCATAGCATGATGGATATGGAATTACTGGTATTTAAAATCTAACTTCAAATCTGAGAAAGATAGAAAGGTTTGGGAATACAAACTTATGATGACCTTTGACACTCTTAGTGCTGGAATGAATATATCACACGGATTCATGTCATTCTATATCAATTAAGGAATCTGTGTCTCTGACCTTCTAGGGGCATCAAAACACAACACCAGACCCCAATCAGAGGGCAATAAAACTTTCTCTCCTTATCTATGAACTGTTCCAATATTTATGTTCATCCCTCAGCCATAATGACAGTTCTGCTTCACGTCACTTGTGTTACCTATTGCACTATTCCTGTGTCCTGTTGTGTATATAAATATGTGATTCTTCAGTTTTTGTTTTAGTCTTTACCTGATGAAGAGACCTGAGTAGTCTCGAAAGCTTGCAATTTGTTACCATCTTTTCAGTTAGCCATTAAAAGGTATCAGCCACTGAGGACTCTCAAGTCTAAATATTTTTCTAATAATTCACCTGGAGTTTTCACTAATATAATGTCTCATTCAGATGCCTGTTTTTCATGCATGTGATAAGCCCTATTTTTGGTCAAAGTAAAAAAAAAAAAGGTTTTGGACAGAGTCACGGCTCAAACTCAGCTGACTAAAAAATTTATGAAAAGTGTTTTTTCTTGTACAAAATAAAAAAAGGCCTAACTCCTGCATAAGCGTAAAATATAGCTAGAAAAGGTAATGTGATTAGTTACAGTGAAAATATACGGTCCACGCAATATGATCAGACCCATGGAAGGTCTGGTAACACTCAGGCATATTTTTGCTGTTTGCTTTTCATCTCCTCGCTTTTGAGAGCCAGAATGCGGTTACATCAGGTACATTACGGAAAACTGCAAACAAAGCTTATATAGCGGCGTCTGAGTCATCTTACAAGACAGTTGGCATTTGCTACAAAGAAGAAATATCTTCAGTACCAAATTGGGTGTTTGAGAAAATGGTAAGTTCCCATATAGAGGGCATTCATGACTGATCTTCATAATAAATCAACCATCAATTCCACTCACAGAAATGAGCTATAGCCCAAAGATGTTAATTAGGAATGCCAGTCACTGCATGCCTAAAAGGAATACCCAGTGACTCAACTAATTACTTAGGATTATCAGCCATTAGTGTTCCAAACTGCAGTGGGTGAGCTATACTATTCCAATTTGTTCTTACATAACAGAGGAAATTACCTCATTATAACATAATAGTAGGTCTTGTAGATACTGTATGCCCCTCATCAGTTCTCATGGCATTGCCATTGTGCTTTATATTTTATAAAAGTCTTCCATCAGAATAACAGGAAAATGTGAATTTCTAATCAATCTTTATACTACTTCTTCAGACAGGAAGAGGACTTGAACTCTAGAAACACCTATTTGAAGTGGCAACCCTAAAGCTAGTGCTGCAATATGACTGCATAAAAGCCAAACAGGATGTTATGATAGTGCAGCCGCTCACTCGTGAGTATAGATAACACACTAAAAACTGCAATTGACCCTGCTGGTTCCTGTACAGACTAGAGACCCTGACCCCACAGTGGTTCTTGCGTGAGCTATCAATAACCACAGACTAGACAGTAGCAACTCGGACCTATGCTGCCTGAAAGGCTGTCCTCCTAATGAACCGCAGAGCAGAGTGCAAAATTACCTACTGAAGGGAAAGTGTACTGAAATAGAAAGATCCCAGAGTAAAACAAACCACAAAATACAAAATGAAGGATTATGTCATGGGCGTATCGCCACGAAGATCGTCGCGATTACACATTCTGACTTCTCGCAGCTGAGTTGCTGTTACTTTGTGTTTGGCAGTGAGGGAGTTAATTCTGCCTAGCTCTGTGCTAAGACTAGGTCCAGCCTCTCCCGGCTGCAGTTTGATTATGCACTAATTAGCTTCCTTTATATACCTGCCAGTCTGCTTAGGAGTTGCCGGTGAAAGCATTCATACAGACCAGCAGATAGGATCGGTTCTGAGAAGACTTAAGTTAAGAGTTCCTTTGTGGTTTCTCCTCTCCTCGCTTATAGTTTATCTCCTAGACCTTTTGTGTTCCCTCTGTGTTTAAGTGTTGTACGCAAGACAGTATTTACTTTATCCCCTGTCTGTCTCGTTTGTCTTTACTGTTTGTTAAGCTGTGACCTGCCTATTCCCTGTGTAGTAATCAGGTCCTTCTGAGGACTAGATTACAGTGGTCAGGGACTTATAGGAGACAGGGTTACGCTGGCGGCCTGGACCTCTGTACCATTAACAGTACATCCAGGTAGAGGGACTAGTCAGGACCCCAGTTTAGGGTCAGCATAGACCCCGGTCCACCTCTAGCCTGTGACAGCGTAAAACGTCTTCAGGATTCACCCACAGTACAACGGATATTATGTCAGGTAATACTATACTATATGTACATGTTGATATGTTAAATAGAATGTTGTCCCTCTTGGTATAGATAACTGACTTTATATATATATCTGTGATACAGCGTGACATTTTCACCGGCCCAAAAAGATTCTCCCCAGCTACCATGAATCCAGTTGCCCAGCTTGCCCTGCAGTTGCAGAGTTTATCCATGGAGCTGACGGACATTAAGTCCAAGGTTTTGTCCCCCCCGGAGCAAACCAGATCTGAACCTAAAGTTGCTCTCCCGGACAGGTTCACTGGTGGGCGGGACAAATTTTTTACCTTCCGGGAGCATGTAAATTATATTTTCAGCTTCGGCCTCGGTCATCGGGAGTGAAGAGCAGAGGGTGGGAATTGTCATCTCGCTCTTACAAGGGGACCCTCAATCCTGGGCGTTCTCTCTCCCTCCGGGCTCCCCGGCTCTCCAGTCAGTAGATCAATTTTTTACTGCCCTGGGTCTGGTATATGATGACCCGGATTGGGTCTCCCTTGCTGAAACGAAGTTACGTAAGATACAGCAGGGAGATCGTCCGGCGGAGGAATTTTCTTCTGAGTTCCGTAGATGGGCCACAGATACTCAGTGGAATGACCCAGCTCTTAGGAGCCAGTTTTGTCAAGGGTTATCTGACAAATTAAAAGATGTGTTGGCTCAGTATGATTCTCCTCCGTCACTGGAGGCTGCTATGGCCCTTGCTATTCGTATTGATAGACGGCTTCGGGAGAGGTGCGAGGTAACTCCGCCCCCTGTTATGACTCCACCTACTACTAAAGTCCCTTATATTGAGGTTCCCCTGGTCTGTTCTGAGGAACCTATGCAGTTGGGAGGGACATCATTTCGTAGGAGGGGATCGGCGGTGCGCCGCAAGACAAGAAGGTGTTTCTTCTGCGGGAGAGAGGGACATTTTGTTGAGAAGTGTCCATCCCGTGCCTCGTTGAGCAAAAAGTCGCCGGAAAACTGTTAATCCCAGGTTGTGTGGTGGACGACAACCTGGGAGTATGTATTTCGTCCCCAAGTCCGTCTCAGTTTCTTGTACCGGCGGAGGTGGTGGTTGGTACGAGAGTTGAGAGGATTTCTGTTCTTCTTGATAGTGGGTCCGGGGCTAATCTGGTGGACGCTCGGTTTGCCCAGGTGCAAGGTATGCAACTGAGTGTATTGGCCAAACCGATCCCTATATTCTCTATTGACTCCAGGCCTCTCGGTCAAGGTAGCTTTGTACAAGCGTTCATACATAACATAGACCTTCGAGTAGGGGCAATACATAAAGAACAATTGTCTTGTTATGTGTTGGAGGGTCTTCCTACTCCTATTGTGTTGGGACTTCCTTGGTTGGCTAAACATAACCCAGTGATTAATTGGCAATCCAGAGAGATAAGCCAGTGGGGTGAATTTTGCAAGAGTAACTGCATGAACACGGTCATCAGTGCGGTCGTGCCTAGAACCTTGCCTCCTTTTCTGGAGGACTTTGAGGATGTGTTCTCAGAGGAGGGGTGTCAAGAATTACCTCCTCATCGCGCGTATGACTGCTCAATAAAATTGCTTCCTGATGCTAAGTTACCTAAATCTAGGTTATATAACCTTTCTGGTCCTGAGAGGCAGGCTATGAAGGATTATATTTCGGAAAGTCTGGCCAAGGGGCATATTAGACCTTCATCTTCCCCAGTGGCCGCGGGGTTCTTCTTTGTGAAGAAAAAAGATGGAGGCCTACGCCCTTGCTTGGATTTCCGTGAGCTTAATCGGATTACTGTCCGAGATCCGTATCCGCTCCCACTTATTCCTGATCTCTTCAATCAGATTGTGGGCGCCAAATGGTTCTCTAATTGGATCTCAGGGGGCGTATAATCTGATTAGGATAAAGGAGGGGGATGAGTGGAAGACGGCGTTTAACACTCCGGAGGGACATTATGAGAACCTTGTCATGCCTTTTGGTCTGACTACTGCCCCGGCGGTGTTTCAACATTTTGTTAATGACATCTTTCGCCACCTTGTGGGCAGTTTGTGGTCGTTTATTTAGATGACATCTTAATTTACTCGCCAGATCTTGTGTCTCATCAGGAGCATGTGAGTCAGGTGTTGCAGATCTTGCGAGACAATAAACTGTATGCCAAATGGGAAAAGTGTGTATTCGCCGTACAGGAACTTCAGTTTTTGGTTTCCTGGTGTCAGCTTCCGTTTCCGTATGGACCCTGAGAAAGTGAGAGCGGTGCTTGAATGGGATCAGCCAGAGGATCTTAAGGCACTGCAGCGTTTCCTGGGGTTTGCTAACTACTACCGGAAATTTATTCGTAATTTCTCATCTGTTGTCAAACCCCTCACTGACATGACAAAAAAAGGGACGGATTTTTCTAGGTGGTCTGACAAAGCTTGTCAAGCATTTTCCTCCTTGAAAAAATGTTTTGCTTCGGCACCCATACTTATTCAACCTGATGCATCACAACCGTTCATTGTGGAGGTAGACGCGTCTGACGTAGGGTGGGTGCGGTATTATCCCAAGGTCCGTCCCCTGGTAAATGGCATCCGTGCGCTTTCTTCTCTAAAAAATTGTCGTCCGCGAGAGGAATTATGATGTCGGCAATAGGGAACTCTTGGCCATTAAGTTGGCTTTTGAGGAATGGCGTCACTTTTTGGAGGGGCAGTCCACCCGGTCACCGTCATTACTGATCACAAGAACCTCCTGTATTTAGAATCTGCAAAGCGTCTGAATTCCAGACAAGCTAGATGGTCGTTGTTTTTTACCAGGTTTAATTTTGTCGTCACATATCGTCCTGGGTCAAAAAATGTTAAGGCTGATGCCTTATCTCGTAGTTTCCCAGGGGCCGGGAAGACGGATGACCCGGTTCCTATCCTTCAGGAGGGAGTTGTGGTGTCGGCTGTATGCTCTGAGCTTGAGGAGGAGGTATTGGAGGCTCAGGGGATGCCCCTGTAGGACCTCCAGGGAAACTGTTTGTTCCAGATCAGTTAAGACAAAAAGTTATCGAGGCACATCATAATTCTGCTTTGGCAGGACACCCAGGGAGTAAAGCAACTGTGGATCTCCTTTCTCGCCGGTTTTGGTGGCCTAACTTAAATAAAGAGGTAGTAACTTTTGTCGCGTCCTGTGGGGTTTGTGCTCGCTCTAAGACCCCACATACCCGTCCGTCTGGGACCCTCTTACCTTTGAAAATTCCGGAGCGTCCATGGACTCATCTGTCTATGGACTTCATTACGGACCTCCCTCCGTCGTCAGGGAAAACTGTCATACTAGTTGTAGTTGACAGGTTCAGTAAGATGGCACATTTCATTGCTCTTCCTGCTCTTCCTAATGCTAAAACTCTGGCGCAGGTGTTCATTGGGGAGATTGTGAGACTTCACGGGGTTGCCTTCTGATGTGGTGTCAGATAGGGGGTCTCAGTTTGTGTCCAATTCTGGAGGGCATTTTGTTCACGTCGGGGGATGCAATTGTCATTTTCCTCGGCTTTTCATCCGCAGACCAATGGTCAGACAGAGCGTCTGAATCAGAGCCTAGAGACATATCTTCGGTGTTTTGTCTCAAGAACCAGGAGGACTGGTCTTCTTTCTTGCCTCTGGCAGAGTTCGCTCTAACAATAGGCGGAGCGAGTCCACTGGTAAGTCCCCGTTTTTTGGGGCATATGGTTTTCATCCCCAGTTTTGTACTTTCAATGGGGGGGGGCCCTTCTGGGGTTCCTGAGGAGGAACGATTCTCGTCGTCACTTGCTTCAGTGTGGAGAGGAGTGCTGAATAATCTGAGTGCTAGGGGAACCGTTACAAACGTATGGCGGATAGGAGGAGAGTGTCTGGTCCGGACCTTAGTGTGAACGATCTGGTATGGTTGTCTACCAAGAATATAAAACTCAAGGTTCCCTCCTGGAAACTGGGTCCCAGGTTCATCGGCCGTACAGGATCAGTTCTATAATTAATCCTGTGGCATTTCGTCTGGACCTCCCTCCTACGTTTAAAATCCACAATGTGTTTTCCACAAATCGTTGCTTAAGAGGTACGTGGCGCCAGTTATACCGTCACCTCTACCTCCTCCTCCAGTGGTGGTCAATGGTAACTTGGAATTTCAGGTGTCGAAGATCATTGACTCACGTCTGAATCGCCGGTCCCTTCAGTACTTGGTTCATTGGAAGGGGTATGGTCCTGAGGAGAGGACGTGGGTTCCTCGTCTGATATTAACGCAGATCGATTGGTTCGGACCTTCCACACAACTCACCCGGGCAGACCTGGCCCTGAGGGTCCGGAGGCCCCTCGTAGAAGGGGGGGTACTGTCATGGGCGTATCGCCACGAAGATCGTCGCGATTACACATTCTGACTTCTCGCAGCTGAGTTGCTGTTACTTTGTGTTTGGCAGTGAGGGAGTTAATTCTGCCTAGCTCTGTTTCTAAGACTAGGTCCAGCCTCTCCCGGCTGCAGTTTGATTATGCACTAATTAGCTTCCTTTATATACCTGCCAGCCTGCTTAGGAGTTGCCGGTGAAAGCATTCATACAGACCAGCAGATAGGATCGGGTTTTGAGAAGACTTAAGTTAAGAGTTCCTTTGTGGTTTCTCCTCTCCTCGCTTATAGTTTATCTCCTAGACCTTTTGTGTTCCCTCTGTGTTTAAGTGTTGTATGCAAGACAGTATTTACTTTATCCCCTGTCTGTCTCGTTTGTCTTTACTGTTTGTTAAGCTGTGACCTGTCTATTCCCTGTGTAGTAATCAGGTCCTTCTGAGGACTAGATTACAGTGGTCAGGGACTTATAGGAGACAGGGTTACGCTGGCGGCCTGGACCTCTGTACCATTAACAGTACCTCCAGGTAGAGGGACTAGTCAGGACCCCAGTTTAGGGTCAGCATAGACCCCGGGTCCACCTCTAGCCTGTGACAGCGTAAAACGTCTTCAGGATTCACCCACAGTACAACGATATTATGTCAGGTAATACTATACTATATGTACATGTTGATATGTTAAATAGAATGTTGTCCCTCTTGGTATAGATAACTGACTTTATATATATATATCTGTGATACAGCGTGACAGATTAAGTACATTCTGTTATAGAATATATTGGCTACTTCCTAAAAAGAAACAGAAGATAGGTGCTGTGTAAAGAACATAAACAGTAATAATAATAATTTTATTTCTATAGCGCCAACATATTCCGCAGCACTTTACATTATAGAGGGGACTTGTACAGACAATAGACATTACAGTATAACAATAAACACAGATCAAAGTAGATACCAGGAGGAATGAGGGCCCTGCTCGCAAACTTACAATCTATGAGGAAAAAGGGGAGACATGAAAGGTAAATGGTAACAATTGCTTTCATTGTTCGGACCAGCCATAGTGTAAGAATTGGGTGTTCATGTAATTCTGCATGAACCAGTTAACAGCCAAAGTATGTAACACTACAGACACAGAGGGCTATTAAATGCATAAAGCGGGTGAGAACATAATATGAGGTACCTGATTATGGTAAAAAAAATTTGAATGGCCAAAAGGGATAGGTTAATACGTTGAGGCGGTAGGCCAGTCTGAACAAATACGTTTTTAGGGCATGCTTAAAACTGTGGGGATTGGGGATTAAACGTATTAACCTGGGTAGTGCATTCCAAAGAATTGCGCTGCACGTGAAAAGTCTTGGAGACGGGAGTGGGAGGTTCTGATTAATGAGGATGCTAACCTCAGGTCATTAGCAGAACGGAGGGCAGGGTAGGATGGTAGACTGAGATGAGGGAAGAGATGTAGGGTGGTGCTGACCCATGGAGTGCTTTGTGGGTGAGGGTAATAAGTTTGTACTGGATTCTGTAATGGATGGGTAACCAGTGTAATGATTGGCACAAGGTAGAGGCATCGGTATAACGATTGGTGAGGAATATGATCCTGCCTGCAGCATTCAAGACAGATTGGAGAGGAAAGAGTTTGGTAAGAGTGAGACCAATTAGTAGAGTTACAATAGTCCAGACGAGAATGAATAAGAGAAACAGTAAGGGTTTTTGCAGTGTCAAAAGTAAGAAAGGTCGAATTCTAGAGATGTTTTTGAGGTGCAAATAACAAGAGCAAGCAAGTGATTGGATGTGGGGGGTGAATGAAAGCTTGGAATCAAGTATGACCCCAAGACAGCGGCATGTTGCTGGGGAGTAATGGTGGAACCACACACGGAGATGGCGATGTCGGGCAAAGGTAGGTTAGTAGAGGAAGGAAACACGAGGAATTCCGTTTTTGACAAGTTCAGTTTGAGATAGAGGGATGACATGATGTTGGAGACAGCGGTAAGACAATCGCTGGTGTTTTCTAAAAAGGCAGGCGTGATATCGGAGAAGAAGTGCATAATTGGGTGTCATCAGCATAGAGATGGTACTGAAAACCAAATCTTCTGATCGTTTGTCCAATAGGGGCGGTATACAAGGAGAAGAGGAGGGGGCCTAGGACTAGTCCTTGAGGAACCCCAACAGTAAGGGGAAGATGAGAGGAGGAGGAACCAGCAAAAGATACAGTGAAGGAGCGGTCAGAGAGATAGGAGGAGAACCAGGAGAGAATGGTGTCCTTGAGGCCGATGGAGTGAGCATAGTGAGGAGAAACTGATGGTCTACAGTGTCGAATGCTGCGGAGAGATCCAAGAGAATTAGCATGGAGTAGTGACCATTAGATTTAGCAGTTAGTAGATCATTAGAGACTTTAGTGAGGGCAGTTTCAGTAGAGTGTAAAGAGCGGAAACCAGATTGAAGAGTCATCTGAGAGATAGCGAATAAGATGGGTGTGGACCAGGCGTTCCAGGAGTTTACAGATGAAGGGAAGATTAGAGACCGGTCTATAGTTAGCAGCACAGTTTTGGTCAAGGGACGGTTTTTTTAAGTAATGGATGTATAATGGCATGTTTAAATGAGGAGGGAAAGATACCAGAAGAGAGAGAGATTGAAAATTTTTGTTAGGTGAGAGGTAACAGCATGGGAAAGGGACTGGAGGAGATGTGATGGAATGGGGTCACTGGCGCAAGTAGTAGGGTAAGAAGATGCAAGGAGCCTGATTACTTCTGTGACTGGATCGAAATCAGAGAGTGAGCTAGATGCAGTGGAGGAGGGAGGACAGTGCATGGTATGAGGGGATTGGGAGATAATTTCATTTTCGGATGTGGTCAATTTTACTTTGAAATAATTGGCCAGATCATCAGCGCGGAGATCTGTGTTTGGGGCCTGCACTTTTGGATTGAGTAGGGAGTGAAAAGTGTCAAAGAGACGTTTCGGGTTATTGGATAGTGAGGTCATGAGGGTGTTGAAGTAGGTTTGTTTGGAGAGGTGAAGGGCAGAGTTGTATGTTTTAAGCATAAACTTTTAATGGATGAAATCTTCGGGTAGATTAGATTTTCTCCACAAACGTTTGGCGCACCTGGAGCACCGCTGCAGGAAACGTGTCTGCAGCGT
>JARQOD010000001.1:470577023-470676505 GCA_033576555.1 Oophaga sylvatica
ATCAAAAGACCGATATAAAAAAAACATGGTACCGATGAAAACGTCATCTTGTCCCGCAAAAAACGAGCCATCATACAGCATCATCAGCAAAAAAATAAAAAAGTTATAGCTCGCAGAATAAAGCGATGCAAAAATAATTATTTTTTATATAAAATAGTTTTTATTCTATAAAAGCGCCAAAACATGAAAAAATGATATAAATGAGGTATCGCCATAATCGTACTGACCCGAAGAATAAAACTGCTTTATCAATTTTACCACACGCGGAACGGTATAAACGCCTCCCCCAAAAGAAATTCATGAATTGCTTGTTTTTGTTCATTCTAACCTCCCAAAAATCAAAATAAAAAGCGATCAAAAAATGTCACATGGTCAAAAATGGTACCAATAAAAACGTCAACTCGTCCCGCAAAAAATAAGACCTCACATGACTCTGTGGGCCAAAATATGCAAAAATTATAGCTCTCAAAATGTGATGATGCAAAAACTATTTTTGCAATAAAAAGCGTCTTTTAGCGTGACAGCTGCCAATCATAAAAACCCGCTATAAATAGTAATCAAACCCCCTTTATCACCCCCTTAGTAAGGGAAAAATAATAAAATTAAAAAAAAGTATTTATTTCCATTTTTCCATTAGGGTTAGGGTTAGGGTTGCGGCTAAAGTTAGGGTTAGGGTTGGCGCTAAAGTTAGGATTAGGGTTAGGGTTGGGATTAGGGGTGTGTTAGGGTTAGGTTTGTGGTTAGGGTTGGGACTAGGGTTAGGGGTGTGTTGGGGTTAGGGTTGGAGTTAGAATTGGGGGGTTTCCGCTGTTTAGGCACATCAGGGGCTCTCCAAATGTGACATGGCGTCTGATCTCAATTCCAGCCAATTCT
Source organism: Oophaga sylvatica (assembly GCA_033576555.1). Lineage (NCBI taxonomy): Eukaryota > Metazoa > Chordata > Amphibia > Anura > Dendrobatidae > Oophaga > Oophaga sylvatica. The sequence continues at coordinate 470,577,897 of JARQOD010000001.1, forward strand.
GCGTTGAAAAAGTCAAACGGTGCTCCTTCACTTCTCAGCTCTGCCATGCGTCCAAACAGTAGTTTATCCCCACATATGGGGTATCAGCGTACTCTGGACCCCAAGAGTTATTGTGCAATTTGTCCTATTTCTTCTGTTACCCTTGGGAAAATAAAAAACTGGGGCGAAAATATCATTTTTGTACAAAAAAAATTATTTTTTTGTTTTTACGGCTGTACATTATAAACTTCTGTGAAGCACTTGGGGCTTCATAGCACTCACCACACATCTAGATAAGTTCCTTGTGGGGTCTATTTTCCAAAATGGGGTCACTTGTTGGGGATTTCCACTGTTTAGGCGCATCAGGGGCTCTCCAAATGCGACATGACGCCCCCAGACCATTCCATCAAAGTCTGCAATCCAAAACGTCACTACTTCCCTTCCGAGCCCCAACGTGTACCCATACAGTAGTTTTCTCCCACATATTGGATATCAGCGTACTCAGGACAAATTGGACAACAACTTTTGGGGACCAATTTCTCCTGTTACCCTTGTGAAAATAAAATATTGGGGGCGAAAAAATCATTTTTGTAAAAGAAAAAAAGATTTTTTATTTTTACGGCTGTACGTTATAAACTTCTGTGAAGCACTTCGGGGTTCAAAGTGCTCACCACACATCTAGATAAGTTCCTTGTGGGGTCTATTTGCCAAAATAGGGTCACTTGTGGGGGGGTTCCACTGTATAGGTGCATCAGGGGCTCTCCAAATGTGACATGACGTCCCCAGACCATTCCATCAAAGTCTGCAATCCAAAACGTCACTACTTCCCTTCCGAGCCCTGACGTGCGCCCATACAGTAGTTTTCTCCCACATATTGGATATCAGCGTACTCAGGACAAATTGGACAACAACTTTTGGGTTCCAATTTCTTCTGTTACCCTTGTGAAAATAAAATATTGGGGGCGAAAAAATCATTTTTGTAAAAAAAAAAAGGATTTTTTATTTTACGGCTGTACGTTATAAACTTTAGTGAAACACCTGGGGGTTAAAAGTTCTCACCACACATCTAGATAAGTTCCTTGAGGGGTCTAGTTTCCAAAATGGTGTCATTTATGGGGTTTCCACTGTTTAGGCAGATCAGGAGCTCTCCAAACACGACATGGCGTCCAGCCAATTCTGCGTTGAAAAAGTCAGACGGCGCTCCTTCCCTTCCAAACTCATGCACCCAAACAGTGATTTACCCCCACATATGGGGTATCAGCGCACTCAGGACAAATTGCACAATAACTTTTGGAGTCTTGTTACCTTGGAAAAATAAAAATTGGGGTGAAAAGATCATTTTTGTGGAAAAAATATGATTTTTAAATTTTACGGCTCTACATTATAAACTTGTGTGAAGCACTTGGGGGTTCAAATTGCTCACCAAAGATCTAGAAAAGTTCCTTAGGGGGTCTAGTTTCCCAAATGGGGTCATTTGTGGGGGGTTTCCACTGTTTAGGCACATCAGGGGCTCTCCAAATGCAACATGGCATCCAATCTCAATTCCAGCCAATTTTGGTTGGAAAAAGTCAAATGGTGCTCCTTCAATTCCGAGCTCTGCCGTGCGCCCAAACAGTGGTTCCCCCCCACATATGGGGTATCAGCGTACTCAGGACAAATTGGACAACAACTTATGTGGTCCAATTTCTCCTGTTACCCTTGGGAAAATAAAAAATTAGTGACTAAAAGATAATTTTTGTGGGAAAAAAATAGGATTTTTTATTTTCATGCCCGGGCATTATAAACTTGTGTGAAGCACTTGGGGGTTCAAAGTGCTCACCAAAGATCTAGATAAGTTCCTTAGGGGGTCTAGTTTCCAAAATGGGGTTACTTGTGGGGGGTTTCCACTGTTTAGGCTCATCTGGGGCACTGCAAACGGAACATGACCCCCATCAACGTCTGCATTCCAAAACGTTACTACTTCCTTTCCAAGCCCTGCCGTGCACCCACACAGTTCCCCCCCCCACATATGGGGTATCAGCGTACTCAGGACAAGTTGGACAACAACTTATTTCCTTGGGAAAATTCAAAAATTTGGGACAAAAAAATCATTTTTGTGGAAAATTGTTTTTTTTTTTTTTCACACCCAGGCATTATAAGCTTTTGTGAAACACTTGGGGGTTCAAAGTGCTCACAACAGATCTAGATAAGTACCTTAGGGGGTCTAGTTTCCAAAATGGTGTCACTTGTGGGGGTTTCCACTGTTTAGGCGCATCAGGGGCTCTCCAAACACGACATGGCGTCCAATCTCAATTCCCGCCAATTTTAGTTTGAAAAAGTCAAACGGCGCTCCTTCCCTTACGAGCTCTGCCGTGTGCCCAAACAGTGGTTTTCCCCCACATATTGGGTATTGGCGTACTCAGGAGAAATTGCATAACAACCTTATCTGTCCATTTTCTCCTTTTACCTTTGTGAAAATAAAAAAAAGTTTGTAAAAGATCATTTTTGTGGCTAAAAAGTTAAATATTCATTTTTTCCTTCCACGTTGCTTTAGTTCCTGTGAAGCACCTGAAGGGTTAATAATCTTCTTGAATGTGGTTTTGAGTACCTTGAGGGGTGCAGTTTTTAGAATGGTGTCACTTTTGGGTATTTTCTGCCATATAGACCCCTCAAAGTGACTTCAAATGAGAGGTGGTCCCTAAAAAAAATGGCTTTGTAAATTTTGTTGTAAAAATGAGAAATCGCTGGTCAACTTTTAACCCTTATAACTTCCTAACAAAAAAAAATTTTGGTTCCAAAATTGTGCTGATGTAAAGTAGACATGTGGGAAATGTTATTTATTAACTATTTTGTGTGATATATTTCTCTGTTTTAAGGGAATAAAAATTCAAAGTTTGAAAATTGCAAAATTTTAAAAATTTTCGCCATATTTGCGTTTTTTTCAAAAATAAACGCAAGTTATATCGAAGAAATTTTACTTCTAACGTGAAGTACAATATGTCACGAGAAAACAATCTCAGAATCGCGAAGATCCGTTGAAGCGTTCCAGAGTTATAACCTCATAAAGAGACAGTGGTCAGAATTGTAAAAATTGGCCCGGTCATTAACGTGCAAACCACCCTTGGGGGTGTGATCGCGCTGTTCTGAGGGCTTCCTCCCTCCCAGGACCCGGATCCAAGATGGCGCCGGGGTCCTGGAGGGAGGCGGCTTCCTCAGTGCCTGCTGAGAGCAGGCACTGAGAAGCCTGCTGCACTGCCTGAGCGATCGCTGGTGTGACAGAGTGCTGTGCACACTGTCACACCAGCGATCTGACAAAATACAGTGATGTCCCACCCTGGGACAAAGTAAAAAAGTTAAAAAAATAAAAATAAACATGTTTTAAAAAAAAATCCAAAATAAATAAAAAAAAAAAAAATATTCCCCAATAAATTCACTTCTTCCTGTAAATAAAAAAACAAAGCAATAAAAGTACACATATTTGGTATCGCCGCGTCCGTAACGACCCCCTTATAAAATTGTCCCACTAGTTAACCCCTTTAGTGAACCCCTTAAAAAAAAAAAAAAAAAACGAAGCAAAAAATCAATACTTTATCATCATACCGCCGAACAAAAAGTGGAATAACACGCGATCAAAAAGACCGATATAAAAAAAAATGGTACCGCTGAAAACATCATCTTGTCCCGCAAAAAACGAGCCATCATACAGCATCATCAGCGAAAAAATAAAAAAGTTATAGCTCGCAGAATAAAGCGATGCAAAAATAATTATTTTTTATATAAAATTGTTTTTATTCTATAAAAGCGCCAAAACATGAAAAAATGATATAAATGAGGTATCGCCATAATCGTACTGACCCGAAGAATAAAACTGCTTTATCAATTTTACCACACGCGGAACGGTATAAACGCCTCCCCCAAAAGAAATTCATGAATTGCTGATTTTTGTTCATTCTAACCTCCCAAAAATCGAAATAAAAAGCGATCAAAAATCGTCACGTGCTCAAAAATGATACCAATAAAAACGTCAACTCGTCCCGCAAAAAATAAGACCTCACATGACTCTGTGGGCCAAAATATGCAAAAATTATAGCTCTCAAAATGTGATGATGCAAAAACTATTTTTGCAATAAAAAGCGTCTTTTAGCGTGACAGCTGCCAATCATAAAAACCCGCTATAAATAGTAAATCAAACCCCCCTTTATCACCCCCTTAGTAAGGGAAAAATAATAAAATTAAAAAAAAGTATTTATTTCCATTTTCCCATTAGGGTTAGGGTTGCGGCTAAAGTTAGGGTTAGGGTTGGCGCTAAAGTTAGGATTAGGGTTAGGGTTGGGATTAGGGGTGTGTTAGGGTTAGGTTTGTGGTTAGGGTTGGGACTAGGGTTAGGGGTGTGTTGGGGTTAGGGTTGGAGTTAGAATTGGGGGGTTTCCGCTGTTTAGGCACATCAGGGGCTCTCCAAATGTGACATGGCGTCTGATCTCAATTCCAGCCAATTCTGTGTTGAAAAAGTCAAACGGTGCTCCTTCACTTCTCAGCTCTGCCATGCGTCCAAACAGTAGTTTATCCCCACATATGGGGTATCAGCGTACTCTGGACCCCAAGAGTTATTGTGCAATTTGTCCTATTTCTTCTGTTACCCTTGGGAAAATAAAAAACTGGGGGCGAAAATATCATTTTTGTACAAAAAAAATTATTTTTTTGTTTTTACGGCTGTACATTATAAACTTCTGTGAAGCACTTGGGGCTTCATAGCGCTCACCACACATCTAGATAAGTTCCTTGTGGCATCTATTTTCCAAAATGGGGTCACTTGTTGGGGATTTCCACTGTTTAGGCGCATCAGGGGCTCTCCAAATGCGACATGACGCCCCCAGACCATTCCATCAAAGTCTGCAATCCAAAACGTCACTACTTCCCTTCCGAGCCCCAACGTGTACCCATACAGTAGTTTTCTCCCACATATTGGATATCAGCGTACTCAGGACAAATTGGACAACAACTTTTGGGGTCCAATTTCTCCTGTTACCCTTGTAAAAATAAAATATTGGGGCAAAAAAATCATTTTTGCAAAAAAAAAAAAGATTTTTTATTTTTACGGCTGTGCGTTATAAACTTCTGTGAAGCACTTCGGGGTTCAAAGTGCTCACCACACATCTAGACAAGTTCCTTGTGGGGTCTATTTTCCAAAATGGGGTCACTTGTGGGGGGTTTCCACTGTTTAGGCGCATCAGGGGCTCTCCAAATGCGACATGACGCCCCCAGACCATTCCATCAAAGTCTGCAATCCAAAACGTCACTACTTCCCTTCCGAGCCCTGACGTGCGCCCATACAGTAGTTTTTCTCCACATATTGGGTATCAGCGTACTCAGGACAAATTGGACAACAACTTTTGGGGTCCAATTTCTCCTGTTACCCTTGTGAAAATAAAATATTGGGGGCGAAAAAAATCTTTTTGTAAAAAAAAAAAGGATTTTTTATTTTACGGCTGTACGTTATAAACTTTAGTGAAACACCTGGGGGTTAAAAGTTCTCACCACACATCTAGATAAGTTCCTTGAGGGGTCTAGTTTCCAAAATGGTGTCATTTATGGGGGTTTCCACTGTTTAGGCAGATCAGGAGCTCTCCAAACACGACATGGCGTCCAGCCAATTCTGCGTTGAAAAAGTCAGACGGCGCTCCTTCCCTTCCAAACTCTGCCATGCACCCAAACAGTGGTTTACCCCTACATATGGGGTATCAGCGCACTCAGGACAAATTGCACAATAACTTTTGGAGTCTTGTTACCCTTGGAAAAATAAAAATTGGGGTGAAAAGATCATTTTTGTGGAAAAAATATGATTTTTAAATTTTACGGCTCTACATTATAAACTTGTGTGAAGCACTTGGGGGTTCAAATTGCTCACCAAAGATCTAGAAAAGTTCCTTAGGGGGTCTAGTTTCCCAAATGGGGTCATTTGTGGGGGGTTTCCACTGTTTAGGCACATCAGGGGCTCTCCAAATGCAACATGGCATCCAATCTCAATTCCAGCCAATTTTGGTTGGAAAAAGTCAAATGGTGCTCCTTCCATTCCGAGCTCTGCCGTGAGCCCAAACAGTGGTTTCCCCCCACATATGGGGTATCAGCGTACTCAGGACAAATTGGACAACAACTTATGTGGTCCAATTTCTCCTGTTACCCTTGGGAAAATAAAAAATTAGTGACTAAAAGATAATTTTTGTGGGAAAAAAAATAGGATTTTTTATTTTCATGCCCAGGCATTATAAACTTGTGTGAAGCACTTGGGGGTTCAAAGTGCTCACCAAAGATCTAGATAAGTTCCTTAGGGGGTCTAGTTTCCAAAATGGGGTCACTTGTGGGGGGTTTCCACTATTTAGGCTCATCTGGGGCACTGCAAACGGAACATGACCCCCATCAACGTCTGCATTCCAAAACGTTACTATTTCCTTTCCAAGCCCTGCCGTGCACCCAAACAGTTTCCCCCCCACATATGGGGTATCAGCGTACTCAGGACAAATTGGACAACAACTTTTGGGGTCCAATTTCCTTGGGAAAATTCAAAAATTTGGGACTAAAAAATCATTTTTGTGGAAAATTTTTTTTTTTTTTTCACACCCAGGCATTATAAGCTTTTGTGAAACACTTGGGGGTTTAAAGTGCTCACAACAGATCTATATAAGTACCTTAGGGGGTCTAGTTTCCAAAATGGTGTCACTTGTGGGGGTTTCCACTGTTTAGGCGCATCAGGGGCTCTCCAAACACGACATGGCGTCCAATCTCAATTCCAGCCAATTTTAGTTTGAAAAAGTCAAACGGCGCTCCTTCCCTTACGAGCTCTGCCGTGTGCCCAAACAGTGGTTTTCCCCCACATATTGGGTATTGGCGTACTCAGGAGAAATTGCATAACAACCTTATCTGTCCATTTTCTCCTTTTACCCTTGTGAAAATAAAAAAAAAGTTTGTAAAAGATCATTTTTGTGGCTAAAAAGTTAAATATTCATTTTTTCCTTCCACGTTGCTTTAGTTCCTGTGAAGCACCTGAAGGGTTAATAATCTTCTTGAATGTGGTTTTGAGTACCTTGAGGGGTGCAGTTTTTAGAATGGTGTCACTTTTGGGTATTTTCTGCCATATAGACCCCTCAAAGTGACTTCAAATGAGAGGTGGTCCCTAAAAAAAATGGCTTTGTAAATTTTGTTGTAAAAATGAGAAATCGCTCGTCAACTTTTAACTCTTATAACTTCCTAACAAAAAAAAATTTTGGTTCCAAAATTGTGCTGATGTAAAGTATACATGTGGGAATGTTATTTCTTAACTATTTTATGTGACATATTTCTCTGTTTTAAGGGAATAAAAATTCAAAGTTTGAAAATTGCAAAATTTTAAATTTTTTGCCATATTTGCGTTTTTTTCAAAAATAAACGCAAGTTATATCGAAGAAATTTTACTTCTAACGTGAAGTACAATATGTCATGAGAAAACAGTCTCAGAATCGCGAAGATCCGTTGAAGCGTTCCAGAGTAATAACCTCATAAAGAGACAGTGGTCAGAATTGTAAAAATTGGCCCGGTCATTAACGTGCAAACCACCCTTGGGGGTGAAGGGGTTAAAAAACAAAAGTCCAGAAGATATATTCAGTGTTTCTTGTATAAACCAAATTTTTTAAAAAATAAAGGAAAATATGAGAAATATTGTCAGGGATTTAACTTCAGTACTAGCAGCAATAACACTTTGTAGTGTTAGTATAAATTGAAAATGGTAAGATGAATTATTTTGGTGGTTTCAAGTTTAAAATACATTTCTTCCTCTGTAAATTGTGTGCTGCTCTCAAGAAATCTGGTCCTGGTTTGCTGTTCTGGAGTATGGTATTTTCAGCATGTCTGGCTCATAGATGCCTAATGAATGGAAGAGAGTTTGTAAATAACAGTGACTCAATCCACTTTTCCCATCAGTGGAGAAAAGACATTTTATATGACTACACAGCATTATAAATGGAGATTTCCTTTTTGTAACATACAGTATCTTAGTTATATGTGTGTTTCTGGGAAAACTAGGTGATAATTTCATTATGGTCATCTAATGACATAGTAGTGGTAAAATAGTTATGAGTCAGCCTATCAGACCCAGGAAGAAAGAGCAGAGTCTAAATTGAGCCTGTTACAGGGTTAATCTGCAAGTAAATTGCATTACAATGTTGCCTGGCGCCTTACTGAAAGTGCAGCTACTGGGAGAAAATGAACATATTTCCTGCGAGAGCCACAAGCTTTCAGTCATGGGGGTGTGCACAGAGTGATTACAGTATTTATCAGGGTTGACAACTTCATTTTTTATTATTTCTGGACAGCTTTTTGAAAGAATCACGGACAGACTTTTTTTTTTAAGGACACATTAGAAAACCAAAAAGCAAGAGGACGACCAAGGAGTTTAATACAAAACTATGAAAATTTATTGATAATATACAAACAAAGTGACAATCACCTTTAAAATTTACAAGATGTGTGTTTAAAAAGACACCAGAAAAGTGGCAACAAGATAGCGCAGGTATGATTAAATACACATGAGTATTATGAGAAAACCCCCTAGTGGTTAATGCATCAACAGCGCAAGCAATGCCGTCATATAAAGGTAATTTTACATATCAGAAGACATAAAAAAGTAGCGATTGCTAGCACTAAGTTCCCAGCATCCCTCATTTATAACAAGTTATGAGTGGTTAAATAGTAAGTAAGGGAGCCAGATTAGGGGTCTCACCAAGTGCTTGTTGCCATCAAAAGGAACCCCGACGCGCGTTTCGCTGCTGTGAGCCTCGCTTTCTCAAGGGGAAATGTGTCATTCGCTCCTTGAGGACCTTTAAGTATCTATGGTTACATGAGATATCCTTATGAAACACTGGTCAGTTCTAAAAACAGAGCCCGCTTTTGAATCAATCCTCACTGACCGACCCCTTATGACTCCTAGGAGGTCTAGGAATTTGAAGGATATGCTTGTTCAAAGTCACTATACCCCAAACTTACTATTTAACCACTCATGACTTGTTATAAATGAGGGATGCTGGGATCTTAGTGCTAGCAATCGCTACTTTTTTATGTCTTCTGATATGTAAGATTACCTTTATATGACGGCATTGCTTGCGCTGTTGATGCATTAACCACTAGGGGGTTTTCTCATAATACTCATGTGTATTTAATCATACCTGCGCTATCTTGCCACTTTTCTGGTGTCTTTTTAAACACACATCTTGTAAATTTTAAAGGTGATTGTCACTTTGTTTGTATATTATCAATAAATTTTCAGAGTTTTGTATTAAACTCCTTGGTCGTCCTCTGGCTTTTTGATGAGTATTTATGGAGTTAATAGTAGCTAATTTGTGAACTGTGTTCACAGCTACTTCATATTAACCTGGATATGTGTTTGTTAACATTAGAAAACCATAATAAACCATTAAAATTTAAATAAAAATATACATATATACAGCCCATAATTCTGATATGAAGACATCAGCTGCATTCCCTGTAAACTGGAAAAAGGATGATAATTACAGCCATAGTAATCTGTATGAGTTTCTCCAGCTTTCAAAAAATCATGAACGCGACAACCAAAAAAGTATCTCCACTTCTCCTACATGAAAATCATAGTATTCAGTTTGTGGTCCAATTTTTTTCATGGACTCATACACTTGCATTGCTGATTTTGATCTGACCCTCAAACCAAAATTGGGCATGTTTCCTTTTTAAATGGACCACTTGGTCCAAGGAAAAAAAAATCGTACATGTGCATAGCACCATAGGTATGAGTACTATCCCCAAAAACACAGATAGCACTTGTAAAACAAAAACTGATGTTTAAATGAGCCCTAATCCTTAAAGAGCCTTATTCTAAGGCCAGCGTCACACTAAATAAAACATATAATAAACATATAATAAAACATCGCATAGTTCTTGGCCCAGTGTTATTCAATGGGGCAGATCACATCGGCGATTATTTTCTCATGCTGATTCAGCATGAGAGAACAGTCACAGCATTCTGCAGTGAGACTCCGCTCAGTGCAGTCCGATAAACAGTGAGTCAAGCCATGGAGGAGATGGAGAAATTACCTTCTCTGTTTCCTCCACACCTATGCCTCGTATCTCTCATGCGAGAGAATCGGAGCACAGCAGCATGACATTTGGCTCACGCTCGCAGCAGAGCAGCAGCCAAGTGTCATTAGCATATGGCATCCGATGCTCTTGCATTGGATGTCATATGCTAGTGTGATTCAAGCCTAAGGCCGGGGTTACACTTGCGAGAAACTCGCATGAGTCTCGCACCTCAATACCCGGCACTTGCTAACAGTATTCACAGAAAGCTGCCAATCAGTGGTGTGGGCGGGGTTATACAGGGTTCAGCATTCCGAGCTCTGCAAGATTCGCAGCAGAGAAAACAGTGATTGTAGCGCAACTGCTGCACCAAGTAAGCTTAGTGATACATCCCTGGGAATCAGGATCTCTGCCCCTATAATTATGCTGCTCACAGATTACATGACAAAAACTTGCTCGCATATTCCCCTTCAAGAAAAAAATGCTGAGCAGTTTTTATTTTAGACAAAATTTATGGACCACTTGTGCCATTTTGAAAAAATTGGCACAAAGTATTTTAACAAATACCACAAAAGAACGAAAGAGAAGTACCGTGACATGAAAAAAATGCAAATGATGAATCTGGTCCTTAGTAAATGTATTATAAACTCAGATTTAGCTTCACAAAAAAACATAGTAACTTGATTCTGAATCCAAACACCAATTAAAGGAGGTAATGTAACCAGTCATTGCATTAATTACAGTCATTCATATACCAATTTAGGCAATGTGCGCACGTTGCGCATTTGCTTGCAGAAATTTCTGCATCTCTTGGCAGAAAAACGCAGAGGAAAATGCGCACGTTTTTGATGCATTTTTTATGCGGTTTTGTCATGCGTTTTTGTAAATCCACAGAGCTAAATAAAGATATATTATTAAAAAAAAGAATTGTGATGTCATTTCCTTGTTCAACCTCTTCTTTTTTTATTCTCCATTGAAGACCATAATGTTATTACCTACCATGTTCAAATATAATGTTTACATACACAAAACAAAAACAAATATAAGTGAACATATATATATAAATGTATATATATATATCTATATATAATATCAAGCCAGAGGTTTAGTAATGAACAGGTGTCCCCCAGACACCCTCATTAATAAAGAGTTAAATAAAGACACACACACACACACGCCTATGTATGTGGAGCAGTTTGCTCTTGAGGAGTGGGTCAAAATACTTGTCAAGAGGTGCAGAAGTCTCATTGACAGTTAGGCCGGAGTCACACTGGCGACAAAATCGGACGACTGCAATGCGATGAAATATCGCATTGCAGTCGGACCTATGTTAATCTATGGAGCAGCTCCCAGTATCAGATTTTTTGTGGTCCGTTTTAAACGTCCGTGTACAATCGCAGCATGCTGCGATTGTCACCGATTGTCGGTCGACAATCGCCAATGCAAGTCTATTGGAGCGATGAAAAATCGGATTACAAACGGACCACACTGTGTGACTTGCGATGAAATCGCATCGGTGTCCTTTAGAAAAGCCGGCAATTCATCCCCGGCTATACTGTAAAATCACACTGACAGCTTTAATAAAGACTAGAAAGAATAGATATACACACATAGAATACAATATATATATATATATACATGTCATTGTGACATGTACATATACATATATTTATAGTTCCTAGACTTCTACATACTGTAATAGCCGCTAATTCAATTGCCGGGTTTTGTGAAATCACAGAAGCCGACATGAAATGATACATTGTTTCCACACATTTAACCATGTAATTTCATGTATTTTTATATATGTTTGAAACATACAATTACATGAGTGTATTTGTGCAAAATTTCAGACATGTAGGGGTTAATTAAAGGTGTAATTTCATTGAAAAAAAATGCGTGGGCTCCCGCTGTATTTTCTCCACCAGACAGACAAAGCAAAGCGAGTGGGGGCAGATAATAATAGCCTAGGGAGGGTACATTTTTTTTGTGCCCCCCCTGGCTACTAACATCTGCCCCCAGACACCCCAGAAAGGGCAAATCTATAATTAGATTCGACCTTTCTGGCACTTTGCCCGTCTATTCCCATTGCCCTGTAGCGGTGGCGAATGGGTTAATAATCTCACCTTACTGTCACCTTAGTATTGAAAGGTGACCTTAAGGCAGGTTAATAATTGATAGCTGTCAATTAGACAACTATCAATTATTAATCCTATTGAAGTAAATAAAAAAACACACACACTTTAAGAATAAATAATTTTAATGAAATAAAAACACATTTTTTTGACCATATTTTATTTTACACTTAATCAGTGCGAAGCCATTGATCTCCTAAAATAAAGAAAAAAAAATAAAACAACATTATTCTTACCTATTCCGCCGATCTGTCACGTCCCACGCTGTAATCCTTCACAAAGGGTTAACTAGCTTTGAGCCAAGCAGTGCAAGTAATCCTGCATGCTCAGCTCAAAGCTCCTGAATGAATAAGTTCCTCTCCTGGCGAAAGGAGAGGATGTGTTTCATGAATGAAGCTTAATTGATTGTGTCCACTTTCCCTTTAGGTCAGGTCACTACAGTTAAATTGGCAATAAATCAATTAAGCTCCATTCATGAATCTATTCCTCTACTTTCGCTGGGAGAGGAACTTATTCATTCAGGGGAATACAGGTCTGAGACAGCATTATTAGCTCTCTGCGACCTGTAACCTGTTAACCCTTTCTGATGGATTACACCGTGGGACCTGACTGTACATCGGATTGGTAAGTATAATTTTGCTTTTTTATTTTATTTTTATTACAGGAAATGGTTTTAGCAGGAAAATAAAATATGGTCAAAAACTGTGTGATTATTTAATTAAACTTATTTTTTATTAAACTGTGTGTGTTTGATTTTTCTTTCATACAATAGGATTAATAATTGATAGTTGTCTAATTGACAGCTATCAATTATTAACCTGCCTTAAGGTCACCTTTCAATACTAAGGTGACAGTAAGGTGAGATTAACCCATTCGCCACCGCTACAGGGCAATGGGAATAGACGGGCAAAGTGCCAGAAAGGGCGAATCTAATTATAGATTTGCCCTTTCTGGGGTGTCTGGGGGCAGATGTTAGTAGCCAGGGGGGGCACAAAAAAAATGTACCCTCCCTAGGCTATTATTATCTGCCCCCACTCGCTTTGCTTTGTCTGTCTGGTGGAGAAAATACAGCGGGAGCCCACGCATTTTTTTTCAACGAATTTACACCTTTAATTAACCCCTACATGTCTGAAATTTAGCACACATATACTCATGTAATTGTATGTTTCAAACATATATAAAAATACATGAAATTACATGGTTAAATGTGTGGAAACAATGTATCATTTCATGTCGGCTTCTGTGATTTCACTGAAGCCGGCAATTGAATTAGCGGCTATAACAGTATGTAGAAGTGTAAGAATTATAAATATATGTATATATATATATGTCACAATGACATATATATATATATATATATATATATATATATATATATATGTGCTCTATGTGTATATATCTATTCTTTCTTTTGGCATTTAAATACTATTCTTTTGGATCCATTATATGTCAGTTTTGCAAGCCTGCGAGAAAATCTCGCAAGTCGGATGAAAATCGGATGTTACAAGGTACACACACATGCGATTAAATCGCATCTTTGAAGGAAAATCGGATGCCAGAAGGATGTGTGATGTTTTTATTTTGATCCGATTGTCGACCGTCTAAAACGGACCGATTTTTTGTGGTTGTGTGTGACTCCGGCCTTACAGGAATCGTTTGCAGTGATTGCCTCAAAAGGTTGTGCAACAAAATACTAAATTAAAGGTGCCATCGTTTCTGTCCAGGCCTATTTCATGAGTTTTACTTTTTTTTTTAAATTCTGTGGAATCATGATTGAAAAGCAATGTCTGACTTTCATTTACTCATTTTCAAAGATTTTTTTATTTATTATTACTTTTGTCAGATTCAAGTTATTTCTGTCACCATTGTGTTTTTTTCTGTCATTAAACGAGGGGTACCAACAATTTTTGACCACGTGTGTAGTAGCATTAACATAGTTATCCTACATATGCTTTAACAAAACTGCAACTGTCAGAAATCTGCGTGAAACGCAATATCTATTTATTTTTTAAAAAAAATTTAAAAAAAATTGCATGGGCTCCTGCATAATTTTCATAAGCTGCAGAGGGAAAGCCGATGGATGACGGCTGATGTTAATATTCTGGGAAGGAGCCAACAGCCATAAAGGTTCCCAGGCAATTAATATCAGCTCACAGCTGTTTCACATGGGGTCCACCTATAAAATTAAACCAGCAAAGGCTAGGCAGACAGCTGCGTGCTGATATTAATAGCCTTTGAAGGGGCCATAGATATTGGCACCCACCAGGCTAAAAACATCAGCTCTCAGTCACACCAGAAATGGAAAATCTTATAGATGCGCCAATTCTGGCACTTAGCCTCGCTCTTCCCACTTGCCCTGTAGCGGTGGCAAGTGAAGTTCATATTTATGGGGTTGTTGTCACCTTTATATTGTCAGGTAACATCAGGCCCGTTAGTAATGGAGAAAAGTCTATAAGACTCCTATCCATTACTAACCACATAGTGAAATTGTATAAAACACAGACACCCAGAATAAAGTCCTGTATTTGAAATAATCACACAGACTCGTTTATTGAATCTAAATTTACCATACTTACTGAACGCCTAATCCCCGATGCCCTCGTCTGCTGCAAACAATCAAAAAATAATAAACCAACATATAATACTATCCTGTCCGATGTAGTCCATTTAATACCGAGTGTCCCACTGTGATCTCACGTGTGGAACAGTCGACCGCTCTACCCGTCCTCCGGCGATACACTGACAGGAGGTAATCGCTCCCGCAGTGTATCACTGCGCTGCCGTGAGAGTTCACTGTAGTTCATCAACTCAGGTGCTCTTACAGCACTACTGCTGTGTGAGAATCGGAGCTGATCAGCTGATGAACACCAGTGAACTCTCATGACAGCGCAGTGATACACTGCGGGAGCGATTACCTCCTGCGGAGAGGGAGTATATGATGGTTTATTATTCTTGATTGTTTGCAGGAGACGTGGGTGTCGGGGATTAGGCGTTCGTGAGTATGTATTTTGTATGTGAATATGTATGGAATTATGTAAATGTTTTGATTTTTTTTTACAATTGAACACACGAGCCGGATGAAGAAACAATTCTCCCATTATCGGCTCATGCGGTATCTATTATTTGTGACAAAAGACATAGGGAGTAGTAGTCCCATCAGAAAAAATCTAGACTACCAATGTGACATAGAATTTGTCTTCTACCTTATATAATGTCCCTTTAGTCTTAGATATGTGGGACAAACTATCCAAACAGTAAAATCACATCCCCCAATGCTAATTGTCCACCCCAGAGACTTCAACGAATGACTGGCATGTCATGATGAAGAGCGGGTAAGCTCATTTTATGATGTTACTCTGTTACAACATGTTTTTTACTCAACATTTAATAAAGACAAGTTTTTAAGCCTCTTCCTTGTGGCCGGACTAAAATGTATTTTTGGATTTGTATTGGAATGCTACACAGGAGCATTTATTCGAACGTCCATGACAGCACCACGGAGACAGAGGGGATCCGCCCTTTAGGAACAGGAAACCTACAGATACAAAAGGACGGCACCTCTCCCATGCATCAGTTGGTTTCCTGTTCCTGGAGGACGGGTTTCCTACAGATGAAGCTCTTCAGGAGGACCCAGGCCGGCCGGTCGACCCAGGTAGCGGGGGGGTCTCCTACCTCGGCCGGTGCGGAGCCCCTGGAAGCGCCATGGTGGGTCCGGGTAGGATTCCATGACAGTGTGCGGAGCAGGTGGAGCGGTATCCAGAGGGATCCCCGTCTCACAGCCAACGCTGGTTGGTAAGTATCCCCCCCCTCCCTGGTTCCCGATACCTGCTTCCTGTGTTCTCTCCTGCGGTCCTGTCATGGTGGAGGCTGGCGGGGGTGGTGCAGCCGTGGTGTTGGGGGGTATCCCTTTGTTTAAAAAAATAAATAAATTGGGAGAATTTTGAATTTCCCGCTCTCGGCGGCGGGGTTTGAATTTCCCGCTCGCGGCGGCGGGGTTTGAATTTCCCGCTCGTGACGGCGGGGTTTGGATACCCGCTTGCGGCGGCGGGGTTTTGAATGTCCCGCTCGCGTTTCAGCTATTGAGTGGCGCGGCGGAATACTCGGATCGGCCTCTCGTGCGTCCCTGCGGCGTGACGGTGCGGCAGGGTCTTTCTGGGTCTCCCGCTCGGGCGGCTGATCCCAGATGGAGCGGTGAAAGGGGGGGCGGGGTCTCCACCGCCGGAACCGGAAGTGGGACACCGGCCGGCTTTTTGAGAATATCTGTGCGGCTGCGTCGCGCGCCGGGCGGCGTCTGCTATGGGGACGGCGGGAGGTGGGGAGGAGGGCTGTGGGGCCGGGAGCAGGAGGGGGTGGTCCCCCGGCCGCACCTGATGACCCGGATATCCGGGGGAGGGGACATATAAGGGCCTGTGAAGTGGGTGAAAGTGCTTCTGCCCCATTTTTGCAATGGAGACTGCGGAAGCTCCCTCAGCGCAAGAGAGCCAGCAGCAGCAGACAGAGCGCTCCTCTTCAGCACCGCAATTGACTCAACAGCTGAAGGCCCGGGGCGGTCGGTCAAGTAATCAGTCCAGCCGCAGGAGTTCCTCAGCCAGGAAAAAGACCCTCCCCATGATCCGGTGCTTACTGCTGTATGGACTGGGTAAGAGATCGTCAGACTTAGAATACCCAGTAATGCAGTTTTCTTTATTTTTCCCCATTCTGTGTTCTGTCACTAGGGGAAGAAGTGTTCGGTGAAAAACAAGCACAGGAAATGTGCCTTTTTTGCTTGCCCTCTGCCAGACGCTTGCCCTAAAAGGTTACGCCAGCCGTGCATGCGACAGGGCATTAAAGGGTGGAAGGGCGGAGGCCTGGGATGAGATAGTAACCCCCCCCTTCCCTTTTAGATAGCGAAGGAGACTCCGGATTTCACCGAAAGCCTGAAGGAGATAATAAGGGCAGAGGTGAAGGATTCCTTAAGGCACGGAGAATCTTCCAGGCGTAGGACTGTACCAGTAGTATCTGATTCAGATTCACCCGCCGGCCATGAGAAGGGCGAAGTTTTTTCAGGACCCTCTTCTCCTTCCTCTTCGGCTTCTTACTCTTCTTCTACAGAAGATGCTACCCGATTTTGTTTTCCCTTGGACCAAATGGACAAACTTGTTAAGTCAGTGAGGTCCACCATGGGGATAGAGGAGGCGAGACCAGAACGCTCAGTACAGGATCTGATGTTTGGTGGTCTGGATCCAAAGAAATGCAGATCATTTCCACTAAACAGCAGAATCCGAGGCCTAATAGACAGAGAGTGGAAAAAGCCAGAAAAAAGGGGCTTTTTACCCCCAGCATTTAAACGGAGATACCCCTTTGAAGATCCCTTGATGGGTAGATGGGATAAGGCCTCGAAGCTTGACGCAGCAGTAGCGAAGGCGTCCAAAAAATCCTCCATCCCCTTCGATGATATGGGGTCTTTGAAAGATCCACTAGACAAGAAGGCAGACTCCTTCTTGAAAGGGACATGGAAAATGTCGGCAGGTGCCCTGAGGCCGGCAGTTGCGGCCATTTGTACAGCCAGATCAATGATGGTCTGGCTGGACCAATTAGAGTCCCAATTAGCAGATGGAATCCCTAAGGGTCGATTCGGAAAGCCTTACCGATAATTCAGAACGCGGCGGCTTTCCTGGCTAATTCCTCAGTAAGAATGGCTGCCAGAGCGGCAGGTCTGTCTAATGCGGCGCGAAGGGCACTGTGGCTGAAGTGTTGGCTGGGAGATATTCAAGCCAGATCTCGCCTCTGCTCCATTCCATGTGACGGCGAATACCTTTTTGGCCCGGTCCTGGACGAACTTTTGGAAAAGGCAGGGGACGACAAGAAAAAGTTTCCCAGTCTGTCGACTCCTTCATACAAGAGGCCTTTCAGCAGAAGGAGGTTTAGCCGCACAAGGTCGTCCAGGGAGCGAGCCAAATGGGACGAAAGGAGGAGAAAAGGTACAGGGTTTATGTTTAGGGGTCCGCCTCGGGAAACCAAAAAACCCTCGCAATGACTGGCAATACCGGTAGGAGGCAGGTTAACGGCCTTCTACCCAGCCTGGGCTGAAATCTCAAACAGTAGCTGGATCCTTAATCTCATAGCTACAGGGCTGCGTTTGGAATTCTCCTCTGTGCCTCGGGATAACTTTAAAATTACCCCCCTCAGGTCATCCTCATCAGAGCAGGCCGTTCTAGAGTTGGAAGTACAGGAGTTTTACGCTAAAAAGGTCCTAGTGGAGGTGCCGGAGGCAGAGTGGGGTAAAGGTTTTTACTCCCCTCTGTTTTTGATACGTAAACCGGACAGTTCTTTTGGAACAATTATTAATTTAAGGGCCCTCAATAAATTCCTTGTTATTCACTCATTTAAAATGGAAACGGTCAACTCAGCAATAAAGCTTCTGTTTGAAAATTGCTTTATGGTGGTGTTAGATCTGAAAGACGCTTATTACCACGTACCTATTCATGTGGCCCATCAGCATTTCCTCAGAGTGGCAGTCCAGATGGGGGAGTCAGTACGACATTTTCAGTATTGCGCCCTTCACTTCGGCTTGGCGGTTGCCCCACGAGTGTACACTAAAGTTATTTCAGAAGTCATGGCCCACTTACGTGAATCCAATATGCTTATAGTCCCCTACCTCGACGACTTTCTTATCATTGGAAAAACGGCAGATCATTGCCTAGAACAGCTGCAAAGGGCAATATCTACCCTAGAGCGGCTGGGATGGCTAATAAATATCAAAAAGTCCTGTTTGAAACCGATGAGAGTTCAGCAGTTTTTAGGGTTAATTCTGGATTCGCAAAATCAGAACTGTAGTTTACCATCAGAAAAATCGATTCGCTTGCGTTACCAGGTCCTGAACGCTTCCAATAACCCCTCCATGTCTCTTAGGAAAGCCATGTCTCTTTTGGGCTCCCTCTCGTCCTACATCCCCGCGGTTCAGTGGGCACAATTTCACACAAGGACGTTGCAAGCTGAGGTTTTGTCACATCAAAATTCTCTAGGTGGTTGTCTAGGAGGCCAGCTATCCTTGTTCCGGGCTGCTATAAGGTCCCTGGATTGGTGGAGGGAGGAGACGAACCTGTCTAGGGGGGTTCCCTGGGAATATGAAATATCTCGGATAGTCACGACAGATGCAAGCCCTTCTGGGTGGGGGGCTCATATGGGGGATGTTATGATTCAGGGCTTATGGGAGCACGATCAGATACAGATGTCTTCTAATATGAAGGAGCTAACGGCGGTAGAGCAAGCAATTAAAACGCCCCTTGTCTATCTACAGGGTCACCACGTTCGAGTGCTCTCCGACAATCGTGTCACAGTCACTTATATCAACCACCAGGGTGGTACTCGTTCCGGTCCCCTCATGGAGGTATCAGGGCGCATACTCCAGATAGCAGAACGACATTTTCTCTCTTTAACGGCTCTACATATAAGAGGAGAAGAAAATACCAAGGCGGACTTCTTAAGCTGCAATCTCCTGAGTCAGGGAGAGTGTCATTAAAGACTTCCATCTTCGACCTGATTGTGCAGAAGTGGGGTCAACCGAGGTAGATCTCTTCGCTACCAAAAGCAACAGAAAAGTGAGATGGTTCTGCTCTCTGAATCCCAAAGAAGACCCTCTAGCAGTGGACGCTTTTCTGATAAAGTGGAATTTCAATCTGGCTTACGCCTTCCCTCCCTTGTCTTTACTCCCCGTAGTACTGAGGAAGATCAGGAAAAACAGGGTGAGGGTAATAGTAGTTGCTCCCTTCTGGCCCAGGAGGGCATGGTTTTCATGTCTCAGAAACATGTCGGTAGCCGACCCTTTGGTTCCTGCCGGACATCCCAGATCTGCTCTCCCAGGGTCCAGTCTACCATCCTCAGGCGGCGGGCCTCCACCTGACGGCGTGGATTTTGAACGGTCGCTGCTGAGAGATAAGGGATTTTCTCCTAATCTAATTAATACTCTCCTTAAGAGCAGAAAGGAGATTACAACTAGAATCTATGCTAGAACTTGGCGGAAATTTCTTCAGAGTTCGGGAGTTGTAGCAGGGGACCCAACACCGATAGCCCAGATTCTAGAATTCCTACAAAAGGGTCTGGACTTAGGTCTCTCCTCAAGCACCCTTAAGGTGCAGGTTTCAGCATTGGGAGCGCTCTTCAGTTGCAACGTCGCCAATAATTACTGGGTCAGTAGATTCAATAAGGCTGCAAGTAGGTTGAGACTCATAGTGAAGCAAAGAATCATGCCATGGGATTTGAACCTTGTTCTCACTGCCCTAACAGAGCCCCCTTTTGAGCCTATCTCAGCAGCATCAATAAAGATTCTTTCCATAAAAACCGCCTTCCTGGTAGCATTAACTTCGGCTAGGAGAGTAAGTGACATCCATGCACTATCCAGGCTGTCTCCTTACACTCGGGTCCTGGATGACAGGATAATACTTAGGCCTGATCCGGCATACCTGCCTAAGGTGTCTTCCGCTTTTCACAGAACACAAGAAATTTTCCTGCCTTCCTTCATCCCTAATCCATCTAATCAAAAAGAGATAAAACTCCATACTCTAGATGTTAGAAGATGTCTCCTGCAATATTTAGCAGTCACTGACCCCTGGAAAAGGGACAATGCATTGTTTGTCTCTTTGCAAGGAGTTAACAAAGGCTGTAGAATAACAAAAAGCTCATTGGCCAGATGGATTAGGGAAGCAATTTCTCTGGCATACACCTCGAGGGGCAAGCCGGCACCTGAGAGGCTAAGGGCGCATTCCACCAGAGCTGTGGCGTCTTCATGGGCAGAGAGGGCAGAAGTCTCCATTGACCAGATATGTAAGGCGGCTACGTGGTCCTCTCCACACACGTTTTACACTCATTATAGGTTAGATCTGGGTGCTTCCTCAGACCTTTCTTTCGGACTAAGGGTGCTGCAGGCTGTAGTCCCTCCCTAAGTAGTTAATACTCTCTGTAATTAGATTCCCGCCCGTGTTCTATGTGCACTTCTTCCGCTTATATAGTCCACATGTAATAAACAATTGACCAATATTACTGTGTGATGCATACATTTTTGTTGTATACCATTTAACCTTGGTAGTCCTCTTATGCTCTGTAATCCAACTGATGCGTGGTAGAGGTGCCGTCCTTTTGTATCTGTAGGTTTCCTGTTCCTAAAGGGCGGATCCCCTCTCTCTCCGTGGTGCTGTCATGGACTTCGAAAAATACCGTTAACGGTAAGTAACTAAGACTTTTCCATGCCTTGAATTAAGCCTATCAACACCCGGTGAGCTAGTTTTCGTTTTTTATTTTTTGGAATGATATGCTTTAACCATGTTGGCAAGCATGTTAGTCCGTTACGATTCCAGGTGAATTGTCTAGGTTCTCCACAACCGAGAAGGCATATAGAGAAAGAATTCTCGAAGAGAGTGACGTGTATGATCAGGCATGTCTAGTAAAAGATGCTGGAACATCTATGAAGCTTCAGTTATCCACCATTAACAAAATTATGTACTGCCAAAGCTGCACCAGAAGAAGCCAAATATATGATAAACATTGGTCGGGCTGGGATCAGCATGACTTGTGTTTTATCATAGTACATTTGAGAATATACAAAATGATCAGAATTTGTCTACACTATGCTCTACTTTAAATCTGAAAACTCGGAACACATTACAATGTGATTTGGGACATCAAGACTCAGACTTGGATCTGGAATTGTTTAACTAGAAAAAGGAAGACGGATGGACTCAAACTGACTAAATCACCTGGATACCATGATTCCTGTTGTATGGAGGTGGTGAGTCACTAGCTTTAAACTTGATACTTATACTTTCATGTCTTCTTGGTATGCAGCCACCCAATATTTTTTATGTATTATCATGGTTAATTTGCTTTTCATTTTACTTTGAACTGATCCGTGGTTGTGAAGGTTGATATGGCCTTTTAATATTAATATTATTTTGAGGAATTACCATTTATCTTTCACTAGATTTTTATAAAAAGTTTCCAACACTCCTTTCGTACAAAGCTGAACAACATGGTCATTTGTTAAAATCATGTACATGATGTCTCATTATAAAGATCAAATGTACATAACCCATCTATTTATATAATCGTCTTAGGCCTCTTTCACACTTCAGTCGTGCGACGTCAGTCAAAATCCATCAAAATGTGAAAAAAACGGATCCGCCATTTTTTTTGGCGGATCCGTTTTTTTCACATAGACTTGCATTAGTGACGGATTTTGACGGATTGTCGTCCGTTAGGTCCGTTTTTTGACGGATCCGCCAAAAAATTGGCGTCCGTCATTTCACAAAAACGTCCAATGCAACGTTTTTTTGGACCGCCAAAATGGCGGATAACGGCGGATCCGCCGCATCCGCCATTTTGTATAATGGCCGCCAATGGGCGCCAGCATCCGTTTTTGACGGAATCTACCTGCGGATCCGTCGCCTCTATTGAAAAGCATAGCAAAATGCAGAAAACAGTGTCCGGGGTCCTCTCTCTCTCTCTCTCTCTCTCTCTCTCTCTCTCTCTCTCTCTCTTTCTCTCTCTCTTCTTCTCTCTCTCTCTCTCTCTCTCTCTCTCTTTTCCGGAACGAAATTTTCATCATTTCCGGATAAAATCTTCTTGGCGGATCCGTCAGAAAACTGACCACTTTTACATCCGTTTTTTAAATTTTCTGACGGATCCGCCATTTTCACGGATGGGCGGACGTCACACAACGGAAGTGTGAAAGAGGCCTTATCCTGTCTGTCTGTCCAGGAAATCCCGCGTCGCTGATGGTCCGGCCGCGGCCAATCAGCGACACAGGGCTAACTCTGCCCATGTGGTCATGTGACTCACCAACTGCCCATGATGTACTGAACATGTTTTGTCAGTCACAGTGTCTGATGTACTTCTGTCACATTTACTGAACACGGGTAATACACAGTGACATGAGGAAATACACAGGTGACATGAGGAAATCCTGCGTCGCTGATTGGTCGCGCCCGGCCGGACGCGACCAATCAGGGACAGGCACAGTCTGGCCGCGAAATTGGCGCATTATTTAAACCACGCACGCCACCGCTATCAACGGGAGATCAGCGGCGGTAGCCGCGGGTCATCTGACGCATGGAGGTCAGCGGCGCCAGCCGGTCATCTCCCAGCTGCTTGCAGCGGAATTACCCCGACTGGCGGCCTCCACGTAAACCCTAGCAGCAGCCTCTATATACCCCATCAGCAGCAGCCTCCACATATACCCAGCAGCTCAGCCTCTACATATTCCCCAGCAGCAGCCTCCACATATACCCCAGCAGCAGCAGCCTCTACATATACCCCAGCAGCAGCAGCCTCCACATATACCCCAGCAGCAGCCTCTACATATACCCCAGCAGCAGCAGCCTCTACATATACCCAGCAGCAGCAGCCTCCACATATACCCCATCAGCAGCAGCCTCCACATATACCCCAGCAGCTCAGCCTCTACATATTCCCCAGCAGCAGCCTCCACATATACCCCAGCAGCAGCAGCCTCCACATATACCCCAGCAGCTCAGCCTCTACATATACCCCAGCAGCAGCAGCCTCCACATATACCCCAGCAGCAGTCTCTACATATACCCCAGCAGCAGCAGCCTCCACGTATACTCCAGCAGCAGCCTCCACGTATACCCCAGCAGCAGCAGCCTCCACATATACCCCAGCAGCAGCAGCCTCCACGTATACCCCAGCAGCAGCCTTCACATATACCCCAGCAGCAGCAGCCTCCACATATACTGCAGCAGCAGCCTCCACGTACACCCCAGCAGCAGCCTCTAAATACACCCCAGCAGCAGCCTCTATATACACCCCTGCAGCCTCTATATACATCCCAGCAGCCTCTATATACACCCAGGGCTGTATTTGCCACTAGGCACTCGTGGGCACGTGCCTAGGGTGGGACTCTGCGGGGGGGCGGCACCTGAGCAAGAATTTTTTTTTCTTTTTTTTTTTTTTTGGTCCGGGGGGGTCGGCCCTCCCCTTGCTTCCCTCACCCCCCATCATCATACTCACCTCCTCCTGATGCAGCTCCACTGTCCAGCGCCGATATCTTATTCCTGTACTGAGCGAGCGGTCACTCCTGGCACCGCTCATTAAGCTCATGAATATGGACGCCACTCCACTCTCATAGGCGTGGCGTCCATATTCATGAGCTTAATGAGCAGTACCCACGTGTGACCGCGTGCTCATACAGGAAACAGGATATCGGCGCTGGACAGTGGAGCTGCAGCAGGAGGAGGTGAGTATATCTATGATGATGGGGGGTGAGTGCTGTGGGCTGGGGGGGTGAGCGCTGTGTACTGGGGGGTTGAGCGCTGAGGGCTGGGGAGGTGAGCGCTATGGACTGGGGGGGTGAGCGTTGAGGGCTGGGGGGATGAGCGCTGTGGGCCGGGGGGAGGAATGCGTGCTGTGGGGGAGGAATGAGCGCTGTGGGCTGGGGGGGGGAATGAGTGCTGTGGGCTGGGGGGGAGAGGAATGAGCACTGGGGAGAATGAGCACAGGGGGTGTAATGAGCGCAGGGGGAGAATGAGCGCTGGGGAGGAATGAGCGCTGGGGAGGAATGAGCGCTGCGGGAGAATGAGCGCAGGGGGAGAATGAGCGCTGGGGAGGAATGAGCACAGGAGGGTAATGAGCGCTGGGGGAGGAATGAGCGCTGGGGAGGAATGAGCGCAGGGGGAGAATGAGCGCTGGGGAGTAATGAGCGCAGGGGGAGAATGAGCGCTGGGGAGGATTGAGCGCAGGGGGGAAAATGAGCGCAAGAGGGAGAATGAGCACAGGGGGGTAATGAGCGCAGGGGGAAATGAGCACTGGGGAGGAATGAGCGCTGCGGGAGAATGAGCGCAGGGGGGTAATGAGCGCAGGGGGGAGAATGAGCGCTGGGGAGAAATGAGCGCGAGGGGGTAATGAGCACTGAAGGAGGAATGAGCGCAGGGGGGAGAATGAGCGCTCGGGAGTAATGAGCGCAGGGGGAGAATGAGCGCTGGGGAGGAATGAGCGCTGGGGAAGGATTGAGCGCAGGGAGGAAAATGAGCGCTGGGGAGGAATGAGCGCAAGGGGGAGAATGAGCGCAGGGGGGTAATAAGCACAGGGGGAGAAATGAGCGCTGGGGAAGAATGAGCGCAGGGGGTAATGAGTGCTGGGGAGGAATGAGCGCAGGAGGGTAATGAGCGCTGTGGGGGAGGAATGAGCGCAGGGGGAGAATGAGCGCTGGGGAGTAATGAGAGCAGGGGGGAGAATGAGCGAAGGGGGTGTAATGAGAGCGAGGTGGGGAATGAGCGCTGAGGTGGGGAATGAGCACTGAGGGGGGAATGAGCGCTGAGGGGGGGAATGAGCGCTGGGGAGAATGAACGCTGGACTAATGTAAAAGAGGCGGTTGGACAGAAATGACATCACAAATCTTTTTTTTTTGTTAAATAACATCTTTATTTAGCTTACAAAAAGGCATACAAATCCACATGTAAAAAACACATCAAATACGCACCTGCGTTTTCTGCCAAGAGATGCGGATTATGTACGGAAACTTCTGCAGACAAATCTGCAACGTGTGCACAAACCCTACGGCTATGTTTCCAACGTTCAGGAAACGCTGCAGAGAGGACACAGCTCCGTCCAAAGCTTTGCCGGCTTTTGTACGCGCAGTGATTCCACATGTGTTCAGTGAACCGTTGTAATGTATGTAGTACAGTTCATATAGCGTCTTGTGCTTGGGTGCGATGAAAATACAGGAGTCACAGGTTTGATATAGAAAAGTCCTGTATTACTTCATACAAGTTGGCAGAAATAGTCACACAGTTTGCAGACACAGAAACAGGAGACACAGCAGGCCAGAGTAATCTAAGCTCAGCAATCACTCTCCAATACAGATTCAGGATCTTCTTCTCTGTTACCGTAAGTCCATGCAAACGTGGGTCTTTCAAAGAGCAGGGTTCAGAGTCCACAAGTGCTTCAGAGTTCCTCAGTAGGAATAGCTGGAGTACAAGGTCCAAGGCTTACAGGAGTCAAGTCACAGGTTCACTGCAGGCTAGATTCTGAAGCACTGATTGCTCAGCTGTGGCTGCTTAAGAAGCAAAGGAGAGAATCAGGGCGGGAACATGCAAGCTGGAAACTCCATTTTGACTGAGGGCAAGATAGCTGCAGCAAGACAGAAAGCAAAATGGCTGACGAACAAACTGAGTTTCAGGAATATATACATAGAACCTTACATTACTCCCCCCTTAAGGACAACCTCCGGATGACCTCAGACCAGGCTTGTGTGGGTACCTCTGATGAAACTGACGGAGCAAGCGAGGAGCATTAACGTTATTGACCGGTTCCCATGAGTTGTCCTCCACTGGGTAGCCCTGCCATTTAATCAGATATTGTAACTGATTTCTATACAACCTGGAATCTAAAATCCTTTCCACCACAAATTCTTCCTGACCATCGACTAGCACTGGGTCAGGGCAAGGAGAGGAACGTCCAGGAAACGTATTGGGTGTCGCAGCCTTTAGTAGGGATACATGAAAGACAGGGTGGATTCTCATAGTTCTGGGCAGTTGAAGACGACAAGCAACGGCACTTATAATTTTACTGATTTTATAGGGTCCAATGTACTTATGTCCCAACTTAGACGATGGAATCCTTAACTTAAGATTTCTGGTTGACAGCCAGACCAAGTCTCCTACCTTGAAAGCTGGTGCAGGTTTACGAAATTTATCTGCTGCTTTCTTGTACCTTTCTTGAGCCGATTCCAGATTTTCCTTTAGAAGATCCATATTCTTCTGTAAAGACGTGATTCTTTCAGCCACTGCTGGTAAAGGCGTTTCTATGGGAAATCGTGGTAGAATGTTAGGATGATAACCTAGATTAGAGTAAAAAGGAGACTGTTTAGTGGAGGCACTCTGAGAGTTGTTATACGAGAACTCAGCTAATGGAAGTAGATCCACCCAATCATCCTGTAGGTGGCAGATAAAGCAGCGGAGATACTGCTCCAGGGTTTGATTGGTTCGTTCGGTCTGTCCATTAGTCTGGGGATGAAAAGCAGAAGAAAGGTTTACTTTAATGTCCAATGCTGCACAGAAATTTTGCCAAAACCTAGAAGTGAATTGCACCCCTCGATCCGAAATAACCTCATCCGGTACTCCATGTAAGCGAAACACATCTTTAATCATCAAATCTGATGTCTGTTTTGCAGTGGGTAAGCCGACACAAGGGATAAAATGAGCTGCCTTTGTTAGACGGTCAACCACCACTAGAATGGTGTTCTTCCCCTGAGAGGTTGGTAACTCCACAATGAAGTCCATAGAAATGGATCCCCACGGGCGGGACGGGGTGGGAAGAGGCTGTAACAGACCAGTTGGTGAGGAGCGAGGTGTTTTGCATCTTGCACAGACCTCACATGAAGTGACATAATTCAAAACATCCTTCCTGCAAGTGGGCCACCAAAAGAAACGAGAAAGAAATTCCTGTGTCTTTAGAATTCCTCTATGCCCAGCTATCTTGGAATCGTGAATGAGTTGCAATACTCTTAATCTGACTGTTTCAGGAATATACAGACATTGTCCCTGAATCCACACACCATTCTTAAAGACAAGACTTACGTCCCTTGGGGGTTGTGCCAAAAAGGAATCCGCATGGTATGCTTCCTTGATGTCCTTAAGTAGGTCTTGATTATGAATTACTCCTAGGAATCTAGAGTCAGGAAGAATAGTCTTAGGAGGAGTAATTGGACGTGTCTCTGCTGAGTAAATCCTAGAGAGTGCATCAGCCTTTCCATTGCGCGATCCTGGTCTATAAGAGATGATAAAATTAAATTGGTTTAAGAAAAGATTCCAGCGAGCCTGGCGAGGAGTCAGGCACTTAGCCGACCTGATAAACTCAAGGTTACGATGGTCTGTCAGGACGACTATTTGCTGTGCAGCTCCCTGAAGAAGGTGTCTCCATTCTTTGAAGGCGGCAATAATGGCCAACAACTCTCTATTGCCCACATCGTAGTTCCTCTCAGCCGAAGACAACTGCTGGGAAAAGAAGGCACAGGGATGCAAGACATTCTTCTCACCTGTTCTCTGAGAGAGTATAGCTCCAACGGCACAGTCTGAAGCATCCACCTCTATTATGAAGGCAAGCTCGGGGTTGGGATGTACTAGGATAGGTGCAGTGGTAAATTTATCTTTTAGACGGGAAAATGCTTCCTGGGCTTGGGGAGTCCAGGAAAACCTAGACTCTTTCCGGGTAAGTTGAGTGATAGGTGACACTACCTCAGAGAAATTTCTAATGAAACGTCTATAGAAGTTGGCAAACCCGATGAAGCGCTGTACCTCCTTCACATTTCTAGGACTTGGCCAATCCTTGATGGCTTGGGTTTTGCTTCCATCCATACTAATTCCTTGTGTAGACAGTACATACCCCAGAAATTGAATTTCGGTCCTATGGAATTCACACTTTTCAAGTTTGATGTAAAGATGATTTTGTCTTAGACGTTCCAAGACCATTCTCACATGTCCATGATGTTCCTCTGTGGAGTTAGAAAAAATTAGAATATCATCCAAATAAATTACCACGAATGTATCTAGGATATCCCTGAAGATGTCATTCACCAAGTGTTGGAAAGTGGCTGGGGCGGTACTCAGACCAAAAGGCATAACTAGATATTCAAAGTGTCCATAGCGTGACCTGAATGCAGTCTTCCATTCATCCCCAGGTCTAATACGGACTAAGTTATAGGCCCCACGAAGATCTAGTTTAGAAAAAATTTTGGCATGTCGCACTCTCTCCAATAACTCAGGGATTAAAGGCAATGGATAACGGTTTCTAATAGTAACCTTATTGAGTTCCCTATAGTCTACGCATGGTCTCAGAGATCCATCTTTCTTCTTTACAAAGAAGATGGGTGCACCTGCAGGAGATGAAGAGGGGCGTATGAAGCCCTTGGCTAGATTTTCATCTATGTAATCCTTTAAAGCCTTTAGCTCGGGCCCCGCCAGGGGGTAGATCTTACCAAAAGGTATCTCTGCTCCAGGCAATAATTCAATTGGACAATCATATGGACGGTGAGGAGGAAGCTGGTCAGCGTTCTTCTTGTCACATAAATCCACATAGTCCTGGTATACAGCTGGTAGTTCAGGGACTGACATGATTCCTTTAGGAACAGAGCAAGCTGAAACTTTTGGACTAATCTGTTTCTCTGGAAAGTGTAATTCCTTGGTCTCCCAGTTAATGGTAGGATTCTGAGCCTGCAGCCATGGTAGCCCTAGAATAATGGGAAAGTGGGGAGAAGAGATAAGCATAAAGGACAGTTTCTCTTGATGATCTTTACCCATAAGAACCCTCAAAGGCTCTGTTTCCTGATCCACTGGTCCAGAGGTCAACAGGGAGCCATCCACAGTTTCCATCTGTACTGGAGTAGCCTTCTTCACTGAACGTATTCCCTGTTTCAGAGCAAAGGAGACATCCATAAAATTTCCACTTGCCCCTGAGTCGATCATAGCAGAGCTAGACACCCAAGCTGAGTCAACCCAGAGTTTGATGGAAAGAAAGCAATGAGAATTGTTTTTCTTACAACTCAGCTGGGACACCGCTGAGGAAACTTGAAAAATGGCAGCGTTTACACAGTCAACGTCCTCAGAGGTAACGGAGTTTAAGTCCGAGAAATCAAGATCTGTTGCTGCAGATCTCTCTGGAGCCTGAGGCTCGGACCTGACAGATCCCCTCTCGCAACACTCACAATGAATGAGTGCTGCAGTAGTCTTACGAGAACGGCTGGGGCAGTTTATAATGAAGTGCCCTGACTTACCACAATAGAAACATAGATTCTCCTTAAAACGATGTTCCTTGCGTGCATCACTAACCCGTCGTTGTAAAGAGTCTACCTGCATGGGTTCAGGTTCAGGTTCCCGTGTAATCCTACTCAAAGGTTCCTTAGCTGGAGAGGAAGGTAGGAAAAGGTTAGTACGATTGCTTTCGAACCATCTCTCTTGCCTGCGTTCAGTCAGACGAGTATCAATACGGATGCAGTAGTTAATAAAGTCACCTAACGCAGTGGGAGGGTCGGCACGAGCAAGTTCATCCTTAATCAGTGGAGATAACCCCTTTCGAAAAATAGATTTTTTGGCGGAACTGTCCCAGGTGGTATCAAGGGCCCATCTCCTGAAATCCAAGGCATATTCAGCTACCGAGTGCTTACCTTGGCGCAAAGCTAACATGGCTGCTTCAGCTGTTGCACCTCGATTGGGGTCATCAAACACCTGCCCCATGGCTGAAATAAAATCATCAAGGTGATTCAAACAATCATCCTCAGTCTCAATCAGAGGGTTTGCCCACATTAAAGCCTTGTTGGTAAGCAACATAATTATAGTAAGCACCTTAGATCGTTCAGTGGGAAATTGTGAAGCATGTGCAGAAAAAAAAAGATTGCATTGATTAATAAATCCCCTGAATTTCTCACGTTCACCGCCAAAACGAAAAGGGGGCAACTTGGGAATCCCAGCACTCGGGGCTACGGCAGGAGCCTGGACTCGCCCCTCTAGAACCTCAATCCTGGCTCGCAAATCCTGGGTAGTCTGTCCAACCACTTGCAAATTGTGATTATTGAGGTCCTGTAGATTTGTAAAACGGGTCTTTATATTCTGCAAATCTGCAAGGATATTATCAGTCACTCCGCAAAGTTCCTTTATGCGGGCCTCCATTTTCCAGATCTTTTAAGACAGGATTACTGGAAGAAGAGGAGAGGAAAAAAAAAAACAATAGTGTTCACCTGTGGCAACACTGCAGAGAGAAAAAAAAAATTAAGGGAACTGCTCACCTGGAATGGTTGTGAGAAGTCACAACCACTATCATCACAGAAAGTTTCAACCAGACATCTGATATCCAGAGTTACAGCAGACAAAAAAGAGAAAAGAAAGGGAAAAAAAAAAAAAAACAATAGTGTTTACCTGTGGTAACACTGCAAAAAGAAAAAACTTAAGGGAATTGCTCACCTGGAATGGTTGTGAGAAGTCACAACCACTGTCATCACAGAAAGTACAACCGGACGTCTGATATCCACAGTACAGCAGACACAGCCTTCCAGACCCAGCAGACACTAACGTTTTGGCTTCAGAATCTTGTAATGTATGTAGTACAGTTCATATAGCGTCTTGTGCTTGGGTGCGATGAAAACACAGGAGTCACAGGTTTGATATAGAAAAGTCCTGTATTACTTCATACAAGTTGGCAGAAATAGTCACACAGTTTGCAGACACAGAAACAGGAGACACAGCAGGCCAGAGTAATCTAAGCTCAGCAATCACTCTCCAATACAGATTCAGGATCTTCTTCTCTGTTACCGTAAGTCCATGCAAACGTGGGTCTTTCAAAGAGCAGGGTTCAGAGTCCACAAGTGCTTCAGAGTTCCTCAGTAGGAATAGCTGGAGTACAAGGTCCAAGGCTTACAGGAGTCAAGTCACAGGTTCACTGCAGGCTAGATTCTGAAGCACTGATTGCTCAGCTGTGGCTGCTTAAGAAGCAAAGGAGAGAATCAGGGCGGGAACATGCAAGCTGGAAACTCCATTTTGACTGAGGGCAAGATAGCTGCAGCAAGACAGAAAGCAAAATGGCTGACGAACAAACTGAGTTTCAGGAATATATACATAGAACCTTACAACCGTGTGGAATCACTGCATCCTATACATAGGACGGTGTTATTTATCTTGCGTAGACTGAGCGTCTCCGCGAGATAAATAGACATGCTGGGGTCTAGAAAGACGCGCCTCATGTGCACATACGCAGGTCTGCCACCTGCATCTTTGTACGCATAGTGGATATGGGATTTCATAAAATCCCCTCCACTATGCTGTAACATTTGGACGCTGCGGATTGGACTCTGCGGCTGTTCTCAGCGTCCAACCCGCAGCGTTTCCTGAACGTGGAAACGTACCCTAAATATATCTCTGCCTAGTAGCATTTTTTTTTCCGTTGCTGCAAGTATCGGATTTGCGGGATCGCGTCAAAACCGCAAGTGTCGCACATGTCTGCAAGTCGCATAGGGAATGAATGAGGCCGAATGCAGTGTTGCCATAAGTGATCCGTTACGTGGCAGATGCGGAAAAACTGCCGGATCTGCTGCGAATGGCAAAAATCGCTGATGTGCAAGTAGCCTAAGTCACTGCCGACAGTGTCTGCATTAGTCATACTCGCCAATGGGGGAGGCAGAACGAAAATTGCCTAGGGCAGCATAAACTCTAAATACGGCCCTGTATACACCCCAGCAGTCTCTATATACACCCCAGCAGCCTCTATATACAGCTCAGCAGCCTCTATATACATCCCAGAAGCCTCTATATACACCCCAGCAGCCTCTATATACACCCCAGAAGCCTCTATATACACCCCAGCTTGCTTATAGATAGTCAAAAGGTATTCACAAGAAATGTGGTGTACAAAAATATTTTGGGTTGATATTGTTAACAAATATATCATAGTGTCGATGTACTTCTTTCGTCCGATTATTTATTTAAATACAGTTAGATATTCATGTAATAGTTTATATATTTTGATGATCTGTTTAATAATTTCATTCAGTTGTATTAATTTCTATGAGCAATAACATTTAATGACAATGTGTATGTTTTACCCGGAAAACCCTGTGTATTCATTGCATTATTCTGAAATCTTCATAAATAAATTACATACATATTCTAGAATACCCGATGCGTTAGAATCGGGCCACCATATAGTATCATATAATTTCTTTAGCTATCTCAGAGACACCTCTAATTAAACGAGAGAGTATGTCCTCAATGTTTCCATCCCATGAACATTTAACCAAGACTCACAAGTACAAAGAGTAGTAGAAGACAGGTAGAGAGGAAGAAGTGACTTCCAAGGTCCTCAAATTTTTCCAGTTGTCTAGTCGGATGTCCATAATAAGTTTCAATGAACTTGGTGTGTATGCCATAATCTAGCAATCACAATAATAGCTGCCATAAAAAAAAGTTTTGGATAAGTGTACAAGTTTGTGTCAGTATAGATGACAAGAAGTCATTGGGCAATGCGTCAACTAGATTCGTATGAAAAAGTGGTTTTAGGAATTTGCATCCATCCAAAATTTGGCAACAAATAGATAATAAGTATGAACTAGTGTTTTTTTCACAACTAACATGAGTCACGGATGTGTATATTATAGAAATCTTTGATGGTATCATATACCACCCCAGGATAATGTTATACCCCACCTACAGTATATCAATCCATATATCAGAATAGTTGTATAATCGTAGTTTTTAAGGTTGCAAGTAGACTCATCAGGTCTATCTATCAATGAATCCAGCAAATTCAACCTATAACCTAACAAGCTGAGACAGAGGATAGGAAAGACCCGTTGAGGCAGATGCTAATTACCCCATATTAGGGGAAAAATTCCTTCCTAACCCCCACATACTGAAATCAGACTAATTTCCTCCTCCCCCATCACAGAATCTAGTGCCTATAACCTGTAATGTTAAATTTTTCAAGAAAGGTGTCCAGGCTTCCAGGTACTTTTGTAGTGAATCAACCATGGCAACATCATGTGGCCAGCATTCGTATCAGGTGATCATTTTATCTACATACAGCAGAGCTCAAAATCGCTAGATCTATCAATATGTAAAAAGAGTTAATCCATTCAGTAAACAGAGTAACGAGAAAAAAATCAAAATGCCAGAGTTATGTTTTTTCGGTCGCCACAACATTGCATTAAAATGCAATAACCGGCGATCAAAGGATCGAATCTGCACCAAAATGGTATCAATAAAAACATCAGCTTGGTGCGCACAAAATAAGCCCTCACCCATCCTCAGGTCACGAAAAATGGAGACACTACGGGTCTCTGAATATGGCGATTTTTTTTTTACAAATAATGAATTTTTTTCACCACTTAAATAAAAAAGAGCCTATACATGTTTGGTATCTACAAACTCATAATGACCTGGAGACTCATAATGGCAGGTCAGTTTTAGCAGTAAGTAAACATGGTTAAAAAAAAAAAAAACTAAAAAGCAATTGTGGAATTGCACTTTTTTTGCAATTTCACTGCATTTTGAATTTTTTCCCGCTTTCCAGTAGACTATGTGGTAAAACCAATGGTGTCATTCAAAAGTACAACTGGTCCTGCTAAAAACAAGCCCTCACAAGGCCATATTGATGAAAAAAAAAAGTTATGGCTCTGGGAAGAAGGGGAGTAAAAAACGGTAAACACAAAAATGGAAAAACCCGATGGGGTTAATAAATATTGTAAAAAGATTTCTAAAATGAGTATGCCATCCTCATCCGGTCAAATAAATCTACTTAATAATGTATGTTGTTCATATTGTGAAATTTAATAATAGTTCCACTTTAAAGTGTAATATTTTACACTTTAACTTTGTCAATAATTGTCCACGAGTCTTTTATCTATTCTACAGCAAATCAGTCCATCCAAAACATGCTACACCCATTTTAATGTCATGTTAAACCAAGTCCCTACACTACAATGATGTCCCATTTTATCTGCACTGGTTTAAAAGTGTCTTGGTGTTTCTGTGAGTAGCGTCGTAAGTCAGTGTGAATGGAGAGGATGTGGAGTCTGATCACCTTCAATTATAATGTTAGCTGCTCTTTTCTGACCCAGAGATGATTTAGAAGATGACCATATGTTGAACACATGTTTAATTATATATATATATATATATATATATATATATATATATATATATAAAACTTTGCAGTGGAGGTGTGCAGTGTGGATATTGGTTTCCGAGAGGACTTAAGAAGTGATTATTACAGCAGGAACTGGAAGCCCAGGATTACTCAGGATTCAGATTATGCTGCTCCAGGGTTTATAGTGACATAATGAATTATATGTAAACCTCCTTAGTGGTTGATATAGTGACATATCTACATGAAAGCAGTGAGCCTTAGGCTATATGCACACGTAGTGTCTTTTAAGCGCTTTTGCAGCGTTTTTGCGTGGCGTACTCGCTTAAAAAAATCTTAGAACACGCATCCCATGCAATCCTATAGGATTACGCATTGCTGTGCACATGCTGCGTATTTTTGAGGAGCGTAATCGCTTCACGCAAAATTAAGCAGCATGTTCATTCTTTTTGTGTAATCGCAGCGAATACGGCGCCATAGGAATGCATTGAAACGCTCACTTCACGCATGTGGCTACGCCCCCTATGCGTGAAGTGAGCGCTTCATGTGCGCTTGGTACCCAGGGTCTGGAGGAGAGGAGACTCTCCTCCAGACCCTGGGTACCATATTCCTGTGACCAACCTGTCAATCAGTTTTCCAAGCGATGCTACAGATCGCTTGGAAAAAGCTAGTATTCTGTAAGCTAATTACGCTTGCAAAATGCTTGTGTTTTGCGGGAAAACGCATACTAATTACGTATGCATTTTACCCGCGGCGGGGAGTTGTGCAAATGCTCCGCAAAAACACTACAAAAACACTAATGCATGCCCTCATCATCTCCCGCCTCAACTACTGCAACCTCCTACTCTCTGGCCTCCCCTCTAGCACTCTGGCACCACTCCAATCCATCCTGCACTCTGCTGCCTGACTAATCCACCTGTCTCCCCGTTTTCCCCAGCCTCTCCTCTCTGCCAAGCCCTTCACTGGCTTTCTTTCGTCCAGAGGCTCCAGTTCAAAACCGTAACTAAGACGTACAAAGCCATCCATAATCTGTCTCCTCCATACATCTGTGACATGGTCTCCCGGTACATACCCACACGCAACCTTCGATCCTCTCAAGATCTCCTCCTCTACTCCCCTCTTATCTCTTCTTCCCACAACCGCATACAAGACTTCTCCCGTGCCTCCCCCATACTCTGGAACTCTCTACCCCAACACATCAGACTCGCGCCTACCATGGAAACCTTCAAACAGAAACTGAAGACCCACCTCTTCCGACAAGCCTACAACCTGCAGTGATACTCAGTCTACTGAACCACCGCACGACCAGCTCTACCCTCTCCTAGTGTATCCTCACCCATCCCTGTAGACTGTGAGCCCTTGTGGGCAGGGTCCTCTCTCCTGTACTTGTGTGTGCCTTGTATTGCTCACGTTTATTGTACTTGTCTATATTTGCCCCTTTTCACATGTAAAGTGCCATGGAATAAATGGCGCTATAAAAATGTATAATAATAATAATACTATAAATGAGTAAAATAAATAAATGAAAGAAATGTCTTTTAGAAACTTTGCTTTCCATGAGGCTGTCAATGCTCGTACAAATTAGGCTACGAAAACCAATGGGGTTTGCTGACAAGAGTGTAATGTTATAGGGCTACATTTAGTTTCTCATAAATGTTTCCATGTGGATTTTACAGGTGGCCTCCGGGGAAAAGGCCGCCGAAGGCAGCGCATGAGCAGATTGAGATCTCGGCACCGAGATCTCAATCTGCACATGCACCACCTCCGGAGGCCATTTTCCTGGAGGCCACAGCATTGCAGCAATGGATGTGTGAGGGCTCTGGGCTTTCACAAAATGTCGGCGGAGCCCCTGCAACACCGCTAAATCTGCTGCAGCAGTCTGGGATTGGTGTCATATCACCAGCAGACCACCGAACAACCCCTGTGACCCCGCTCCACAAGCGCTGCCGATCCCCTTCCCCCGTTAAGCTGAATTTGGACTGTAAGATGGACCCCATTTGATGCATTCATTTTTTTCCCCTATTTTCCTTCTAAAAATTTGGGGTGTGTCTTATGGTCCGTTGCATCTTATAGTCTGAAAAATATAGTAGTTATGGGATGGTAGCTAGTTATGAAGGTTTATCGTCACTTTCAATAGAAGTATCTCAGAATTTAACGAAACAAACCAGGACCAGGATAGGTCAACCACTTTAAGGGCTCAGTCAGACAGATGTAAAAATTGGATCGAGATTGGAACATAGTGCACAGACTGGCTGGCGGCTCTCCCGACCTTGGATAGAAATACATGAAGCTGTCACACTCTGATCAGAAGGCTGCCCGCCAGTCTGTGCATTGTGTTCCGATTTTGAACTGATTTTTATGGACGTCTGACTGCGCCCTTATAGTGACATATTCGATTTCTTGGAGTAGTAGGCTGATGCAAAAATATTGCGTAAACATTTGCTGTATTTGTAGAACACCTGGACATTGTATCTTCCTTTTTCACACAACACGTTTCTTTTATGGCCTTTGTAACAAATTTCGCAGCTGTGTGCTGCATTATGTAATGAATGGAAAAGGAGGCACAGATGTTGCAGTGTACATTCGTTTATTGCAATTTTAGTGGAACCACAGGACCACTGACCGGGGGGGCTCTGAAGGGGGCGTGACTATGCGAGTCCCAGACACTGTAGTAAGACCCCTCAAGCAGGATCAGATTGGAATGCCCAAGGGACGCAGGTGCTACCTCGTTAGACCCCGGACACGTGGCAGCTGACCCACCGAAACAGGCGGACTGGCAGGTATTGCAGGTAGTGGAGAACTCGGCAGACAGCAGGCGGCTGAATTGGGTAGCGAGCAGGAGCGGGTGTGAACTGGTGTAGGAAGTTCAGGCATACTCCAAGGAGATGTACAGTCATGGCCAAAAGTTTTGAGAATGACACAAATATTATATTTTCACATGATCTGCTGCCCTCTGGTTTTTATGTGTGTTTGACAGATGTTTTTATCACAGACAGAAATATAATAATGTCAAACATATGAGTAACAAAAGCTTATATTGACAGTTAGAATGAGTTAATGCAGCAAGTCAATATTTGCAGTGTTGACCCTTCTTCTTCAGGACCTCTGCAATTCTCCCTGGCATGCTCTCAATCAACTTCTGGACCAAATCCTGACTGATAGCAGTCCATTCTTGCACAATCAATGCTTTCATTTTGTCAGAATTTTTAGGTTTTTGTTTGTCCACCCGTCTCTTGATGATTGACCACAAGTTCTCAATGGGATTAAGATCTGGGGAGTTTCCAGGCCATGGACCCAAAATCTCTATGTTTTGTTCCCTGAGCCATTTAGAAATCACCTTTGCTTTATGGCAAGGTGCTCCATCATGTTGGAAAAGGCATTGTTGATCGCCAAACTGCTCTTGGAGGGTTGGAAGAAGTTGCTCTTGGAGGACATTCTGGTACCATTCTTTATTCATGGCTGTGTTTTTAGGCAAGACTGTGAGAGAGCCGATTCCCTTGGCTGAGAAGCAACCCCACACATGAATGGTTTCAGGATGCTTAACAGTTGGCATGAGACAAAACTGGTGGTAGCGCTCACCTTGTCTTCTCCGAATGAGGCGTTTTCCTGATGTCCCAAACAATCGAAAAGGGGATTCATCAGAGAAAATAACTTTACCCCAGTCCTAGCAGTCCACTGCCTGTACCTTTTGCAGAATATCTGTCTGTCCATGATGTTTTTTCTGGAGAGAAGTGGCTTCTTTGCTGCCCTCCTTGAGACCAGGCCTTGCTCCAAGAGTCTCCGCCTCACAGTGCACTCACACCTGCCTGCTGCCATTCCTGAGCAAGCTCTGCACTGCTGGTAGCTCGATCCTGCAGCTGAAACACTTTTAAGAGACGGTCCTGGCGGTTGCTGGTCTTTCTTGAGCGCCCTGGAGCCTTTTTGGCAACAATGGAACCTCTCTCCTTGAAGTTCTTGATGATGCGATAAATTGTTGACTGAGGTGCAATCTTTCTAGCTGCGATACTCTTCCCTGTTAGGCCATTTTTGTGCATTGCAATGATGACTGCACATGTTTCTTTAGAGATAACCATGGTTAACAGAAGAGAAACAATGATGCCAAGCACCAGCCTCCTTTTAAAGTGTCCAGTGGTGTCATTCTTACTTAATCATGACAGATTGATCTCCAGCCATGTCCTCATCAACACCCACACCTGTGTTAATAGAGCAATCACTGAAAAGAGGTTAGCTGGTCCTTTTAAGGCAGGGCTGCAATGATGTTGAAATGTGTTTTGGGGGATAAAGTTCATTTTCTAGCCAAATATTGACTTTGCAAGTAATTACTGTTAAGCTGATCACTCTTTATAACATTCTGGAGTATATGCAAATTGCCATTAGAAAAAGTGAAGCAGTAGACTTCGTAAAAATTAATATTTGTGTCATTCTCAAAACTTTTGTCCATGACTGTAGGGAAGCACGGCAGGCACAATAAGGAGACAAACAGATTAGCAGGAAGCTGGCCGAACACTGGCATGAAGGTACGGGAAACCTGGGATTAGCAACAGGAAACACTTGTTGCTCAGGCACCTCCCCTAGGGCAGAGGTGCCTGAAATAATACCAGCTACTCAGCCATTGGTTCTAACCCTTTTTTGAAAAGGATTGCTGTCTCTTTAAGAGATCGGGAGTGCGCTCGCACCCTCAGAGGCGTGCCCGGAGACCTACGGACCACTCGCCAGGAAGCAGCAGCAGGAGGAGAGTGTGTGGGACCAGGGACGGAGGCCAGGTAGTGGGGAGCGGACCGGGAGCAGGGATTCTGGCGGGGCACCTGCGGGAGAAGGGAACCGGACCCAAGCTGGGGCGTTGGCACTACAATGCCCCCTTTATGCCCCCTTTTCTTCAAGCCTGCAAAAAAATCTCTCAAGTAGGAGAGGGGCCTGGAAATCATCTTTAGGCTCCCACGACCTCTCCTCAGGCCTCTTTGAGACCAAAATATTCTCTACTTCAAAGACATCCTCCTCGCTGACAGGATCAGGAGTGGTACCCGGATCCTTAAAGAAAGAGCTCAAGATTACTGGTTTGTGGAGGGAAACATGAAGAGTTAGGTACACACAAAGAGGCTGGCAATTTCAATTTGTAAGAGACTGCATTGATTTGTTTTACGACCTCAAAGGGACCAATGAAGCGAGGTCCCAAATGTAGGATGGCATCTGAAGTGGACTTTCTTAGAGGAGAGCCACACTTTATCCCCAGGCAGAAAGGTAGGAGCATCCAGGCGTTTTTTGTCAGCATGTTTCCTCATATGCTGAGAGGCTTTCTCTAGAGCAGTCTTGGTGTCTCTCCATACTTCAGAGAATTCCTCCGAAAAGGTGTCAGCCGCAGGAATGCCCGAAGACCCAGGGATAGGAAGAGGGATTCCGGTTGGAGTCCAAACACAATCTGGAAGGGAGATCTAGCGGAGGACTCACATGATTATTGTAGGAGAACTCCGCCCATGGTAGTAACTTGACCCAGTCATTATGATGCACGTTGACGAAATGACGCAGGAGTCCGGACACGATCTGATTGGTCCTCCCCACCAGCCCATTGGATTGGTCTAAAAATTATAAGTAGAAGAAAAATCCAGCTCCACTTTCATTAGTTTACAGATCGTCCTCCAAAACTTCAAAGTGAACTGGACACCCGTTGCACACATTGTGGAGAGGGAACCCAAGAAGGCGGAAAATATACTGAATGAAGTAGTCTGCAAGTTAACGAGCAGACGGAAGACCAGACAGAGGAATAAAGTGAGCCATTTTCGAAAAGCGATCCACCACAATCCAGATAATGGAACAGCCAGAGGAGACGGGGAGATCCGTAATGAAGTCCATAGCAATGTGCTGCCAGGGGACTGAAGGAATAGGAATCGACAGAAGATGTCCAGACAGAAAGTGATTTGCGGTCTTGTTTCGGGCACAGGAGAGACAAGTTGAGACATACTCCAAGATGTCTTTTCCCATGCTAGGCCACCAATAGTGACGGGAAATGAGTTGCAGAGTCTTCCTTTGTCCAGCATGACCGGCCAACTTGGAAGAGTGACCCCACTGAAGAACTCGCCTCCTGTCCGAACTGGATACCAAAGTATTCCTGGGAGAAACCTAAGACATATTGACAGAGGCTACTGACACCATCCTGGATGGCTCGATGATGTGTTGAGGTTCTTTCTCTAGGTCGTGAGGCAGGAAGCTCCTAGAGAGTGCATCGGCCTTGACGTTCTTGCTGGCAGGGCAAAAGTGAAAATCAAAGTTGAATTGACCAAAGAACAAGGAAAACCTGGCCTGGCATGGATTCAGCCTCTGTGCAGACTGGAGGTAGGCTAGGTTTTTATGGTCGGTAAATATGATGACCTGGTGGTCTGCTCCCTTGAGGATATGATGCCACTCCTGCATAGCCAACTTGATTGCCAACAATTCTCGATCCCCAATGGAATAGTTTCTCTCGGAAGTGAAGAGCTTCGAGAAGAAGCTACAAGAGACCATACGCCCAGTGGAAGACTTTTGAGAAACGCCCCAGTGCCTGTGGAGAAAGCATCCACCTCAAGAACTGTTTATCTGCATCCAGTCGATGGAGCACAGGCGCAGAAGAGAATGTCAAAAACTGCCACACAAAAAAAGTATGGCCATGTTCACACTGATTTTTTTAGTATTTTTTTTTTGCGCGGAGTTACTTAAAAAAAGTCTAAAAAATGTACGAAAAGATGCTTAGACTCTTCCTACTCATTTCAATGTTCGAATCATTTTGCTGTTTTTTTTTGTTAGTTTTTTATTAGCAATTTTTTCCCTTCAAGGTTGGAAAAAAAACGACAAGTGGGAGAAAAAAAAAGTGTTTTTTTTAGGCATGTACCTCCATACTTAAAGGGTGTGTGCACACAATGTCTCTTTCAGGTGGATTCTGCCTGGACCCCCTAAATAAACGTTATAAATAATGGTGACACGGATGTCGGCACGACTTCTGCACTTTCCGGTCCATTCTTGTAGTTTCCGTTGGGAAGCCACAACTATCTCATAAATGAGGGGAAAAAAAAAAGACAGCAGCAAATTTGTAACAAAAAACAACGTATTAGCTCCCAAAGGGGAAAAAAAAAACATTTTTATGATGTGTTTTCTGCTTCAAAAATGAAGCGGAAACGCAGATGCCTAAAAGATGCAGTGTGCACAGAACCTCACACAGCAAGTAAAAAAGGCTGTAAAAAAAACTATTGAGGAAAAAAACGTTTTCAAAGAAACTTCAGCAAAAGAAAATAAAAAATCCTGAAGCGGTTTTTACTTCAAAACCCAGTCCTTTTTGACCAAAGCAAAAAACTCTAAGTGGAAACAGAGTTTAGTTTCTTTCCCAAAGCCCCTGTGCGGTTTCTTTCTCCGTCCGTGGTGACGCTGCGAGTATAGAGCCGCGTCGGTCCCACACTCTGCAGGTCCTGTCAGTGAGGCGGCGAGGACAAGTGTGTGACGGGAGGTGTCAGCGGGGGCCACAGTCCCCCGGAGGAGGCCGGGATGTGATAAAGGGGCGGATGAGAGCGGCGCCCGGGCTGCGGGCGGCCAATGGTGTGGGGGCTCCGGAGCGGAGCTCAGCTGGCAGACATTTAAATGAGAGACAGGACGGCGCTGCGGCAATTTGTAGCCTGGATCTGAAGGATTTCCTCGTATCCTCCCGCATGGACAGCGCAGCAAGGAGACAGCTCCTGTGAGGCAAGACACTCCACACAGGTGACCTGAGCCGGCTGTGTGCGTGCTGGGCTGTCACACAGTGTGTGTGGTAATATACAGTGTGTGTGTGTGGTAATATGCAGTGTGTGTTATCCTTCTGTGTGTGTGCATGTGCTGTCACACAGTGTGTGTGATAATATACAGTGTGTGCTGGACTGTCACACAGTGTATGTGGTAATGTACAGTGTGTGTGTGAGTGTGGTAATATACAGTGTGTGTGTGCTATCACACAGTGTGTGTGGTAATATACAGTGTGTGTGATAATATACAGTGTGTGCTGGACTGTCACACAAGGTGTGTGGTAATGTACAGTGTGTGTGTGTGTTAATATACAGTGTGTGTTATCCTACTGTGTGTGTGCTGGACTGTCACACAGTGTGTGTGGTAATATACAGTGTGTGTGATAATATACAGTGTGTGCTAGACTGTCACACAAGGTGTGTGGTAATGTACAGTGTGTGTGTGGTAATATACAGTGTGTGTTATCCTACTGTGTGTGTGCTGGACTGTCACACAGTGTGTGTGGTAATATACAATGTGTGTGTGGTAATATACAGTGTGTGCTGGACTGTCACACAGGGTGTGTGGTAATGTACAGTGTGTGTGTGGTAATATACAGTGTGTTCTCCTACTGTGTGTGTGCTGGACTGTCACACAGGGTGTGTGGTAATATACAGTGTTATCCTACTGTGTGTATGCTGGACTGTCACACAGTGTGTGTGGTAATATACAATGTGTGTGTGGTAATATACAGTGTGTGTTATCCTACTGTGTGTGTGCTGGACTGTCACACAGTGTGTGTGGTAATATACAATGTGTGTGTGGTAATATACAGTGTGTTATCCTACTGTGTGTGTGCTGGACTGTCACAGTGTGTGTGGTAATATACAATGTGTGTGTGATAATATACAGTGTGTGCTGGACTGTCACACAGGGTGTGTGGTAATGTACAGTGTGTGTGTGGTAATATACAGTGTGTTATCCTACTGTGTGTGTGCTGGACTGTCACACAGTGTGTGTGGTAATATACAATGTGTGTGTGGTAATATACAGTGTGTGCTGGACTGTCACACAGGGTGTGTGGTAATGTACAGTGTGTGTGTGGTAATATACAGTGTGTGTTATCCTACTGTGTGTGTGCTGGACTGTCACACAGTGTGTGTGGTAATATACAATGTGTGTGTGGTAATATACAGTGTGTGCTGGACTGTCACACAGGTGTGTGATAATATACAGTGTGTGTTATCCTACTGTGTGTGCTGGACTGTCACACAGTGTGTGTGGTAATATACAATGTGTGTGTGGTAATATACAGTGTGTGCTGGACTGTCACACAGGGTGTGTGATAATATACAGTGTGTGTTATCCCACTGTGTGTGTGCTGGACTGTCACACAGTGTGTGTTGTAATATACAGTGTGTGCTGGACTGTCACACAGTGCGTGTGTGGTAATATACAGTGTGTGCTCCGCTGTCATACTGTGTGTGTGTGGTAACATACAGTGTGTGTGATAATATACAGTGTGTGCTGGACTGTCACACAGGGTGTGTGGTAATACAGTCTGTGTGGTAATATATAA
The DNA here is from genome assembly GCA_033576555.1 of Oophaga sylvatica. Classification (NCBI taxonomy): domain Eukaryota; kingdom Metazoa; phylum Chordata; class Amphibia; order Anura; family Dendrobatidae; genus Oophaga; species Oophaga sylvatica. The sequence continues at coordinate 470,621,976 of JARQOD010000001.1, forward strand.
TGTGTGCTGCTATACAGTGTATGTGTGCTATCACAGTGTGTGTGTGTGGTAATATATAATGTGTGTGTGTGCGCTATCACACAGTGTGCTGTTATACAGTGTGTGTGTGTGGTAATATACAGTGTGTGTGTGGTAATATACAGTGTGTGCTGGACTGTCACACAGGGTGTGTGGTAATACAGTCTGTGTGCTAATATATAATGTGTGTGTGTGTGTGCGCTATCACACAGTGTGTGTATGGTAAATACAGTGTGTGCTGGACTGTCACACAGTGCGTGTGTGGTAATATACAGTGTGTGCACTGTGCTGTTCTACAGTGTGTGTGTGTGTGTGGTAATATACAGTGTGTGCTGAGCTGTGGTGACCTATGGGTGCTGTTCTATTATATAGTGTCACCTGTGCTATTATAGGGTGTATGTGTCTTCTGTATTAATATCATAGTGTCTCTTGTGCTGTTATATACTATAGTTGCCCTGCTGTTATGATTTTGCTCTGTACTATAACATGTGTCCCTCTAACAATTATATAGTATGTGCCTAACATGCTATTATATAGTGTCCTTTGTACTGGTAGTGTATAATGTAACATTATATAGTGTTTCCCCAGTACTGTTACATAGGGAATACTGTAATATTATATAAAGTGTATGTGTCCCCTGTACTATTTTAGTTTCCCCTGTATTGTTATATAGTGTATTTGTCTCCTTACACTATAATACTCTACACTTGTTGCCAAAAGTTTTGAGACTGAAACAAATTTTAATTTTCACAAACTTTTGCTGTGTGAGTGTCTTTCAAACTTGTAGTCGGATGTGTCTATGGTTACTGCAGTACAATTCTAAATATTTTATATATTTTTGTACTTTTTATTGAGAAATATGACAAGTTTATGTTTTCATTCAATATTTAATTTTGACCCTTATTATTGAAGCGTTCTGCCCTTCGCTCCGCCAGTTGGATATCAGTTTCTGGGCAAAATCTTGACTGATGACCGGCCACCCATTATTGTCTAATCAGTGCTCGGAGTTTATCATCATTTTTGTATTTTTGTTTGTCTAGTTGGTTTTTGAGAATTGACCACAAGTTCTCAGTGGGATTAAGATCTGGGGAGTTTCCTGGTCAAGGACCTAAAATTTCAATGTTTTGTTCACCGAGTCACTTGGCTATCACTTTTTCCGTGTGACCTGGTCTCCATCATGCTGGATAACGCATTGTCCCTGGGTCATTGGGAGAAGTTGTTCTTGAAAGATGTTTATATCCCATTCATTATTCATACTAGTGTTCTTAGGCAAAATTGTGAGTGAACCCTCTCCATGGATGAAAAGTAACCCCACGCATGAGTGGTCTCAGGATGCTTTACTCATGGTAGAGCGCAGTTTCTCTTCTCTTGGCCAATCCTTCTTCCAGATGTCGCAAACAGTCTAAAGGGGGCTTCATCAGAGAAAATAACTTAACCCCAGTTCTTTGCAGTAGAATCCCTGTAGTTCCTGGGTAGTTATTTTCTTTGAAAAAGACCCCTTGTGCTATAACAGTGTGTCTCCCGTGAGCTAATGTAACATTATTATGTCCAGCTTTGCCCTATGGCAAAATAACAAGTAGTTGATTTCTTATACACGTGCATAAATCATTGGTGGACATTTCTGACCCATTCTAGCAATTATTTTTATATATTTCTGACACTGTTGCGTATTTCAAGCTTTTACAAGGCTGCATTTTAGTGTCCATATCACTGCCGCAACACCCAGAAACATTATACATCTATTAAATTCATCTTTGATACTATGAGGAACTTATTGCTCCCTCCACTTAGGTGTTACAAAGTGCAACATTTAAATCTGTATCTTTTCTACATGTAGTTCTACATATGCACCTTTCTGTATATTGTGACATTTCCTACTGCTTTATTTTTATAATACTGGGAAGTATAGAGAATCATTGTATCTAATACTTGATATATACAGATCTTCTCCATTGGGTCTCGGGTAGGATTCATAGGATTTCACACATATGTGAAAATATATTTTTATCATAATTTGGATTCATAAAGTGGAGAATTTGTGTCGGGGAACATTCTATTTAACTACTTTAGGTATAGTTGCTGTCTGACTAATCATTAGCTGTTACACTGACGCTGATAGAAAACGTACATTTTACAAATATAAGGATCGATGTGAATACTTTTCCGTCCAAAGATGACAAGAGTATTCTTAGAGTGATACCTTTATTGGCTAACCAGAAAATTATATTTTTGCAAGCTTTCTGAGCACACAGGCTCCTTCTTCAGGCAGGATTACAAATAGCTTAATCCTGCCTGAAGAAGGAGCCTGTGTGCTCAGAAAGCTTGCAAAAATATAATTTTCTGGTTAGCCAATAAAGGTATCACTCTAAGAATACTCTTGTCATCTTTGGACGGAAAAGTATTCACATCGATTTTTCAGGCTAACACGGTACCACAATATAATTTATTATTGTACATCACAAATATAAGGAGAAATGCCTACATGAAACATTTCTGCAGATTACTGCTGCTTCACTTATGGGGGAAGAAGACGTCTTTCAGGGATTGTCATATTTGCAATTACCAGGATATGATGTAGAGTTTTACAGATAGGATTTCTCATATGGAACTCATGGACAGATGGGTCTCTTAAGCTACGGTAACAGAGTTCTTTCCAGAAGTGCAAAAACCACAAGTTTTCTAGCAAAGAAAACTGCTATGGGAAACATTTTTTTTTTTTAAAGGGGGTTAGAGTTTGCTTTGTTTTACTGAAAAAAATTCTTGAAACTTTTTCGTGTAGTACAATGGATAATTTGAGATTTTTCCTTCAGGACCTGCAGATTCTTTTTCCTGCCAGGAATTTTTCAAAACTTCTTCAGGGGGAAAAAAATATTCAAACTCTTCATATGAACAGCAAAGTGAATTTCCCTATTAAGTTAATTGGAAGAGTTTTTGAAGAGGATTTAGGGTAACATCTGCTTTAACCAAACTCCTCTAAAACCCAGTGAGATATAGTGTAAGGGTATGTGAACACTCAGTTGTTTGAGGAGGTTTTGGAGCAGAAAAATCAAGGTGAAAAACTTAGGGGTTCCACTCAATTATTGCTCCAAAAACTTTACAAAGACTCTGTGTGCACATACCCTGAAGTGTATGCATGCAGTCTTTTTTGCTGAGTTTTGAAACGAAAACTAAGTGGAAACATTTTAACTCTTCATTAAAAAAAATATGTTTCATTAAAAGAAAAATTCTTCTAAAAACATAATATGAAGGTGGCTCAGAAATCCTTTCAATTGGGACTTCTGATGCTAAAGTGGGAGAGCTTTTATCATATGGGTGACAGAATAAGAAACCAATGGAAAATCATTATTTATTTGTATTGGCGTTACAAAAAAAGTGTAAATGCAGCGTGTGATCTTCTCTTCCTGACCAAGTTTGGAAAGTCTGCAAACTTGGTCAGGAAGAAATGATCACCGATAATTTTCTTATGGACGTCTGATCTTAATTTTTAGTTCAACGTTTTAAAAAAAAAAAATAAAAAAAAAATAGTACACCCACCTATGTACGTAGAGAATGTGCTGCCAATAATAATGTAAAGGGTTATGAATTATCGCAATTATTGCATTATGTAAAAAGGGGTAAAAGAGTTCCCATCGATTTCATATATTGTTGCTTTAAGATTATTCAGGGTGTATTCATTTATCCAGCATTTGGTTTACATGAGCTGTGTCTTGTTTTACGCTACCAGTGTGTGAGTGTGTATGTTTTATAAATAATATTATCTTATCTGCCATTAGAGATTCTATAATATACAAGTTAAGTATTCACATGTGGCACACTTGTTGCAGAAATTTCTGACTGGAAAACAAGTTTCATATATCTGAATGGGATAGTCTCATTATCATGTGCATGGCTATTGGCATGTCATAGTGGAAGTGACTCCTAAGGGCTTGTGCACACATTGCAGATTTATTGAATTTTTGTCTTGCAGATTTGCTAGCAAAACCTAAAGCCAGGGGCGCACCTATAATGAGGCGAGTTGAGCCTTCTGTCTCAGGCGGCAGCTAGGGGGTGGCAGAGCGGAACTCAGAACACGTGGTGTGGTGCCGGCTCTCCTTAATCCCTGCTGAGTCTTACACTCCTGCGCACGGTGCTATGTGTCCCGCAGTGAGGAGCAACCACGCCCCCATGCACCCCTTCCTCACCCTCCAACCTTTCCACTTCAGCTTCTCGCAGCCAGGAGTCCATTGCTGTGCTGTCCTCTTATGTGCGAGCAGGACCTGTGATGAGGTCACAGGAGGGGGAGGAGTCAGGGGTCACATGGTCAGGCTCCCTGTGTGCAGGTCTGCTGTGCTGGTTGTCATGGTGCTGGATGTGTTAGAACTCTCCTGTTAGGTTTTTTTCTATTTTGCTGGTCACATGACCTTTTTTGCCTATTTAATCCTGCTCCGCCCTTCTGGCTTTGCTGGACTTCATTGTAATTTCTACTCTTAAGCTAGCTAGGTGCTTTGTTACCTTAGTCAGTTTTGCTTGGTCTTCGGACCTCTATGTTTTATGTTGTTTTTTTGTCTTTTACTGCTACAACTTCTGTTAGGAGGTGTCCATCTTTCTCCCAGTCCCTAGTTCTTGTAGGGATTCCTTCCTCGCATCTATAGGTCTTCGTACAGACTAGCTGAGGACTTTAGCGGGTCTGATCGCAGGATCAGGTTCCCCGTTACATCGTAGGGATCTAGCTTAGTTCTATCGTAGGGACAGATCTCCCTTCTTTCCTTAGTGCTTGTAGCAGAACATAACAGTAAGTCCAGCCCAAAAATATCTCTAAGGAAAGATTTCCAGTTTCCATCATGGTGTCGGTTCAGGACTTGGCTCAACGCCTGCAGGGACTCTCTCTGGAGGTGGCCGAGCTCCAGCAACAAGTGAGTAGCTGTTCTGGAGCACATTTCGTGGAGCCAAAGGTACGTTTGCCTAATTTATTTTTTGGTGAACAACAAGATTTTTTTTCTTTTAAAAATGCTTGCTTGTTGTATTTTCGTTTGAGACCCAGATCCTCTGGTGATGAATCACAGCGCATAGGGTTCATAATGTCACTTTTGCGCAAAGAACCTCAGGAGTGGGCCTTTTCTCTACAACCTAGAGATCCATGCTTTAGATCAGTGGATAGTTTTTTTTCTGCTTTGGGGTTATTGTATGATGATCCTGATCGTGTCTCATCAGCTGAGACAGAATTGAGACGTTTGAGGCAGGGATCAGGTAATGTGGAAAAATATTGTACTCACTTACATCGGTGATCTACTCAGGTGGGGTGGAACGATTCAGCTTTGAAAAGTTTTTCTTGCAGGGCTAGGTGTCACGCGGTCTTATGATATGTGTACGATGTCAGTAACCTATTCTTAAAAGAACAACACTCTATACAACATATAGATTAGCAACATCAGCATGTAAATATAGAATAGATTTACCTGACACGATATCCGTTGAACTCAGGGTTAATCTTGAGGACTTGATACACTGTCACAGGAAAGAGGAGGACCGGGGGTCTAACCTGACCCTAAACTGGGGTCCTAACTAATCCCTCACCTTGGAGGTACTGATAATGGTTCAGAGGTCCAAGTCTCCAGCCTAACCCTGTCTCCTATCAGTCCCTGAACCCTGTAATCAGTCCTAAGAAGGATTCTGATTACCACCAAAGGGATATGGGCTGATCTCTGCTAAATACACAGATTAGACATATAAGACAGACTGGAGAAAACACAGACTTGCATACACACTCAAACACAGAAGGAACATAAATGATCTGGGATATTAAACTCTAAGCAAGGTGAGCTTAAAACAACTAAGGAGCTCTTTAACTTAAGTCTATACAGATACAATCCTATCTGTGGTCTGCATGAAGAATTTCACTGGCAACTCCCAACACAGACAACCAGAGATTTAAAGGAAACCAATCAACAATTAATTAATTGCAGCCGGGAGAAACTGCACCCAGTCCCAGAACTGAGCACAGACAGAATTAACTCCCTAACTGCCAAACACAAAGAAACAGCAACTCAGCTGTGAGAAGTCAGAATGTGCAACCGCGACGATCTTCGTGGCGATGCACACATGACAGTACCCCCCCTTCTACGAGGGGCCTCCGGACCCTCAGGGCCAGGTTTGCCCGGGTGAGTTCTGTGGAAGGTCCGCACCAAACGATCTGCGTTAATGTCAGACGCAGGAACCCACGTCCTCTCCTCTGGACCATACCCCTTCCAATGCACCAAGTACTGAAGGGACCGGCGATTCAGACGTGAGTCAATGATCTTTGACACTTGAAACTCCAAGTTACCATTGACCACCACTGGAGGAGGAGGTAGAGGTGATGGTATGACTGGTGCCACGTACCTCTTAAGTAATGACTTGTGGAACACATTGTGGATTTTAAACGTAGGAGGGAGGTCCAGACGAAATGCCACAGGATTAATTATGGAACTGATCCTGTACGGCCCGATGAATCTGGGACCCAGCTTCCAGGAGGGAACTTTAAGTTTTATATTCCTGGTAGACAACCATACCAGATCGTTCACATTAAGATCTGGACCAGAAACTCTCCTCCTATCAGCCATACGTTTATAACTGTTCCCCATAGCACTCAGATTATTCAATACACCTCTCCACACTGAAGCAAGTGACGACGAGAAACGCTCCTCCTCAGGAACCCCAGAAGGGCCCCCCCCATTGAATGTACAAAACTGGGGATGAAAACCATATGCCCCAAAAAACGGGGACTTACCAGTGGACTCGCTCCGCCTGTTGTTAAGAGCGAACTCTGCCAGAGGCAAGAAAGAAGACCAGTCCTCCTGGTTCTCTGAGACAAAACACCGAAGATAAGTCTCTAGGCTTTGATTCAGACGCTCTGTCTGACCATTGGTCTGCGGATGAAAAGCCGAGGAAAATGACAATTGCATCCCCTGACGTAAACAAAATGCCCTCCAAAACTTGGACACAAACTGAGACCCCCTATCTGACACCACATCAGAAGGCAACCCATGAAGTCTCACAATCTCCCCAATGAACACCTGCGCCAGAGTTTTAGCATTAGGGAGGGCAGGAAGAGCAATGAAATGTGCCATCTTACTGAACCTGTCAACAACCACCAGTATGACAGTCTTCCCTGACGACTGAGGAAGGTCCGTGATGAAGTCCATAGACAAATGAGTCCATGGACGCTCCGGAAGTTTCAAGGGTAAGAGGGTCCCAGACGGACGGGTATGAGGGGTCTTAGAGCGAGCACAAACCCCACAGGACGCGACAAAAGTTAAAACATCTTTATTAACGTTAGGCCACCAAAACCGGCGAGAAAGGAGATCTAAAGTAGCCTTACTCCCTGGATGTCCTGCTAAAGCAGAATTATGATGTGCCTCAATAACCTTTTGTCTCAACTGATTTGGGACAAACAGTCTCCCTGGAGGTCCTGCAGGGGCGTCCCCCTGAGCCTCTAACACCTCCTCCTCAAGCTCAGAACATACAGCCGACACTACCACCCCCTCCTGAAGGATAGGAATCGGGTCATCCATGTTCCCGGCCCCTGGGAAACTGCGAGACAAGGCATCCGCCTTAACATTCTTAGATCCAGGGCGATAAGTGACAACAAAATTAAACCTGGTAAAAAACAACGACCATCGAGCTTGTCTGGAATTCAGACGCTTAGCAGATTCCAAATACAGCAGGTTCTTGTGATCAGTAATGACGGTGACCGGGTGGACTGCCCCCTCCAAAAAGTGACGCCATTCTTCAAAAGCCAACTTAATGGCCAAAAGTTCCCTATTGCCGATATCATAATTCCTTTCGGCGGACGACAATTTTTTAGAAAAGAAAGCGCACGGATGCCATTTACCAGGGGACGGACCCTGGGACAATATTGCACCCACCCCTACGTCAGACGCGTCCACCTCCACAACGAACGGCTGTGATGCATCTGGTTGGATGAGAACGGGTGCCGAAGCAAAACATTTTTTCAAAGAGGAAAAAGCTTGGCAAGCTTTGTCCGACCATTTAGAAAAATCCGTCCCTTTTCTTGTCATGTCAGTGAGAGGTTTGACAACAGATGAGAAATTACAAATAAATTTCCGGTAGTAGTTAGCAAACCCCAGAAAACGCTGCAGAGCCTTAAGATCCTCTGGCTGATCCCATTCAAGCACTGCTCTCACCTTTTCAGGGTCCATACGGAAACCGGAGGCTGACACCAAGAAACCCAAAAACTGAAGTTCCTGTACGGCGAATACACACTTTTCCAGTTTGGCGTATAGTTTATTGTCTCGCGAGATCTGCAACACCTGTCTCACATGCTCCTGGTGAGACACAAGATCTGGTGAGTAAATTAAAATGTCATCCAAATATACGACCACAAACAGCCCCACCAGATGACGAAAAATGTCATTAAAAAAATGTTGGAATACTGCTGGTGCAGTAGTCAGACCAAAAGGCATGACAAGGTTCTCATAATGTCCCTCCGGCGTGTTTAAACGCCGTTTTCCACTCATCCCCCTCTTTTATCCTAATCAGATTATACGCCCCCCTGAGATCCAATTTAGAGAACCATTTGGCGCCAACAATTTGATTGAAGAGATCAGGAATCAGAGGGAGTGGATACGGATCTCGAACAGTAATCCGATTAAGTTCGCGGAAATCCAAGCAAGGGCGTAGGCCTCCATCTTTTTTCTTCACAAAGAAGAACCCCGCGGCCACTGGGGAAGATGAAGGTCTAATATGCCCTTTGGCCAGACTTTCCGAAATATAATCTTTCATAGCCTGCCTCTCAGGACCAGAAAGGTTATATAACCTAGCTTTAGGTAACTTAGCATCAGGAAGTAAATTAATAGAGCAGTCATACACGCGATGAGGAGGCAACTCCTGACACCCCTCCTCAGAGAACACATCCCCAAAGTCCTCCAAAAAAGGAGGCAAAGTACTAGGCACGACCGCACTGATGACTGTGTTCATGCAGTTACTTTTGCAAAACTCACCCCATTGGCTTATATCTCTGGACTGCCAATTAATCACAGGGTTATGTTTAACCAACCAAGGAAGTCCCAACACAATAGGAGTAGGTAGACCCTCCAACACATAACAAGATAATAGTTCCCTATGTATTGCCCCTACCCGAAGGTCAATGTTATGAACCTCATGAACAAAGCTACCTTGGCCGAGAGGCCTGGCGTCAATGGAGAATATAGGGATCGGTTTGACCAATACACTCAGATGCATACCTTGAGCCTGAGCAAACTGAGCGTCAACCAGATTAGCCCCGGACCCACTATCAAGAAGAACAGAAAATCTCTCCACTCTCGTACCAACCACCACCTCCACTGGTACAAGGAACTGAGAAGAACTAGCGGACGAAATACATACTCCCAGGTTGTCGTCCACCACACAACCTGGGATTAACAGTTTTCCGGCGACTTTTTGCTCAACAAGGCACGGGATGGACATCCCCCAACAAAATGTCCCTCTTTCCCGCAGAAGAAACACCTTCTAGTCCTGCGGCGTACCGCCAATCCCCTCCTACGAAATGATGTCCCTCCCAACTGCATAGGCTCCTCCGAACAGACAAGGGGAACCTCAACATAAGGGACTTTAGTAGTAGGTGGAGAAACAACAGGGGGCGGAGTTACCTCGCACCTCTCCCGGAGCCGTCTATCAGTACGGATAGCTAGGGCCATAGCAGCCTCCAGTGATGGAGGAGAATCATACTGAGCCAAAACGTCCTTTAATTTGTCAGAAAGCCCATGACAAAACTGGCTTCTAAGAGCTGGGTCATTCCACTGAGTATCTGTGGCCCATCTACGGAACTCAGAAGCAAATTCCTCCGCCGGACGATCTCCCTGCTGTATCTTACGTAATTTTGTCTCAGCAAGAGAGACCCGATCTGGGTCATCATATACCAAACCCAGGGCAGTAAAAAATCGATCTACTGACTGTAGAGCCGGGATCCCGGAGGAAGGGAGAAGGCCCAGGATTGAGGGTCCCCTTGTAGGAGCGAGATAACAATTCCCACTCTCTGCTCTTCACTCCCTGATGATCGAGGCCGAAGCCGAAAATACAATTTACATGCTTCCCTGAAGGTAAAAAATTTGTCTCGCCCACCAGTGAACCTGTCCGGGAGAGCTACTTTAGGTTCAAATCTGGTTTGCTCCGAGGGAGACAAAACTTTGGACTTAATGTCCGTCAGCTCCATGGATAATCCCTGCAACTGCAGAGCCAGCTGGGCTACTGGATCCATGGCAACTGGGAATAATTTTATGGGCCAGTGAAAATGTCACGCGGTCTTATGATATGTGTACGATGTCAGTAACCTATTCTTAAAAGAACAACACTCTATACAACATATAGATTAGCAACATCAGCATGTAAATATAGAATAGATTTACCTGACACGATATCCGTTGAACTCAGGGTTAATCTTGAGGACTTGATACACTGTCACAGGAAAGAGGAGGACCGGGGGTCTAACCTGACCCTAAACTGGGGTCCTAACTAATCCCTCACCTTGGAGGTACTGATAATGGTTCAGAGGTCCAAGTCTCCAGCCTAACCCTGTCTCCTATCAGTCCCTGAACCCTGTAATCAGTCCTAAGAAGGATTCTGATTACCACCAAAGGGATATGGGCTGATCTCTGCTAAATACACAGATTAGACATATAAGACAGACTGGAGAAAACACAGACTTGCATACACACTCAAACACAGAAGGAACATAAATGATCTGGGATATTAAACTCTAAGCAAGGTGAGCTTAAAACAACTAAGGAGCTCTTTAACTTAAGTCTATACAGATACAATCCTATCTGTGGTCTGCATGAAGAATTTCACTGGCAACTCCCAACACAGACAACCAGAGATTTAAAGGAAACCAATCAACAAATAATTAATTGCAGCCGGGAGAAACTGCACCCAGTCCCAGAACTGAGCACAGACAGAATTAACTCCCTAACTGCCAAACACAAAGAAACAGCAACTCAGCTGTGAGAAGTCAGAATGTGCAACCGCGACGATCTTCGTGGCGATGCACACAAGACACTAGTGAAAGGGTTAAAGATTTGCTGATTGCTTATCCCACACCTGGTAACTTGCAGGAGGCTATGCAATTAGCTATACGGGTGGATAGGAGACTGCGTGCAAGGGTTAATGAGAGTAAATCCTCTGCCATGTCAGCTCCAAGTCTTGAGAGGGTCTGTACTGACATTGGAGAGCCGATGGAGATTGGAGCGATGGCACCTCGCTCTCATGAAAAAGACCGCAGGTTTTCTGAAGGTTTGTGCTTTTATTGCGGCAAATCTGACCATTTTATTAAGAACTGTGTGCTTCGTATGAACAAAGAAAAAAAAAAAAAAAAGGTCAGTTCCGCCCGTATAGCCTGTTTAAACACTAAGGGCATCTTTCTTTCTGCCACTACTGCTGCTCAGGAAGAATTAATGGAATTTCGGGTATTTATCGATCGTGGTTCTACTTTTGTCATCCCCTACTGCCGTGGTTTCTGCTGATGGCTCTCCCTTGAAGAATGTTACTTACAAGGTCTGTGAATTTCCCCTCACTATTAATGGTGTTCATCAAGAGAATTTGGATTTGGTAGTATTGAATAATTTGCCTTCTCCGCTGGTTTTGGGGTTACCCTGGTTAAAATTGCACAATCCTGTACTGGATTGGTCTACCAATGAAATTAAGTCCTGGAGCCCTAAGTGTTATGACAAGTGTTGTAACGGGCGTATTGCTGCTGTGGATAAAGGGGAATTACCTGTACCTATTCAGGATTTTTGGAAAGTTTTTTCTGAGAAGGAATCGCAGATTTTGCCTCCCCATAGAGACTATGATTGTACTATTGAATTTGTCCCTGGAGCGACTCTTCCTAAAAGTCGTTTATTTAATCTTACTATTCCTGAGAGAAAGGCTTTGGAGGAATACATACAAACAAGCTTGGCCGCCGGTCACATTAGGCCTTCCAAGTCTCCTGTGGCTGTTGGATTTTTTTTTTGTAAAAAAAAAAGGACGGCGGTTTACGTCCTTGTCTGGACTTTCGTGAGATTAATAAAATTACTGTACGCAATCCTTACCCACTGCCATTGATTCCTGATTTGTTTAACCAGTTAGTGGGGGCCAAGTGGTTCTCTAAAATTGATCTTCGGGGGCATACAATTTGTTGCGCATGAAGGAGGGTGACGAATGGAAGACTGCTTTTAACACTCCTGTGGGTCATTTTGAGAATCTGGTTATCCCTTTTGGTCTTACCAATGCTCCTGCATTTTTTCAGAATCTTATTAATGACATCCTTAGACCTTTGATCGGCAAAAATGTGGTTGTGTATTTGGATGACATTTTGATTTATTCACCGGATCTGGAGTCTCATTGGCGGAGCGTACGTGAGGTATTACAGTTATTAATTGACAATTCGCTTTTTGCTAAGCTAGAGAAATGTGAGTTCGCTGTACAGAGAATTAGTTTTTTGGGCTACATTATCTCCAGCGAAGGTTTTGAGATGGACCCGGTGAAAGTTCAAGCTGTGCAGGAATGGCCTAGGCCTATTGGTTTGAAATCGATACAGAGGTTTTTGGGTTTCGCCAATTATTATAGAAAATTCATTAAAAATTTTTCTATTATTGTCAAACCACTGACCGATCTCACCAGGAAAGGTGCTAATGCGGTTCAGTGGACTACTGAGGCCATTGAAGCTTTTGTGTTTCTAAAGGAGAGGTTCAGCTCTGCTCCCATCCTTATGCAGCCTGATGTGACTAAACCGTTTTTGGTTGAGGTTGATGCTTCTTCTGTGGGGGTCGGCGCGGTGTTGTCTCAGGAAAACAGGGATGGAGTACATCCCTGTGCCTTTTTTTCAAAAAAATTTCTGAGACTGAACTGAATTACGATATTGGTAATAGGGAATTGTTGGCTATTAAACTCTCATTTGAACACTGGCGGCATCTCTTGGAAGGTGCTGAATTTCCCGTTCAGGTTTTCACTGATCATAAAAATCTGATCTATCTTGATGCTGCCAAACGCTTGAATGCCCGTCATTTTACAAGAAGGGGTTGTGATTGCTGCTTTGGACTCTGTGTTGGAAGATGAGATTCTTAAAGCACAGGAGAATGCCCCATCTAACACTCCCCATGGGAGGTTGTTTGTGCCTGGGACCTTTAGGAGAGATTTGTTTGAGTGTCATGAGTCTCAGTTGGCAGGTCATCCTGGAATCTCTGAGACCAAGAGACTTGTGGGTCGCAGTTTTTGGTGGCCTGGATGGCAGAAGGAAGTCATTAAGTGGGTGCGTCAATGCACTGTGTGTGCTAGATCTAAGTCTTCACATACTCCTGCTGCGGGGTTGCTTTGCCCTCTGGAGGTTCCTAGTGCACCTTGGACACATTTGGCTATGGACTTTATTACTGACCTTCCCCCCCTCTGAGGGTTTCACTGTCATCTGGGTGGTTGTGGAACGTTTTAGCAAGATGTGTCACTTGGTTCCTTTTATCAAACTGCCATGCGCTAAGACTCTCACTAAAGCCTTTGTCAAGGAAATTGTCAGACTACATGGCTTTCCTACTGACATTGTTTCTGATAGGGGACCTCAGTTTGTGGCTCGTTTTTGGCGCACCTTTTGTGACAGGTTGGGAGTTTATTTGTCGTTTTCATCCGGATATCATCCTGAGTCTAATGGCCAGACAGAAAGGAAAAACCAGGATGTTGAGCAGTTCTTGCGTTGTTTTGTGGCAGACAATCAAGAGGGGTGGTCTGAGTTTCTGCCACTTGCTGAATTTGCTCTTAACAACCATACATCTTCTTCTGCTGGTTGTTTGCCTTTTTTTTGTTGTACTGGGAGACGTCCGTCGTTTGGGTCATTCTCCAAATTGGTATCGGCCGTGCCTGAAGAGGAGAATTTTTCCTGTGATTTGGAGAGAGTTTGGACGGATGTGCGTGTTAATCTTCAGGAGGCTAACAGAAAATCTAAAAGGTACTTTGATAGGAAACGGCAAGAGGTTTTGTTTGCTATTGGTGACATGGTTTGGTTGTCCTCTAAGAATCTGCGGTTGAGGATTCCTTCTAAAAAATTGGGTCCCAAGTTTGTAGGGTCCTTTAAGGTGCTTCAGGTTGTTAATCAATCTGCTGTTAGGTTGGAGGTTCCTACCTCCTGGAAGATTAATCCGGTGTTTCATGTTTCTCTGTTGAAAAGAGCTGATGTGTAGGATGGAGACGCCTCTGCCACTGTTCCCCCGGTGGTGGAGGATGGGGAGTATGAAATTTCCCTCATCCTAAATTCTAGACGGTATAGAGGGAGTTTGCAGTATCTCGTCGCTTGGAAGGGTTTCGGACCCGAGGATAACTCATGGGTGAGGGCGGATGATGTTTCTGCGTCCAGACTTGTCAGAGCGTTTCACAAGAGATTTCCGGATAAGCCTGGGCCTAGGGGATCCGGAGGATCCTCTTAGAAGGGGGGGTACTGTTAGAACTCTCCTGTTAGGTTTTTTCTATTTTGCTGGTCACATGACATTTTTTGCCTATTTAATCCTGCTCCGCCCTTCTGGCTTTGCTGGACTTCATTGTAATTTCTACTCTTAAGCTAGCCAGGTGCTTTGTTACCTTACTCAGTCAATTTTGCTTGGTCTTCGGACCTCTATGTTCTATGTTGTTTTTTTTTGTCTTTTACTGCTACAACTTCTGTTAGGAGGTGTCCATCTTTCTCCCAGTCCCTAGTTCTTGTAGGGATTCCTTCCTTGCATCTATAGGTCTTCGTACAGACTAGCTGAGGACTTTAGCGGGTCTGATCGCAGGATCAGGTTCTCCGTTACATCGTAGGGATCTAGCTTAGTTCTATCGTAGGGACAGATCTCCCTTCTTTCCTTAGTGCTTATAGCAGAACATAACAGGATGAAGGTAAGTTTATGTGTGAGATCAGGAGGGGTTTACAGTGTGGATGTAGCAGAGCCGTGTGTGTACGAGGTGTACGGAGCGGAGCCGTGTGTGTACGAAGTGTACGGAGCGGAGCCGTGTGTGTACGAAGTGTACGGAGCGGAGCCGTGTGTGTACGAAGTGTACGGAGCGGAGCCGTGTGTGTACGAAGTGTACGGAGCGGAGCCGTGTGTGTACGGAGCGGAGCCGTGTGTGTGCGAAGTGTACGGAGCCGTGTGTGTACGAGGTGTACGGAGCCGTGTGTGTGCGAAGTGTACGGAGCGGAGCCGTGTGTGTGCGAAGTGTACGGAGCGGAGCCGTGTGTGTACGAGGTGTACGGAGCGGAGCCGTGTGTGTACGGAG
Organism: Oophaga sylvatica; assembly: GCA_033576555.1. Taxonomy (NCBI): domain Eukaryota; kingdom Metazoa; phylum Chordata; class Amphibia; order Anura; family Dendrobatidae; genus Oophaga; species Oophaga sylvatica. The sequence goes on from JARQOD010000001.1 coordinate 470,637,237, forward strand.
CGGAGCCGTGTGTGTACGAGGTGTACGGAGCGGAGCTGTGTGTGTACGGAGCGGAGCCGTGTGTGTACGAGGTGTACGGAGCGGAGCCGTGTGTGTACGAGGTGTACGGAGCGGAGCCGTGTGTGTACGAGGTGTACGGAGCGGAGCCGTGTGTGTACGAGGTGGATGTAGCGGAGCCGTGTGTGTACGAGGTGGATGTAGCAGTGCTGTGTGTGTGTGTGTACGGGGTGTACGAAACGGAGCCTTGTGTGTACGAAGTGTACGGAGCTGAGCCGCTCAGCTCCCTACACACAGGGCTCCGTGCTTGAGCCGTGTGTGTACGGAGCGGAGCAGAGCCGTGTGTGTATGGGGTGTACGGAGTGGAGCCACGTGTGTACGGAGCAGAACTGCATGTGTATGAGATGTATGGTCCAAAGCCGCATGTGTACAAGGTTTACGGAGTGGAGCCATGTGTTTACAAGGTGTACTACGTATACAAAACTTTAACAAATATAAAAATCGATGTTTCAAACATATTCCTATTTAAAAGTGTATGTATTTCACATGTGCGTCACGTTAGGCTAGTAAGAGTAAACCAGATTTATTTGTACTGATTTTACAATGGGGGGGGTGCCGTTTTGCAGTTCGCAGAGAGGCTAGGTTCACCCCTGCCTAAAGCAATCCTGATTCCAGCAAAGTGATTAAAGGGAACTTGTCACCCCTCCTGGCTGTTTTGAAGCAAAAGACCCACCTTCAGCAGCACTAATGCAGCAGTCAGTGAAGGTGGCTCTTTTACTTCTGTGCCCTTGCAACGCTGAAATATTTAGTCTTATAAATCAGTCCCCATACCTTGAATGTGTCTAAGAGGTATGTCCTCTTCCAGTGGCTAATCCTCCCCCCAGCCGTCCATCATGGCTCTTCAGGTCACCGCACCAGGTCCTGTTGTTTTTTTTTTTTTTCTTTTGTTTGTGTCCGGCGCCTGCGCTCTTGTATCATTCAAGAAAAAAAGGTAGCACACTGTAGCGCTATAGCTTGCAGACACAAAATATGAAAAATTAATTGCATAACTGCCTTAGAAATATGAAAAATTGAGAAGTCTTAGCGCATAAAATGGCCAATTTATGTGTACCTGGAAGCCACGAACTAGTTCAGCACATCCGACGCCGAAGACTGTCTGAAAGTGGAAGGAGTCTGGGTGAAGGGGGCAGGCGCAGCTACACAGGTAGACTGCACAAGCGCCAGATTTGCTGCCCCGCAGTGTGAATACATAATACACTGTGGGGAGGGATCAGGGGAAAAGCAACGACGCAGGCGCTGGAGTCTTGTGACAGTTCCCAGGGCAGCACGCACTGCGTATGCCCAGGGATTGATACAAGAGCGCAGGCGCCTGACACAAACGAAAGAAGAAGAAAAAAAACAGGAGCAGGCGCGGTGACGCTGAAGAGCCATGATGGATGGCTGGGGGGAGGATTAGCCACTGGAAGAGGACATACCTCTTAGACACATTCAAGGTATGAGGACTGATTTATAAAACTAAATACTGTAGTGCTGCTGAAGGTGGCTCTTTTACTTCAAAACGGCCGGGGGGGGGGTGACAAGTTACCTTTAAGAAACCTGAAGTGTCATGCACACGTTGAGTATTTTTGACTTGCAGATTTGTTGCAGAAAATAATCTGCAGCATGTCCATTCTCTGTGCATTTTTTGCCCTGCGTTTTTCACCACTGACCTCGCTCAAATCAGTCTGAAAATACAGGGCAAAAACACAGGCAAAACCGCATTAGAAAACGTGCGTTTTTGCAGCTGCATTTTCCTGTCAAGAGATGCAGAAATTTCTGCATCCATTTAACTCAACGTGTGCACATACCCTTAGATGTTAAAAGTAATTTGGTGTCAGATTTGGGAAGGCTGAGTTTGTAATTTGGTGCAGTCCACTGTATCTCAGTGTGTTACCTGGCATTACTTAACATTTTGTGTGTATTATATTTATTCAATATTCTTCTATTTAAACAAGTTAAACAAAACTTAACGTAAGGGAGCAGTCTGATGTCCGTACAAATTGGTCCAAGAGTGGACCACAATTCATAGAGTGGCCATGGGTCTAACGAGTGTGATGGCTTCATATATTTCTAGGAAGCTGTCATGCTTGGCCAGGGGACTCGCGGCCAGTCCGTGCATTGCGGTCCGATCTTGGACTGATTTGTTCGGACATCTGAATATGCCCTAACCTTATTCTATCAAAGGGTAACGCTTTCTCAATACCTGTTTTCCCCATGTAAAATAACAGCCCATACTCTCCTCTGGTGCAGGCGCCTTTCCTGCGATGCTTGTGTGGCATATCTATGAGAAGCTACTGCACTCTCCTCTTCTTGGGATGTAATTGACATCTTAAAGAAGTGAGTGAGGCAGTCAGATTGACTGCAAGGCAAACGGCTCATAATAATGTCACGTGAGCTGTAGGAGAGCCAGTTCCAGCACTGTTGGAATGGCACTGGAGGGGAGAATAGATGTTAATTTACCTGAGGGAAATACAGTATAGTGATTGAGACGGGGGCTGTCCGAATAATGGAAAACACAAAATGTATTGCGTAACATATTTTTTAATGTTTTGAAATCTAGCTTCTGAGACATGGCAGTGCCATCAGTCCAAATAGTGAATATTGGAACTTATGAAACCATCCTAGTGTTAGTACACACACAACCTTTTTAAAAGGGTTTCCTACTTTCAGGAATCTGGACCACAAATACTCTAAAATAATAGGATGGGTACTCTCCTTCCCCAGCTCAAGTGCAAATTTCTCCTGCAGCTCCGATCTTTGTGTTTTGGGTGCAGCAGTGACGTCATGTTAACAGCGCACATCACTGCTGTAGCCAATCTCTGTGCTTAGTGACTTGTGCCGTTTACCTCCACACAACCACTGAACTCCAGCGGTGATGAGCATCGTTATTACCTTGTCACCAAAAAGCCAAAACATTGAGACTCAAAGAACGTCGGGGAAGTCAATGCTGGATGCGAGGGGGCTGAATAACTGCTATGTAATTTTTAGAACTTTTAGGATCCACTTTTCTTAAAGTTGCAAACTGTATAAACTACAACTACACAATATAAGGTTTTATCCCCACTCAAATTTCTATAAATGAAAATTGAGATGTGTCACATTTACCCTTTATAGCTGATATTTTGATATGTACAATGCATACCTGTATTCTGATGTACTATATTTTACGATTGGCATAATACACAGAAATAAATTTCCTTTTGTTGTATCATCAGTTTTACTTGTGCAGCAGAACTGTTTAATATTTTGGGACAATTGTATATGAAGTGAAATTTCATAGTCCTACACCCTGTACATTATAAATAGCAGTTATCACAGACCTGATTGACAAATTGCACCTTACAACAACTGCTTCTTTTGTGCATTAATAACCAAGTCATTCCCTATAAATCCTATGGAAACCACAAATCGCATATTGTACTATTACATTACTCTATTCTTCAGCAAACCCTACAGTATCCTGTTTTATAGGAAGATTGTATTAATACCACTGTTATCCTTCCCTTCAGATGTATGAAATCTCACCTGTAATGCTTGACTTTACTGACAACTTTAGCTCTGTTAAAAGGGAATCTGTCAATAGGATTAACCCTCCCTAAGCTGTCTACATGTCCGGCCTATAGATCTTAACAGCTTATTTAAATATTATTAAACATGTGATTTCTCTGAACTAGGACGTCGGATGGCAGATGTGAAGGTATCATGTTATTCAACTTTTTATGACCTGCATGCCCATATAGCCTGGTAGAGTTGATCCTACTGACAGATTTCTGTTACATGTGTATACATGACCTTGCATAGGTGGCTTAGACCTTAATGGTATTTGATGGGATTCTTCTTGGCTACATTTTTGGCAGTCCTCAATAACTCACTAGATTTTGTAGATTTCCTGGAGTCGTTATAGAGGCCAAGGACCTATGTAGGGAAAATGAATAAAACTACGGTCTGCAGGCTGTAAAGATTCGGTCCACTCTATGAAAACTAACCAAAGGTCAGAGGTTTCCTTTGCTATTACAATATGTACATTTTCTTAACTTTGTATTTTTCAGTGTCTCCTAAACGAACACATAAGATTAAACTGGTGGACGGGACTCGTTACTCTTGAGTCTTGGTAATGTGGATGAATTTTCTTACGAAGAAAATATTTATTTTTACAACATTTCTTTCCAATGTTCTGGAACCATAGGTAAAATTCGGAACTTCTTGAGCCTTTCTGTCTTATATGGTTGTTTATCATAATATTCAAGCACCAGTTTAATACAATGCAAAGATTTTGGTCAGTAGTCATTATACAGTGGGTACAGAAAGTATTCAGACCCCTTCAAATTTTTCACTCTTTGTTTCATTGCAGCCATTTGGTGAATTAAAAAAAAAAAAAAAAAAAAAAAAAGTTCATTTTTCTCATTAATGTACACTCTGCACCCCATCTTGACTGAAGAAAAACAGAAATGTAGAAATTTTTGCAAATTTATTAAAGAAAAACTGAAATATCACATGGTCATAAGAATTCAGACCCTTTGCTCAGACACTCATATTTAAGTCACATGCTGTCCATTTCCTTGTGATCCTCCTTGAGATGGTTCTACTCCTTCATTGGAGTCTAGCTGTGTTTAATTAAACTGATAGGACTTGATTTGTAAAGGTACACACCTGTCTATATAAGACCTCACAGCTCACAGTGCATGTCAGACCAAATGAGAATCATTAGGTCAAGGGAACTGGCCAAGGAGCTGAGAGACAGAATTGTGGCAAGGCACATATTTGGCCAAGATTACAAGAGAATTTCTGCTGTACTCAAGGTTCCTAAGAGCACAGTGGCCTCCAAAATCCTTAAATGGAAGAAATTTGGGACCACCAGAAGTCTTCCTAGACCTGGCCATCCAGCCAATCTGAGCAATCATGGGAGAAGAGCCTTGGTGAGAGAGGTAAAGAAGAACTCCAAGATCACTGTGGCTGAGCTCCACAGATGCAGTAAGGAGATGGAAGAAAGTTCCACAAAGTCAACTATCACTGCTGCCCTCCACCAGTTGGGCCTTTATGGCAGAGTGGCCTGACGGAAGCCTCTCCTCAGTGAAAGACATATGAAAGCTTTCTAAAAAACACATGAAGGACTCCCAGATTCTGAGAAATAAAATTCTCTGGTCTGATGAGACAAAGAGAACTTTTTGGTGATAATTCTAAGTGGTATGTGGAGAAAACCAGGCACTGCTCATCACCTACCCAATACAATCCCAACAGTGAAACCTGGTGGTGGCAGCATCATGCTATGGGGTGTTTTTTCAGCTGCAGGGACAGGACAACTGGTTGCAATTGAAGGAAACATGAATGTGGCTAAGTACAGAGATATCCTGGATGAAAACCTCTTCCAGAGTGCTCTGGACCTGAGACTTGACCGAAGGTTCACAAGACAATGACCCTAAGCACACAGCTAAAATAACAAAGGAGTGGCTTCAGAACAACTCTGTGACCATTCTTGACTGGCCCAGCCAGAGCCCTGACCTAAACCCAATTGAGCATCTCTGGAGAGATCTGAAAACGGCTGTTCACCATCCAACCTGACGGAACTGGAGAGGATCTGCACGGAAGAATGGCAGAGGATCCCCAAATCCAGGTGTGAAAAACTTGTTGCATCATTCCAAAGAAGACTCATGGCTGTACTAGCTCAAAAGGGTGCTTCTACTCAATGCTGAGCAAACCACCCCCGGGTTAGCCCCCCCCTTAGTGAGAATTTGGGTAAAAAATGATTACATTCGTTAGATCTTTGTTAGATCCGGTTTGATCAACCAAAACTAACGTTAGATCACCCCTACAAAATGAGATATTTACGATCTTTTCCAGGGGGGGCTAACCCGTAGCTAGCCCCCCCAACTTTGAAATTTGCCGTTTTTTGGATGGATTCTGATAGATATTCGTTAGATCCGGTTTGATCAGCAAAAATTAACGTTAGATCTCCTTTCGTTCACGAGATATTGGCGGTGTCAGGTGGGGGGTTAGGTACAGGTTAGCCCCCCCTAATTTGAAATTTGCAGTTTTTTGGATAGATTCTGATAGATATTAGTTAGATCCGGTTTGATCAGCAAAAATTAACGTTAGATCTCCTTTCGTTCCAGAGATATTGGGGGTGTCAGGTGGGGGGTTAGGTACGTGTTAGCCCCCCCAATTTGAAATTTGCCGTTTTTTGGATGGATTCTGATAAGTTATTCGTTAGATCCGTTTCAGCAGCGGTCCTGAGGTGCAGATGGAGAAGAGGAGGGGTCCATTTGGGGGAGACCAATAGAGAGAGAGTGAAGTGAGGAGGTGGTGAGTGAGTGGGACAATCTGAAAGTTCGGTCAGTGAGTCATTCTCGTCCCCCATGATGCCTACAGGCCCGCCTCTTCGCAATCATCGCAGCACACTGCCCCCCTTCCTCGCCGCGACACTTCGCCAATGAAGTCCGGATGCTGCCCACAACTGGCCCCCGCCGAAGTCGCCGCTGCTCAAACGGATCTAACGAATACAGTATCTATCAGAATCCTTATAAAAACAGGCAAATTTCAAAGTACAGGGGGCTTGTTTTTTGCGTAGCAAGTTGTATTTTTCCTTGGCACCACTTTGGAGTGCATATAATGTTTTGCATAACTTTTATTGTTTAGGAGAGGGAAAATTAAAAAAAATTAATTACGCTAATGTTTTTTGAGTTTTATTTTTAGTTAATTTCCTGTGCGGTAAAAATAATAGAATAACTTTATTCTCCGTGTCAGGTCGGACACACCGATACCAAATTTATGTAATTTTTTTTTTTTTTTTTTACTACTTTTAAAAAGTAAAACGTTTTTTTTTAAATAATGAAAGAGGATTTGGTCTCGCCGCATGCGCAGCCCCGTAGAGCTTTTATTTGTCTGACTACGGAGCTGTGGGATGCCTCCTTTTTTGCGGGAAGAGTTGTAGTTTTTATTCGGACAATTTTTGGGGTATATCCGATTTTTTTTTTATCGCGTTTCATGCCTTTTTTTGTGACTCAAACAGTGAAAAAAATAGAAATTATGGCTTTTTTATTTTTTTATGGCGTTTACCGTGTGGAATAAATATTAAAATATTTAATTTTTGGGGGTTGGGATCCCAGCTGATGGTAGGACAGCTGGGATCCTGCGATTGCCGACGGGGCTAGCTGGGGCTGCCATTCCCCGCCCGACGTGAAAACTCTATGGCGGAGGAATAAGGCCCGGCTAGCCCCGTCGGCAAAAGTCAATTCCCATGAGTGCAAAGTAACCGAAACAAAAGAAAGAAGAACACTAACACCCCAACTCCGGGGTTACTGTTCTTCTTCTTTCCTTTGTTTGAGTTATTTGGCACTCATGGGAATTTTCAGTCCTTCTATTCTTTAGATACAGCCTACATCTTTCGTGAACATTTATTGTTTATTATTGGTATTCTATGAGATTAAACATTTGAATAAATTTATGTCTAGTCACATTAGTCATTTTCTGTGTTTTTTGTATAAGTCAAACACCGATAACTCAGGAACTCCGTCTAGATGTTAAAATGTACATGTTCTATTTATATTACAGGGATTTGCAGTCCTAAACTTTCAGGTTTTCACTTATTCCTCCGCCATAGAGTTTTCACGTCGGGCAGGGAATGGCAGCCCCAATATTTATTCCACACGGTAAACGCCATAAAAAATAAAAAAGCCATAATTTCTATTTTTTTCACTGTTTGAGTCACAAAAAAAGGCATAAAACGCGATCAAAAAATTGGATATACCCCAAAATGGTCCGAATAAAAACTACAACTCTTCCCGCACAAAAGGAGGCATCCCACAGCTCCGTAGTCAGACAAATAAAAGCTCTACGGGGCTGCGCATGCGGCGAGACCAAATCCTCTCTCATTATTTTAAAAAAAAGTTTTACTTTTTAAAAGTAGTAAAAAAAAAAAAAATTACATAAATTTGGTATCGGTGTGTCCGACCTGACACGGAGGATAAGGCTATGTGCACACGTTGCAGAATTGCCATGGAAATTTCCGCGGCAATTCCGCACCCCCTGCCGCGGGAAATGCGCATATTATAGGTATGCGTATTCCCGCTAAAAACTAGCGTTTTGCAAGCGTAATTTGCTTGCAGAATGCTAGCGTTTTACAAGCGATCTGACAGGTTGGTCACACGAGTCAAACAAGTGTTTGACAAGTGTGATCAACATTTTACTATTGATGTCGCCTATGTCACATCAATAGTAAAAAGATCTAATGTTAAAAATAATAAAAAAAATAATAAATAATGATATTCTCACCTTCCGGCGGCCCCCGCAGCTTTCCCGCCTCTCAGCGACGCTCCCGGCCAATCCCGTTCCCAGGCGTCCTTTGCGACAATCACCCCGATGACGTAGCATCACGCGAGACCGCTACGTCATCTGGGGTCATTGTCGCAAGGCATCCCTGGGAACGGGATTGGCCGGGAGCGTCGCTGAGAGGCGGGAAAGCTGCGGGGGCCGCAGGAAGGTGAGAATATAAATATTTTTCATTTTAGTAATTGTTTTTACATGGATATGGTACCCAGGGCCTGGAGGAGAGTCTCCTCTCCTCCAGACCCTGGGTACCATCCGCACATGAACCGCTTACTTTGCGCATGGTGGGCACAGCCACATGCGGAAAGTAATCTGTTCAATGCATTCCTATGGCGGCGGAATCGCCGCGGTTCTGCAAAAAAGAATGAGCATGCTGCGGATTCTTCCGCGATGCGATTCCGCCGCGGAAAAACCCGCAGCATGTGCACAGCATTGCGGAATCCCATAGGCCATAATGTGTTGTATTGTGTAAGCGGTTTTGCCGCGGCAAAACCGCTAGGAACCCGCAACGTGTGCACAGGCCCTAAAGTTATTCTATTTTTACCGCACGGAAATTAACTAAAAATAAAACTCAAAAAACATTAGCGTAATTAATTATTTTTTTAATTTTCCCTCTCCTAAACAATAAAAGTTATACAAAACATTATATGCACTCCAAAGTGGTGCCAAGGAAAAATACAACTTGCTACGCAAAAAACAAGCCCCCTGTACTTTGAAATTTGCCTGTTTTTATATGGATTCTGATAGATACTGTATTTGTTAGATCCGTTTGAGCAGCGGCAACTTCGGCGGGGGCCAGTTGTGGGCAGCATCCGGACTTCATTTGCGAAGTGTCGCGGCGAGGAAGGGGGGCAGTGTGCTGCGATGATTGCGAAGAGGCAGGCCTGTAGGCATCATGGGGGACGAGAATGACTCACTGACCGAACTTTCAGATTGTCCCACTCACTCACCACCTCCTCACTTCACTCTCTCTGTTGGTCTCCCCCAAATGAACCCCTCCTCTTCTCCATCTACACCTCAGGACCGATGCTGAAACGGATCTAACGAATAACTTATCAGAATCCATCCAAAAAACGGCAAATTTCAAATTAGGGGGGGCTAACCCGTACCTAACCCCCACCTGACACCCCCAATATCTCTGGAACGAAAGGAGATCTAACGTTAATTTTTGCTGATCAAACCGGATCTAACGAATATCTATCAGAATCCATCCAAAAAACAGCAAATTTCAAATTAGGGGGCTAACCTGTACCTAACCCCCCACCTGACACCCCCAATTTCTCGTGAACGAAAGGAGATCTAACGTTAATTTTTGCTGATCAAACCGGATCTAACGAATATCTATCAGAATCCATCCAAAAAACGGCAAATTTCAAGTTAGGGGGGCTAACCTGTACCTAACACCCCACCTGACACCCCCAATATCTCTGGAACGAAAGGAGATCTAACGTTAATTTTTGCTGATCAAACCGGATCTAACGAATATCAGAATCCATCCAAAAAACGGCAAATTTCAAATTAGGGGGGCTAACCTGTACCTAACCCCCCACCTGACACCCCCAATTTCTCGTGAACAAAAGGAGATCTAACGTTAATTTTTGCTGATCAAACCGGATCTAGCGAATATCTATCAGAATCCATCCAAAAAACTGCAAATTTCCAATTAGGGGGGCTAACCCCCCACCTGACACCCCCAATATCTCGGGAACGAAAGTAGATCTAACGTTAATTTTTGCTGATCAAACCGGATCTAACTAATATCTATCAGAATCCATCCAAAAAACGGCAAATTTCAAAGTTGGGGGGCTAGCTACTGGTTAGCCCCCCTGCAAAAGATCGTAAATATCTCATTTTGTAGGGGGTGATCTAACGTTAGTTTTGGTTGATCAAACCGGATCTAACGAATGTAATCATTTTTTACCCAAATTCTCACTAAGGGGGGCTAACCCGGGGTGGTGCTGAGCAAAGGTTCTGAATACTTATGACCATGTGAGATTTCAGTTTTTCTTTCTTAATAAATTTGCAAAAATGTCTACAGTTGTTTTTTTTTTTCAGTCAAGATGGGGTGCAGAGTGTACATTAATGAGAAAAAAATGAACTTTTTTGAATCTACCAAATGGCGTCCAATGAAAGAGTGAAAAATTTGGGGTCTGAATACTCTCTGTACCCAGTGGATACACTAGAATGATCCCCCTACTGCGTAGCCCAGAAATGCCATTGTGCACTACACGTACAATCGCATACATCTGCTATCGAGTGCTGTAAAAATAATAAATTTACAAATGCAAATTGCCTCTTCAAATAAAGAGGACTTGTACTCTATAGCGCCACCTATTGGAAGTAGCGATCCTACAAGCCTCAATCAACCTTTAACGAGTCTTGTAATATGACTGACTTAGGATAAAAGCCAAATCAGTATCTCCATTTGCAGACACGGTGTTTCGGACTATTGGTCCTCGTCAGTGCAAAGTAGGAGAGATCTGATTTGGCTAGATGAGAGGCTCTGGACTAAGGTCTAAGGGGTAAGGTTACTCCTTGTGGAGAGTGACATACCAGCTCTGGCGTGTCGAGGTAAGGAGGCTTATTCGCCGTGCAATGCTCCTCTGGAAAATTTAATATGCAAATTGCCTCTTCAAAAAAAGAGGACTTGTACTCTATAACGCCACCTATTGGAAGTAGCGATCCTACAAGTCACAATCAACCCTTTAACGAGTCTTGTAATATGACTTAGGATAAAAGCCAAATCAGTATCTCCATTTGCAGATTGGCTTTTATCCTAAGTCATATTACAAGACTCGTTAAAGGGTTGATTGTGACTTGTAGGATCGCTACTTCCAATAGGTGGCGCTATAGAGTACAAGTCCTCTTTTTTTGAAGTGGCAATTTGCATATTAAATTTCCCGAGGAGCATTGCACGGCGAATAAGCCTCCTTACCTCGACACACCAGAGCTGGTATGTCACTCTCCACAAGGAGAAACCTTACCCCTTAAACCCTACATTTACAAAGACACTTTTGGCACATACTTCTAGCCCATTACAGGCTATGCATTCATTTGGCGTATGCATAAACTATTTTACAAGACTGATCCTTCAAGTGAACTTATAAGCAAATCCCCTTGAAGCAATGGCATCATCTTTTAAGAACGTGTATTAATTTAGAGGTTTTACTGTCTTTGATAAATCTGGAGAACAATGACAGGTTAATAACTCAAACTGCAGAGACATTTCAATATTTATACTGTACTGATTAAGCGCAAAATATCACATTCATCAAAGTGGTTGTCTCATAAGACCTAATAGGACGTGGGGGCCTCCACTTGGGACCCTCTGGCTCCAGCAGTTACTGATATTTACCTACCCGCACCCGCTCACTCATTCTGTCCATGCCTTGGACAGTTATTTAACACCTTTCTTCCATCGGACGTACTATTCCGTCCATGTGACCTGGGCCAATCTGACCATGGACGGGATAGTACGTCTCAGCAATCGGACGCGCTTCCGGGGGGAGCACGGCCGATCATGGCCGGGTGTCAGCTGATTATCACAGCTGACACCCGGCATTGTGCCAGGAGTGGTCACGGACCGCTCCCGGCACCTTAACCCCTGCCACACTGCGATAATGTTTGATCGCGGTGTACCGGGGGCACAGGGAAGCATCGGGCAGGGAGGGGCTCTCCCTGCATGCTTCTATGAGACCCTCAGAACAGTGCGATGTATCGCGCTGTTCCGCGGGACCCCTCCCCTGCAGGACCCCAGATCCAAGATGGCCGCGGGGTCCTTCGGGGTCTTGCAAGGAGGTGGCTTCCTCAGTGCCTGCTGAGAGCAGGCGCTGAGAAAGCCTGCAGCAGTGCCAGTGAGATCGCTGGTCTCACAGAGTGCTGTACACAGTCAGACCAGCGATCTGACTTTATACAGTGATGTCCCACCCTGGGACAAAGTAAAAAAGTTAAAAAAAAAATGAAAATAACGTGAAAAAAAACAAAAAACAAATTCCCAATAAATTCATTTCTTCATGTAAATAAAAAAAAAAAAAAAACAATAAGTACACATTTTTAGTATCGCCGCCTCCGTAACAACCCGCCCTATAGAACTGTCCCACTAGTTAACCTTTAGTGAACCCCTTAAAAAAAAAAAAGCAAAAAAACAATGCTTTATCATACCGCCGAACAAAAGTGGAATAACACATGATCAAAAAGACGGATATAAATAAAAATGGTACCGCTGAAAACGTCATCTTGTCCCGCAAAAAAGCAAGCCGCCACACAGCATCATCAGCGAAAAAATAAAAAATTTATAGCTCGCAGAATAAAGCGATGCAAAAATAATTTTATATAAAATGGTTTTTATTGTATAAAAGCGCCAAAACATAAAAAAATGATATAAATGAGGTATCGCTGTAATCGTAATAACCCGAAGAATAAAACTGCTTTATCAATTTTACCACGCGCGGAACCGTATAAACGCCCCCCCAAAAGAAATTCATGAATTGCTGATTTTTGTTCATTCTGACCTCCCAAAAATCAAAATAAAAAGCGATCAAAAAATGTCACGTGCCCAAACATGGCACCAATAAAAACGTCAACTCGTCCCCAAAAAATAAGACTTCACATGACTGTGGACCAAAATATGCAAAAATTATAGCTCTCAAAATGTGGTGATGCAAAAACTATTTTTTGCAATAAAAAGCATCTTTTAGCTTGACAGTTGCCAAACATAAAAACTTAGTTAGGGAAAAATAAAATTAAAAAAATGTATTTAATTCCATTAGCGTTAGGGTTGGGGCAAAAGTTAGGATTAGGGTTGGGATTAGGGTTAGGGGTGTGTTAGGTTTAGGTTTGTGGTTGGGACTAGGGTTAGGGATGTGTTGGGGTAAGGGTTGAAGTTAAAATTGGGGGGTTTCCACTGTTTAGGCACATCAGGGGCTCTCCAAATGTGACATGGCATCTGATCTCAATTCCAGCCAATTCTGCGTTGAAAGTCAAACTGTGCTCCTTCCCTTCTGAGCTCTGCCATGCGCCCAAACAGTAGTTTACCCCCACATATGGGGTATCAGCGTACTCAGGGCAAATTGCACAATAACTCTTGGGGTCCAATTTCTCCTGTTACCCTTGAGAAAATAAAATATTGGGGGTGAAAAAATCATTTTTGTGGGAAAAAAATAGGATTTTTTATTTTCATTCCCAGGCATTATAAACTTGTGTGAAGCACTTGGGGGTACAAAGTGCTCACCACAGATCTAGATAAGTTCCTTAGGGGGTCTAGTTTCAAAAATGGGGTCACTTGTGGGGGGTTTCCACTGTTTAGGCACATCTGGTGCGCTGCAAACCGAACATGACCGCCATCAACGTCTGCATTCCAAAACGTTATTACTTCCTTTCCAAGCCCTGCCGTGCGCCCAAACAGTAGTTTACCCCCACATATGGGGTATTAGTGTACTCAGGACAAATTGGACAACTTTTGGGTCCAATTTCCTTGGGAAAAATCAAACATTTGGGACTAAAAATATTTTTTTGTGGAATTTTTTTTTTTTTCACACCCAGGCATTTATAAACTTTTGTGAAACACTTGGGGGTTCAAAGTGCTCAAAACAGATTTAGATAAGTTCCATAGGGGGTCTAGTTTCCAAAATGGTGTCACTTGTGGGGGGTTTCCACTGTTTAGGTGCATCAGGGGCTCTCCAAACGCGACATGGCGTCCAATCTCAATTCCAGCCAATTTTAGTATGAAAAAGTCAAACGGCGCTCCTTCCCTTACAAGCTCTGCCGTGTGCCCAAACAGTGGTCCCCCCCCCACATATGGGGTATTGGCGTACTCAGGAGAAATTGCACAACAACTTTATCTGTCCATTTTCTCCTCTTACCCTTGTGAAAATAAAAAAAAGTTTGTAAAAGATCATTTTTGTGACTAAAAGGTTAAATAATCATTTTTTCCTTCCACGTTGCTTCAGCTCCTGTGAAGCACCTGAAGGGTTAATAAACTTCTTGAATGTGGTTTTGAGTACCTTGAGGGGTGCAGTTTTTAGAATGGTGTCACTTTGGGGTATTTTCTGCCATATAGACCCCTCAAAGTGACTTCAAATGTGAGGTGGTCCCTAAAAAAAAAAATGGCTTTGTAAATTTTGTTGTAAAAATGAGAAATCGCTGGTCAACTTTTAACCCTTATAATTTCCTAACAAAAAAAAATTTGGGTTCCAAAATTGTGCTGATGTAAAGTAGACATGTGGGAAATGTTATTTATTAACTATTTTGTGTGACATATTTCTCTGTTTTAAGGGAATAAAAATTCAAAGTTGGAAAATTGCTAATTTTTTGCCGTATTTGCGTTAATTTAAAAAATAAACGCAAGTTATATCGAAGAAATTTTACCACTAACGTGAAGTACAATATGTCTCGAGAAAACATCTCAGAATCGCGAAGATCCATTGAAGCGTTCCATAGTTATAACCTCATAAAGAGACAGTGGTCAGATTGTAAAAATTGGCCTGGTCATTAACGTGCAAACCACCCTTGGGGGTAAAGGGGTTAATTGACTAGCCTCTATACAATATTTTTTTTATTTTATTTTTTTTTATACCTATAACTTCTTGAGCAGACATTAGAAGCTAAAAGCCACTCTGGCATGTATTAAAATGGCTCTTTTCTTCACGACAACCCCTTTTTATTAAAAAATAAAAATAAAATAAATAACAAAGGTCAAGAGTTGAAGGTTATAAAATGGTTGCTTTGGTGCCTTCTTAGGCTACGTTTCCACAATAGTATTTGGTGAATTTTTCATGTTTTAGATTTTATGCATTTCTGAATTTATTTACTAAACTGAGTTACTTGTCTTTTTTCATTGCTTTATTTCACATATGATTTTTGACACTGCGGTTTTTGTCTCAGGTCGGTGTGTCAGCTCTTCACGACCGATGACATATAGGTAGGTCATCTGTCATGTCCGTGTCTTGTGTGCATCTCTGACAGAGGCATTTAGCAAGGCCTGCCAATCGGCACCACGCGATCATGTGACCGGATTGTCATGACAGCCGGAGTACTGCAGAAGACCCCATGCCTGTCATTGTAAAGCCCCTATGACCTCCCAGATGGGGAGCCATCTGTCAATGTACATGATATCGGATAATTATACTCCTTCAACAAAGGAGCACGGAAGAGAAGAAACTGCTGTCAACATGACGTCACTGGAAGATGTAGCAGCGGTCTGAGCTGGCAGAGTTTGGCGTGAGTCAGAACAGGCAGGTAGCTAGCAAATATTACATATTCTGACTCATCAGTCCAAAGCACCTGCTGCCATTTTTCTGTTCCTATGTTTTTGTGCATAGTTGAGACACTTTGTCTTGGTTTTTCATGTTGAAAGTATGACTTATTGGCTACAATTCTTCCATGAAGTCCACTTCTAGCGAGACTTCTCCAAACAATAGATGGGTGTTAATTGGATCCCAGGTATGAGCTGATGGCACTCCTGGACATCTTCTGATTTCTAAGGGAGAGGATCATATGTCTTTCATTTGCTGCACTAGGTTTCGTTAGCCAACCACTGTGTCTGTGATCCTAAAAGTTGCACGTTTATTGGTGCTTCTTCAAAAGAGCTTGACACCCCAATATGCTTTGCCATTTTTCCCTGTGAGAGATGTTGCTGATGCAGTATGACTACCTTGTGCCTTAATGCTGTGCTCAGTCTTTTTCTATGGTGTACGACCTGTGACATGAAACTGTTTCACAATCTCATCTTTGTAGCAGAGTTTGGCTGTTCATATCTCATTTTTAATTCTTTAACAAGGCTGTTTCAGTTAATGATTGTGTTTCCACCTATATATATGAAAATGATTATCACCTGGCTACTCATACACCTGATAATAATCTGACAAAATCCCTGACTTTGTTAAAATGAATTTGAAGAATTGATGCAGTTTTGAAAGCAAAGAGCGGTAACACCTAATATTGATTTGATTTCACTTTTGTTAATTTGCTTAGAATACTCTTAATTGATAGAAAGAAGCTATTAACACTTCTATTTTTGAAAGTATTCTTAATTCACAGTAATTTTTCCACAAATGCTGAAAACTTTTGCACAGTTGTGTGTGTGTGTATATGTAACGGGGGCCAGGGCAGTAGTCGTCGCTCTCAATGGGTGCTTTTTCGTACCCTGGCCTCCCGCCACATAAATACATTGCCTCTGTTGTAGCATACCTTTTAGTCCGCTCTCCTGTCCATCAAGGTCCTCTGTGATCTGTCAGGGCTTCTTCCCTTTCATCTGCACATAATGACAGAGTCTGGATCCATTTTCAATAAATCAACTTTACTCAGTTCTTTACACAGCTCATCCAGTTCAGTCACAGGTACAGCATAAGTTCCTTCACAAAGCATAGCATTTACTTTCCCTGTGCTGTCCCTCACTCCTTCAGGAATATCACAGGGTTGTACCGTTGCCTTCGGTACCTCAGTGCTCTGTCTGGCCAGCCTAACTCGCTTCAGGAGTCCCCTGTCCATTTTGCCCCAGACGATTGGAGTCGATCCCACGTAATTAGCTGTCACCATGTGGATGCTGCCCTGTATTCCTCCACCTCCCGGGTGACTGTTAGTTCCTAGGCCCTGGACTAGCTGGGCTCTTCAGCTTTAACTTTGTGGGGCACAACTGCCCTGTCCGGGCTCCCAGGCTCTACTGACTAAAAGCCAGGAAGCTCACTAACTTATCCCAGTTGGTCCCTCCTAACTATAATAATATAATAATCTTTATTTTTTATATAGCGCTAACATATTCCGCAGCGCTTTACAGTTTGCACACATTAACTAACTAAGAATCCTATTAGTCTATCTTAACCTATTGTGCCCCCTTCTAGTGGGCTAGTCTAAGTACTACGCTTTCCCTATATCTGTACAGTACCGGAACAAAAATATTGTAAATCATAGCAGCATTATAATACAAGGCATTATACAATATATATGTATATATCAGACATTCAAGAGCTTAGAAGCTGGTGCAGGGTATAAACTGTCCTTTATAACCCCTTACATATACATATATACAATATGTGTGTAATAAATAGAAAGTCTACTCCAGTGTCTTGCACCAGGGCTCACTAGGTCCCCAATGAGTTTCTACTTATCAGAAAATCCCACAAGACAATCACTGCTAGAGATGGGGCACCACTATGGCCACTGGCTGGGTGAGTGGCCAGTTAGAACTCATTAATGCGTTGCTGAATCATGTTCTTGTTTTGTGTTTTTCATGAGTAGAACTAATGGGTTAAGGCCAGCTTGCTATTGGAAGGTGACAATAAGCCAGGTTAATAATTGAGAGTTGTCAATTGGACAGCTATCAATTATTCCTATTGTATAAAATGAAAAAAAAATAACACACACACACACACATTAATTAAAAATCATTTTAATGAAATAAATACACAGTTTTTCACCATCTTCTATTGTACTGGTATGGTATGGATACCGCGTCCCTCATCAAGATTTCCTCACTGCTGGACTCTATCCTACAGGTTACTGGCGTAACAGATGCAGTCTGTATCCTAGCCGCCCACATTACCACTATATCACCGGTTGTGTCAAGTCCCTGTACTTTATCCCTCTGTGGATCCACCCCCATTCAGTAGTGTCTGTGACTGATGAAGGTCCATGATGTAGGACCGAAACGTCTCTTTTGTTACTACTGGTGTAGAATATAACTTTTGTGCCGATATATTACACTTAAGTTGAGATGCCGTAGTTCATTTTCTTATAGTTTTTTATAAATTTTCAATTTAGCAAACATAGCAACCAAAAGTAATAACATCATCATTTCATAAGCTGATATATCAAGTATTGTTCTGACTTTAATATCAAAAGAAAAAGAAAGGGAACAACCAATCTTAAGCAGCCATTAAGTCATAGATGTGGCATAATCAAAGCAATATCATCTCAATCTACAGTACATTGGTCACTACTCCGTATTGAATGATGAAATAAAAATGTAAAGAAAGTAACAAAATTATACACTCTAATGGAGCATGGAGCATAGTCGGAATGGTAACAGAGTAGGAGGTCATATATTTGCTTTGTTGTTGCAATTATACCAGGTGAAGGCTATGGGGTGAATGTGATCCATCCTGTTATGTTTCGGTAGCTGAGGAGGACAGGAACAACAGCAGGGCAGCCGAATACCTGAGATGTTGGTAACTGATGGGTTGCAGATTCCTAAACTAACGACACAACTAGAGGTAGCCATGGAGCGTTCCTACGTTGATCCTAGACGCCTCGTCACAGCCTGAGAGATAACTACACCTAAAGGCAGAAAGATGAAAGCTATCTGCCCCGGAGCAGATCCCCAAAGAAAATAGGAAGCCCCCAAACATATAATGGCGGTTAGACAAGATGAAAATACAAACATAGGCAGAAAATAGACTGAGCAAACGCTGGGGCCACAAGCTGACTAAATAGAATAGGACAGGAGAGATTACTTTCTGCAACCCAAAAAACCCTACAAAAATCCAACAATTCTGATTACAAAAATACTGAGATCACACGATCTCGCCACTCACTAAATCAGGTCTGTGTGAACAAAAACCAAGCCGCAGCCGCTGAAAAAAACAGGAAAGAGCAAATGAGCAAATAACAGTGGCTGCAGATAAACTGTGAGGAGCTCGGGCCCCAGGAGGGGACCTGGCTGACCTCCACAAAAGTGCAGAAAACAATGCAAAAAGCAAGCACAAAAATAAAAGCAAAAAATATCTTATCTTAAAGGAGGAGATGCAGGCAAGACTCCAGCAAACTTCCAAATGAACCAGGAACCACAATTGAGACAAGAACAATTGATCACCGGCAACCATCATGGGAGGGAACCTCCCTTATATCAGACCAGTCAGTGAACCCAGATTGCCACTCCTCGCTGAAAGGTTCAGTACTGTCTGTAACCACCAGAGGGAGCCTCTGCTCAGAAACCATCTCTAACACATTCACAACACCATCCCTTATGTGTCGTTACCGACTGAATGAGCTTTGTTGCCATCTCATCCAATTTCCATGGATTTTCTCTATTGTACCCTGTCCTCTAGCCACATCTGTTCATACATATATGTTTGATTAATTGTGGTATATAACTCTTTAATGTTTGGGATAGTATCCGATTTCCAGTGACGAGTAAGCAGTAATTTGGCATGTATAAGTATAATACATATCAGTGTTCTATCCCCTGGGGTATGTCTCCAATACCCACCAGTAACAGTGCCATTTGGGGTGATCCCTTAAGCTTGGATTGTAGTATAGTTTATATCATGTGGAACACCCTGTTCCAATAATGCTTTACTTTACGACATCCCCATAGTATATGGAGCAACGTCCCACGTTCCCCATAATTTCGCCAGCACAGTGGTGAGGACTCTGGGAATATTTGGTGTAGACGCGATGGAACAAAATACCATCTCAGCACTGTTTTCATAAATGATTCTGTGTGTGTGCTACTTCTTAGTGATTTGTGCGCTATTCTCATAGATTTAATCCATTCTTCTGAAGTAATATCCATTCCCAGGTCTCTCTCCCACTGCCCTAGAGGATAAGTTTTTTTGAACACTGATACCTCTTCAATCATCGCATAAATCCTTCTTAGACCTTTCAACTTATTCATATAAACAGCAAATATTCTAGGATTACAGCTCATCGAACTCCAAGAGAGCTTCCTAAGAAGGTGGTTCATTTGAAGATATGAGAAGACATCATTGTCTCTTAGAGAGTATTTAAATTTTAGGGCTGCAAATGGCATCAGATTTTCCCCAGAGTACAATTGATCTATGAAAATTACCCTACTACGTAACCAAGCTGTGACATTTAGATTTGGGATAGCGGTGGAAAGGACTTCCACAGGGATGATGTTCCTAGGTAATCTAGTGCCCTTTCCCGAGCGTTTATGGAATATCTGCCAACTATAAACCGCCGCTTTGGTAAGCGGTAGTAATGTAGCCGGCAGAGGGAGACCTATCAAAGACGCTGCTAGTATAGCTCTGTATGACAATGGGGACATCTGAGATTCTTCCATATGGACCCAATGTGTTTGTGATTGTCCAAGCCAACCTAATGCCAATGTAGAGATCTGAGATGCTATATAATAGTTAGGAATGTCTGGCACTCCCAAACCACCCATCCATTTATCTCTAGATAAAATATGACTGGCTATCCTGGGCTTGTGTCCCGCCCAGATATATGTCGACATCAAACTCTTAATGGCTCTGAAAAAGGTCTGTGGAAGTATTATGGGTAACATCCTGAACAGGTAGAGAAGTTTTGGCAGAAGAAGCATCTTAAGGCTAAGTGCACACGTTCAGAAATGCTTGCAGAATATTCCTGAGCAAAAATGGACATTTTTCGCATTTTTTTTTTCTGCATTTTTGGTGCGTTTTTTTGCGCGGATTTTACGCGTTTTTAGCACGATATTTTTCCTGAACTTTCTAGGTCAATAATATAACTGGAAAAACGCTAGAATTCCGCGAAATTAATGAACATGTTGGTTCTTTTTCCGAGATGCGTTTTTTTCGTGGAAAAAAAACGCACCATGTGCACAAAAATTGCGGAATTCATTCTAAATGATAGGATGCTTAAATCGTGCGTTTTTGACGCATTTTTTCCCGCGAAAAAAACGAAAATAATCCTGAACGTGTGCACATAGCCTAAAAGTTGCAATCCTGCCCAACCAAGAAACTTCAACCTTAGCAAGTCTTTGAGTTTCGGACTTTAAATTAGCAAACAAGGGTTCATAATTAGAAGAATACTAGAAAGAGTGGGATGATGTGACCATAATCCCCAGATATCTCAAACCCTTTGTTTGCCAGTCCAGAGCATACCTATGTTTCAACAAAGACACTGTCTCCATGGATAAATTAAGTGGCAAAGCCTGCGTTTTTTGTGCATTAAGCTTGTAATACGATACTTTCCCAAAATACAGAATTACCTCCATTGCATGTTCTAATGAGTCTATTGGTTGCGATAGTGTCAGTATTACATCATCGGCAAAAAGGGAAATAACGTGTTCTGTTCCCTATTTGTATCCCTGTAATTGAGCACTGAGTTTTTAACATCTGGGCTAAAGGTTCGATTGAGAGTACAAAAATCAAAGGTGACAAAGGGCAGCCTGGCGCGTCCCATTGCTGATTAGAAAATTGTCTGATAGGGCCCCATTAGAAAAGATCCTCGCTGATGGTTGAGAGTATAACGCCTGTATCCCTGAGAAGATGTGTCCAGTGAAGCCTATCTTCCTCAGAACTGAGAAAACAAAATCCCAATGAATGCGGTCAAATGCCTTCTCGGCATCTAACGCTACAAGCAGCGCCTCTGACTTCTTGGCTTCTATGTAGTGTGTTATGTTGAGGATGCGTCTGGTGTTGTCTGCCGCTTATCAATGAATCCCACCTGATCGATTTCTATCAGATCGGGCAGTAAATGGGCTATTCTGTTTGCTATGACTTTTGCATATATTTTAAGGTCGGTATTAAGTAGTGATATGAGTCGAAAATTTTGGGGTTCATCGGATTGTTTTCCAGGTTTTGGAAGGGTCACAATGAGAGCCTCTTGATTTTCTTTGGGAAAAGATCCCTTTTGGAAGGCATCCTGGAAAAAGGGTAGGAGGTGGGGAGTGAGGATGCCTTTGAATGTTATATAGTAGGCATTAGTAAGGCCATCTGGTCCTGGTGATTTACCTTTTAGGTAGGGATTTTATAGTTTGAGCTATTTCAGTAAAAGTGATCGGAGTATTAAGGGTCGTTAATTGTTGTTCCGAAATTTCGGGCAGGTGGATAGTATCCACGAAGGATTGTATATCCTTATTTGAGGGCTGATAAGTAAATGGGTCTTGTTTTAAGTTATATAGCTCCCTGTAGTAGTCTTTGAACCTGTTAGCTATTTGCCTTGGATCAGTGATTTTGCCTATCCGCTGTTTGTCCCATAT
Organism: Oophaga sylvatica; assembly: GCA_033576555.1. Lineage (NCBI taxonomy): Eukaryota > Metazoa > Chordata > Amphibia > Anura > Dendrobatidae > Oophaga > Oophaga sylvatica. The sequence goes on from JARQOD010000001.1 coordinate 470,659,516, forward strand.
ATATGGGATTCTCCCATTTATTTCTTTAGATTTGAGTCGTGACGCTAGTAGTTTGCCCTCTGTTATTTTGTGAGTAGTTTGCTGCTTTAGTTTTCTTTAGTCGTTTTTCATAATCCATAAGCAAACACTCTCTAAGTTGTTGTCTTAAATTCTTAAGTTTCTCTGACAAAGTATGAGACGGTGATGAGCTGTTTTGTAATTCAATAGATTTAATATCAGTTGTCAGCGATGTTATTAATTTTGTCCTGATCTTCTTGACCATATGGCCTAGTTTTATGAAAGTGCCTCTTATGAAGGCCTTATGGGCGTTCCAAATGAGACCTGGAGAGACCTGTGGGCTACTATTGAGTTGAAAATATTCCTCTAGGTCTTTGCCTATTGTTTTATTGTATTCTGGATGAGTTAATAAAAATTCGTTGCATCTCCAGAGGAATGTTGGAGAAAAATTATTCTTTTCAGCTATTGACAGAGAAATGGCCGCGTGATCTGACCAAGTGATGGTTTCTATGGATGCTCCAGTTACAGCCATTAAAAGTTCTCTATCTATAATAAACATGTCTATCCTAGAATAGCTGTCATGTACGTTCGAGTAAAAGGAAAAGTCTCTTTCAGGCTAAGTTCACACGTTGCGGAATTGCCGCGGAAATTTCCGCGGCAATCCCGCACTTCTCCCGCAGGAAATACGCACGTTTTTTTTATGCTGATTCCCGCCAGAATAATAGCGTTTTGCAAGCGTAATTAGCTTGCAGAATGCTAGCGTTTTCCTAGCGATCTGTAGCATCGCTTGGAAAACTGATTGACAGGTTGGTCACACGAGTCAAACATAGTGTTTGACACATGTGACCAACTTTTTACTATTGATGCCGCCTATGCCGCATCAATAGTAAAAAGATCTAATGTAAAAATAATAAAAAAAATAATAAATAATGATATTCTCACCTTCCGGCGGCCCCCGCAGCCTTCCCGCCTTCAGCGAAGCTCCCGGCAACTCCCGGTCCCAGGAGTGCTTTGCGACAAATCACACCGATGACGTGGCATCTCGCGAGACCGCTATGCCATCTGGGTGATTCTCGCAAAGGACTCTTGGGACCGGAAGTTGCCGGGAGCGTCGCTGAAGGCGGGAAGGCTGCGGGGGCCGCGGGAAGGCTGCGGGGGCCGCCGGAAGGTGAGAATATCATTATTTTTTATTTTAATTATTGTTTTACCAGGGATATGGTACCCAGGGCCTGGAGGAGAGTCTCCTCTGCTCCAGACCCTGGGTACCATCCGCACATGAACCGCTTACATTGCGCATGGTGGGCACAGCCACATGCGGAAAGTAAGCGGTTCAATGCATTCCTATGGCGGCGGAATCACCGCGATTACGCTAAATTAATGAACATGTTGCTATTTTTTCCGCGAAGCGTTTTTTTCGCGGAAAAAAACGCAACATGTGGCCAAAACATGCGGAATCAATTAACATGTATAGGATGCTTAATGCTTGCGTTTTTATCGCGTTTTTACCGCGGAAAAACCGCGAAAAAAACGCAATTATTCCTGATCGTGTGCACTTAGCCTCAGAGCTGTGCAGTGCTCTCCAAGCATCATACAGATCATTTTGCCACAAAATTTTCCCTAAAGACATATGTCTGTGCGAGGTTCTGTGTGATGTGTCCATGTGCGGGTCAGCAATTATATTGAAATCACCACAAATCAAAAGTCTCCCTTGTTTAACTGCGTTCGTTAGTCTTAAAATTTTCCTGAAAAATTTAATTTGACCTTCATTCGGAGCATAGACATTAGCTATTGTGTAAGGTTCATTATTCAACATACAAATAAGAATAAGGTACCTCCCTTTAGGGTCTGTAATGGTCTGAATGACATTTACCGCAATAGTATGTTTTATAGCAATTAGGACCCCCCTTGACTTAGATTGGTGATGTGAGTGTATAATAGAAGGATACGTTCTATGACCAATTCTATATGCATCCCTCTGCAGCAAGTGAGTCTCTTGAGCACAAAACACATCCGCTGACAGAGAAGTGGCTTCCTTCCACATGTGGGCCCTTTTTTGTGGCATGTTTAACCCTTTTATGTTCATAGATATTATTTTAATCCCCAGTTATCATGTGTGGTGGTGCTATAAGTTCACTTACCCCCTGGTAGTGTGGATGATACTTTTGTGGAACTCTGACACTCCATCATTAGGATCTCTGTACCTTTGTAGCTCCTACTCCAATTCCTAAATAAAACTAAGTTAAACAAGCAATCAAACATAAACGAATAAATCATTCTTTGACTAAGAACAGAACAAGTGGATATGACAAACGTCTGATCCATTTTTGGGGTCAGCAGTTTATATTGTTGCCAGGAGGGGATTCTTTCATGAATCCGGGTCTATCCCGCTTAAGAGAAAGATGTTCAGCGGTTCCTATGTTTGACTGCCTGCTTTTTTCCAGTCATCCGCAATCTGTGTAGGAGACCTCTGAGGTAAAGACAGAGGAGCAGATGTAGTTATGCCCCATTCTTGAAGAACCTTAACACCTTCTTCTGCTGTAGATACTGTATGAGTAGCATTTTTGTAGAATATGATGAGACGTACAGGAAAGCCCATTCTGTATAAAATCTTATTTTCCCAGTTGTAATAGGGATAAATTGTCTTCTAAGTTGCAAAGTCAGCGGAGAGAGGTCTACATATACAGAAATCATATGGAACGGATCAGGGAGTTTTCCCATTTTCCGTGTTGTAGTCATGACATTTTCTTTAGTTTCGTAAAAGTTTATTTTTGCCAGAACGTCCCTGGGTACGGATTCGTCCAAATGCCGCGGGCGTGGAAGTCTATGAGCCGATCAATGGTCAGATCCACAGGGGTACTATCAGGTAGAAGGGCTTTTATTATATCCCGAATATATTGTTTGAGCTTTTGAGAGGGAACATTTTTGGGTATACCCCTAAACTTAAGGTTATTACGGCGAGATCTATCTTCAAGATCCGTCATTTTTTTTTCATCATTTGGACTTCCTCTACCAATTTGTAGTGAGCGTCTATCAAATCATTGTGGGAGGATGTAAACTGGCCCATTTTGTGTTCTATATGATCCACCCTGGTTTCCACCTCATTTACTGGAGACTTGATAGGGTGTATGATTTGCATCATGATGAGCTGCATAGATTGGTTAAGTGCTTGCAATATTTGTTTTAGGGTGCATTCAGTGACTGGGGTATCTGATGCTGGCAAAGAATCCAGAAAGTCATTAGCAATAACATGCGAATCTGCCGGTACAGGACTATCACCCACCTCTGTGGACTGGGCTGTTCCCTCATTCAGTTGGGGCTGCTGGCGTCCGGCACTCTGAGGGTTAAGCTGAGAGTAACCCTGCTTCTTCTGACAGGGCCCCTCAGCTTTATCTGCATGCAGGATCTTCTGTTCTGCTGTTGGGCTTCTCACACAGCCTTCTGATAAGGGAGAGGGACAGGGAGAAGGATGGCTGCTGTGTGTCCCTGCCAAGGAGGTAGGAGCTTCTACCCTCTGTCCTTTCTCCCCCTGTCTGCTCTGTGTCTGTGGAAGCTCAGCGCCATCTTGGAGCCTTGGTCTCTGTTTTACAGGGCTCTGTCTGCTGTGAGTCAGTAATGTCCATCTTTGTCTGCCCTCTGCCCTTCTGAATCTCCTCCAGGTCCCCTTTGTCACAGTGTGGCTGCTGCTGGGGAGAGGTGCCATCCCTGCTGCTCAGAGACTGTGGAGAGGAGGGGCTGCTCTGCTGAGAATCAGCCCTGCTTGCATGCTGTGTGAGGGGGTCAGCGCCATGTTTGGAGATTGCAGCTCTCTTTCTTGATCTGGAAAAGTACATTTTCATGGCTTGTTTGGGCTGTGGGATTTTGCTTTTACCTCTTTTAAGCATCCTGGAGGCTTCACCCTTCCACAGAGCAGTGTAGGTACCATGATGTAGCTGTATTCAGTCGCTTTTAGCAGGATAGACAAGGAGCTGTGCAACTACACGTCCATTCCTCCTGGCAGCCAAGCCACGCCCCCTATCTCCAAAGTTGCATTTTTATGCCCTTAAACCAAAGCATTGTCTCACACACAATAGTTAATAAATAACATTTCTCCCATGTCTACTTTACATCAGCACAATTTTTTTTAAAACTTATAAACGTCCTAACAAAAAAAAGAAAAAATAAGGTTAAAAGTTGACCACATCACATTTGAAGTGACTTTGACTGGCCTATATGATAGAAAATACCAAAAATTTACATAATTCTAAAAACTGCACCCCTCAAGGTGCTCAAAACCACATTCAAGAGATTTCACCCCTTTGCGCCGCAGCCCTTTTTCGTTTTTGCAGCAGACACAACATATTATTGGACATTGCCAACACAGGACAATAATACATAGCACAATGCAATACAACAGTAACATCTTTCACAGTACACATATTGGGTTCATAGGCACACCATCTGGGTATCAAACAGGAGAGAGGGAGAGAGAAGCAATGAGGTCCTCCACCACCTCCTTACACACACACATCACTATAAACTGAAGTTCTGCAGCTGTCATGTATAGTGTACAGTTCCTATAGCGTCTTGTGCTTGGGTGCGAGGAAAACACATGAGACATAGGTTGATATGAAATGACTTGTATTACTTCATACAAGCATGCAGAAAAGGTCACACAGTTTGCAGAAACAGAGGCAGGAGAACACAGCAGGCCAGAGTAACTTCAAGCTCTACAGTAACTCTCCAAGCAGGTTCAGGATCTCTTCTCTGTACCGTAATTCCTCTGCAAACATGGATTCACCAGACAGCAGGTTTCCAAAGTCCAAAAGTGTTCCAAAGTTCCTCAGTAGGAAATAGCTGGAGTCCAAAATCCTAGGTTTCCAGGAGTCAGGTCACAGGCTGACTGAGGCTTGATTCAGGAGCACTGATTGTTCAGCTGAGGCTGCTTAAGAAGCAAGAGGGAGAGAATCAGGGCGGGAACATGAAAACTGGAAACTCCATATTAACTGAGGGCAAGAGCTGCAGAAAGACAGAAAGCAAAATGGCCGACGGAAAACTGAGTTTCAAGGAACATGTCAAAAGAGACAAAGAACCTTACATTACTCCCCCCTTAAGGACAACCTCCGGTTGACCTCAGACCAGGCTTGTCAGGGTACCTCTGATGAAACTGGCGGAGCAGGCGAGGAGCATTTACATTATTGACTGGTTCCCATGAGTTGTCCTCCACTGGGTAGCCTGCATTATCAAATATTGTAATGATTCTGTACACCTGAATCTAGAATCCTTTCCACCATTTAATTCTTCCCGACACGACCAGCACTGGGTCAGGGCAAGGAGAGAGCGTCCAGGAAACGTATTGGGTGTTGCAGCCTTTATAGGGATACATGAAAGACATGTGGATTCTCTAAGTTCTGGGCAGTTGAAGACGACAAGCAACAGCACTTTAATCTTACGATCTTATAAGGTCATGTACTATGTTCCAATTTAGACGATGGAATCTTTATTTTAAGATTTCTGGTTGAAGCCAGACCAAATCTCCTACCTTGAAAGCTGGTGCAGGTTTACGAAAATTATCTGCTGCTTTCTTGTACCTTTCCTGAGCCAATTCTAGATTTCCTTTAGAAGATCCATATTCTTTTGTAAAGAAGTGATTCTTCAGCCACTGCCGGCAAGGGCGTATCTATGGGAAATCGAGGAAGAATGTTAGGATGATAACCTAGATTGGAGTAAAAAGGAGACTGCTTAGTGGAGGCGTCTGAGAGTTGTTATAAGAGAACTCAGCAGGGAAGTTAGATCCACCCAATCATCCTGTAGGTGCAGATAAAACAGCGGGATATGCTCCAGGGTTGATTGTTCGTTCTGTCTGTCCATTAGTCTGGGATAAAAGCAGAAGAAAGGTTTACTTTAATGTCCAATGCGGCACAGAAATTTGCCAAAACCTTGAAGTGAATTGCACCCTCGATCCGAAATGACCTCATCCGGTACTCCATGTAAGCGAACACATTCTTAATCATCAAATCTGATGTCTGTTTGCAGTGGGTAGCCGACACAGGGATAAAATGAGCTGCCTTGTAGACATCAACCACCACTAGAATGGTGTTCTTTCCCTTGAGAGTTGGTAACTCCACAATGAAGTCCATAGAAATGGATCCCACGGGCGGGACGGGTGGGAAAGGGTTGCAACAGACCAGTGGTGAGGAGCGAGTGTTTTTGCATCTTGCACAGACTTCACATGAAGTGACATAGTTTAAAACATCTTTCCTGTAAGTGGGCCACCAAAAGAAACGAGAAAGAAATTCTTGTGTCTTTAGAATTCCCCTATGCCCGGCTATCTTGGAATCGTGGATGAGTTGCAATACTCTCAATCTGACTGTTTCAGGTATATACAGACGTTGTCCCTGAATCCACACACCATTCTTAAAGACAAGACTTACGTCCCTTGGGGGTTGAGCCAACAAAGAATCCGCATGGTATGCTTCCTTGATGTCCTTAAGTAGGTCTTGATTATGAATCACTCCCAGGAATCTAGAGTCAGGAAGAATAGTCTTAGGAGGAGTAAGTGGACGTGTCTCTGCTGAATGAATCCTAGAGAGTGAATCAGCCTTTCCATTGCGCGATCCTGGTCTATAAGAAATTACAAAATTAAATTGGTTTAGGAAAAGATTCCAGCGAGCCTGGCGAGGAGTCAGGCACTTAGCCGACCTGATAAATTCAAGGTTACGATGGTCTGTCAGGACGACTATTTGCTGTGCAGCTCCCTGAAGAAGGTGTCTCCATTCCTTGAAGGCGGCAATAATGGCCAACAATTCTCTATTGCCCACATCGTAGTTCCTCTCAGCCGAAGACAACTGCTGGAAAAGAAGGCACAGGGATGCAAGACATTCTTCTCACCTGTTCTCTGAGAGAGTATAGCTCCAACGGCACAGTCTGAAGCATCCACCTCTATTATGAAGGCAAGCTCGGGTTGGGATGTACTAAGATAGGTGCGGTGGTAAATTTGTCCTTTAAACAGGAAAATGCTTCCTGAGCTTGCGGGGTCCAGGAGAACCTAGACTGTTTCCGGGTAAGTTGGGTGATAGGTGACACTACCTCAGAGAAATTCCTAATGAAACGTCTATAGAAGTTGGCAAACCCGATGAAGCGCTGCACCTCCTTCACATTTCTAGGAATTGGCCAATCCTTGATGGCTTGGGTCTTGCTTCCATCCATACTAATCCCTTGCGTAGATAGTACATACCCCAGAAATTGAATTTCGGTCCTATGGAATTCACACTTTTCAAGTTTGATGTAGAGATGGTTTTGTCTTAGGCGTTCTAAGACCATTCTCACATGTCCATGATGTTCCTCTGTGGAGTTAGAAAAAATTAGAATATCATCCAGATAAATCACCACAAATGTATCTAGGAGATCCCTGAAGATGTCATTCACCAAGTGTTGGAAAGTGGCTGGGGCGGTACTCAGACCAAAAGGCATAACTAGATATTCGAAGTGTCCATAGCGTGACCTGAATGCAGTCTTCCATTCATCCCCAGGTCTAATACGGACCAAGTTATAGGCCCCACGGAGATCCAGTTTAGAGAAAATTTTGGCGTGCCGCACTCTCTCCAACGACTCAGGGATTAAAGGCAATGGATAACGGTTTCTAATAGTAACCTTATTGAGTTCCCTATAGTCTATGCAGGGTCTCAGAGATCCATCTTTCTTCTTCACAAAGAAGATGGGTGCACCTGCGGGAGATGAAGAGGGGCGTATGAAGCCTTTGGCTAGATTTTCATCTATGTAGTCCTTCAAAGCTTTTAGCTCGGGCCCCGCTAGGGGGTAGATCTTACCAAAAGGTATCTCGGCTCCAGGCAATAATTCGATTGGACAATCATATGGACGGTGAGGAGGAAGCTGATCAGCGTTCTTCTTGTCACATAAATCCACATAGTCCTGGTATACAGCTGGTAGTTCAGGGACTGACATGGTTCCTTTAGGAACAGAGCAAGCTGAAACTCCTTGACTCATCTGTTTCTCCGGAAAGTGTAATTCCTTGGTCTCCCAGTTAATCGTAGGATTCTGCGCCTGCAGCCATGGTAGCCCTAGAATAATGGGAAAGTGGGGAGAAGAGATAAGCATAAAAGACATTTTCTCCTGATGATCTTTACCCATAAGGACCCTCAAAGGCTCTGTTTCCTGATCCACTGGTCCAGAGGTCAGCAGGGAGCCATCCACAGTCTCCATCTGTACTGGAGTAGCCTTCTTCACTGAACGTATCCCCTGTTTCAGAGCAAAGGAGATATCCATAAAATTTCCACTTGCTCCTGAGTCAATCATAGCAGAGCTAGACACCCAGACTGAGTCCACCCAGAGTTTGATGGAAAGGAAGCAATGAGAATTATTTCTTTTACAACTCAGCTGGGACACCGCTGAGGAAACTTGAAAAATTGCAGCGTTTATACCGTCATTGTCCCCAGAACTAACAGAGTTTAAGTCCGAAAAATCAAGATCTCTTGCAGCAGATCTCTCTGGAGTCTGAGGCTCGGACATGACAGAGCTCCTCTCGCAACACTCACAGTGAATGACTGCTGCAGTAGTCTTACGAGAATGGCTGGGCAGTTTATAATGAAGTGCCCTGACTTACCACAGTAAAAACATAGATTTTCCTTTATACGATGTTCTTTGCGTGCATCACTAACCCGTCTTTGTAAAGAGTCCACCTGCATGGGTTCAGGTTCTGGTTCCCTTGTGATCCTACTCAAAGGTTCCTTAGCTGAGGAGGGAGGTAGGAAAAGGTTAGTGCGATTATTTTCGAACCATCTCTCTTGTCTGCGTTCAGTCAGACGAGCATCAATACGGATACAATAGTTAATAAAGTCACCTAACGCAGTGGGAGGGTCGGCACGAGCAAGTTCATCCTTAATCAGTGGAGACAACCCTTTCCGAAAAATAGATTTTTTGGCGGAAGTGTCCCAAGTGGTATCAAGAGCCCATCTCCTGAAATCCAAGGCATATTCGGCTACTGAACGCTTACCTTGGTGCAAAGTTAACATGGCTGCTTCAGCTGTTGCACCTCGGTTGGGGTCATCAAACACCTGCCCCATGGCTGAAATAAAAGCATCAAGGTGATTCAAACAATCATCCTCAGTCTCAATCAGAGGGTTTGCCCACATCAAAGCCTTATTGGTAAGCAACATGATTATAGTAAGCACTTTGGATCGTTCAGTGGGAAATTGTGAAGCATGTGCAGAGAAAAATAGATTGCATTGGTTAATAAATCCCCTGAATTTCTCACGTTCACCGCCAAAACGAAAAGGAGGTAATTTGGGGATCCCAGAACTCGGGTTATGGCAGGAGCCTGGGCTCGTTCCTCTAGAGCCTCAATCCTGGCTCGCAAGTCCTGGGTAGTCTGTCCAAACACTTGCAAATTATGATTAGTGAGGTCCTTTAGGCTTGCAAAACGGGTTTTTAAAGTCTGTACATCTGAAAGGATTGTATCAGTCACTCCGCAAAGTTCCTTTATGCGGGCCTCCATCTTCCAGATCTTTTAAGGCAGAAGTGCTGGAAGGAGAAGAGGAAAGGAAAAAAAAAAACAATAGTGTTTACCTGTGGTAACACTCCAGAGTAAAATTTTAAGGGAATGCGCTCACCTGGAATGGTTGTGAGAAGTCACAACCACTGTCATCACATAAGGTATTAAACGGACATCTGATATCCACAGTCACAGCAGACACGGCTTTCCCAGACCCAGCAGACACTAAACATTGGCTCCTGAATCTTGTCATGTATAGTGTACAGTTCCTATAGCGTCTTGTGCTTGGGTGCGAGAAAAACACATGAGACATAGGTTGATATGAAATGACTTGTATTACTTCATACAAGCATGCAGAAAAGGTCACACAGTTTGCAGGAACAGAGGCAGGAGAACACAGCAGGCCAGAGTAACTTCAAGCTCTACAATAACTCTCCAAGCAGGTTCAGGATCTCTTCTCTGTACCGTAATTCCTCTGCAAACATGGATTCACCAGACAGCAGGTTTCCAAAGTCCAAAAGTGTTCCAAAGTTCCTCAGTAGGAAATAGCTGGAGTCCAAAATCCTAGGTTTCCAGGAGTCAGGTCACAGGCTGAATGAGGCTTGATTCAGGAGCACTGATTGTTCAGCTGAGGCTGCTTAAGAAGCAAGAGGGAGAGAATCAGGGCGGGAACATGAAAACTGGAAACTCCATATTAACTGAGGGCAAGAGCTGCAGAAAGACAGAAAGCAAAATGGCCGACGGAAAACTGAGTTTCAAGGAACATGTCAAAAGAGACAAAGAACCTTACAGCAGCAGCTGTGGTGTATTGTATCACATAATACACCTCAGCTGCTGCAGAACCTCAGTCTACAGTGATGTATATGTAGACACACACTTCACCTCACAGTACTCCTATGTCAGGGGTAATATAGGGGCATGTGCTGGACAATGAGGCTGAGCGGTACCAACTCTGGCTGTGAGGTTAGATTATAAAGCACAGGGAGCTGTCAAGTTTAGTAGCGGTGCAGGTAAACAAAGTGGGTGCAGGGAATGAAGTGAAATTTGGGAATAATGACAGGAAGCAAAAAAAAAACTATGTATAAAGGTATTGTATATCACAATACAGCACAGAATAGCTTAAAAACAAAATTTGGATTATGGGTTCGTACAGCCTCTTAATATGTTTGCCCATGCAATGGCATTAGCCCCTTAACGACCGTCGATACGCCTTTTAACGGCGGTAGTTAAGGGTACTTAAATCACCGCGCCCAGGGGTGAACCTAGGCTCTCTGCTGCCTGGGCCAACTACAAAATACCCCCCCCCCGTAGTAAAATCAGCACAAATAAATCTGGTTTACTCTTTACTAGCCTAACCTGACACACATGTAAAATACATACACTTTTAAATAGGAATATATTTGAATTATCAATCTTTACACTTCTTCAGGGATTCAATGCCGCCTGAGGTGAAGTGATCAACTTGCTTCATTTTAGGTGCGCACCAGGCCAGGGAACAGTGCTTACTGTAGCGCTTCTTCCCCGGTGGCCGTCCATGTGGTACTGATGCGGCACACAGTTGCCACACGTATTACACACATGGACACGGATATCTCCACTAACGGTTTTTCCGATACTGGAAATATCAGGATGTGTGAAACCAGCCTAAAGCCACATTCACACTTTCAGTATTTGGTCAGTATTTTACCTCATTATTTGTAAGCCAAATCGGGAGTTGGTGAAAAATCCAGAAGTGATGACGTGTTTCTATTATATTTTTCCTCTGATTGTTCCACTCCTGGTTTTGGCCTACAAATACTGAGGTAAAATATTGAACGTGTGAACGTGGCCTGATTTCTGCTACTTCTGACTCCGCAGACAGTTGCAGTCACAAGATGGCGCCGATAAAAGGTGGAAATGGTGACATTATACACAGGAGCTCTGTAAATAGTGTCAGCGTATAGGTAATACAGTGATCACCAGTGACATTATACACAGGAGCTCTGTAAATAGTGTCAGTGTACAGGTAATACAGTGATCACTGGTGACATTATACACAGGAGCTCTGTATATAGTGTCAGTGTACAGGTAATACAGTGATCACCAGTGACATTATACACAGGAGCTCTGTATATAGTGTCAGTGGCTGGTACTATGGGCTCACTGACTGGTACTGAGAAAAGGAAAGAAAGAACAGAGAGATAGAAAGAAGAAAGGAAGAACAGGAAGAGAGAGAAAGAACAGATAAAAAAGAGAGAATGGAGAGAGAAAGAGGGGAAAGACAGAAGAGACAGAAAGAGGGAACAGAGAAAGAAAGGAGAGAGAATGGAAGAACAGAGAGAAAGAAAGAGGTGAAAGAAAGAACAGAGAAAGAAAGAGGAAAGAAAGAACAGAGAGAAAGAAACGGAGAGAGAAAGAAAGATTCTATAAAGATACTACAGCAGCCCGGCTCCCACTGTAGTGCCCACCTGAGCCTCCTGGTGCAGGAGATATCATGATCCACTCACATGGCAGACATCCCCGATTCCAAGGTGATCCCGCTGTCGGAGGAGGACATGGTGATGGATCTGAAGCATTCCCTGAAGTGCCTCCATGGTTCCGTCACAATCTCCTCCTGTAATTACCTCATTTCCGGTCAGCTTCCAGCACATCACTTCCAGTGGAATGTCACGTGCGAGTTTTAAAGTGCTCCTCGGGGATCCGCCGTGTACTCCTGTGTCCGGGAAAAGTAAGCTCCCGGCCGGGACAGCGCAGCAGACTTTCAAAATCGGGACTGTCCTGCTGGATCTGGGATAGTTGGGAGGTATGAATGCTCCCCACCATACACCGACCTCGCACATGCACGGCTCCGCACACCTCATACACACACGGTTCCACTTTGTATGCCTCGTACACACACGGCTCCTCTCCGCACACCTCGTACGCACGCGGCTCCTCTCCGCACACTTCGTATGCATGCGGCTCCGCTCCGCACACTCCGTACGCACGCGGCTCCACTCCACACACCTCGTACGCACGCGGCTCTGCTACATCCACCCTGTAAACCCCTCCTGACCCCACACATATACTTCCCTCATCCAGCACCATGACAACCAGGACAGCAGAGTCCTGCATACACTGAGGGCGGCCCCTGATCATATGACACCTGACTACTCCCCTCCTGTGACCTCATCACAGGTCCTGTGCACACAGAGCAGCAATACATGAGCAACAGGAGCAGATACAGAAGAGGAGAATCTGCCGCCCTCTATCTTCAGGGAGGGACCGCCGCCTGAGGCAGAGAGCTCAACTCGCCTCATGGTAGGTGCTGTGGAAAAAGTTTATAGCGCCGCCCAGAGTCGGATTTTCTCCGGGGTCTCTAGCCGAGATCCCAGAGAACATGATTCGGGTCGGTTTTTACCGACCCTGCTCTTGTGATCACCGTTATTAACCATATTACGGCGACCGCAAAAATAAAAAGAAAGCAGATTCGCGGCTTATCTTTCTCTCTCCTCTGATGTGATCACACATCAGAGGAGAGAGAAATAGGGTCCCCGATTTCTTCCCCCCCGGTGTACCAGTGTGCCCGCCGAATCTGCCGTCTGGCAGATTCATTCATTCATTCAAGGTACATTTTGATCACTGTTAAACCCTATCACAGTGATCAAAATAAAAGAAAAAATAGTAAATTACCCCCTCCTTTATCACCCCCTTAGTTAGGGAAATATAAATATATTTTCTTTATTTTATTATTTTCATTTTTCCATTAGGGTTAGGGTTGGGATTAGGGTTAGGGGTGTGTTAGGGTTGGAGCTAGAATTGAGGGGTTTCCACTATTTATTCACATCAGGGGGTCTTCAAACACGAAATGGCATTCAAAAAGTCAAATGGTGCTCCCTCCCTTACGAGCCCTGCTGTGCGCCCAAACAGTGGTTTACCCCAACGTATGGGGCATCAGCGTACTCAGAACAAATTGCACACCAATTTTAGGGTTCTAATTTCTTCTGTGGGAAAATAAAAAATAGCGGGCTAAAAAATCATTTTTGAGGAAAAAAATGATTTTTTATTTTATTTTCACGGCTCTGTGTTTATAAACTTCTGTGAAGCACTTGGGGGCACATCAAGGGCTCTGCAAACACAACATGACACCCGCAAGAACATTCCAAGTCTGCATTGCAAAATGGCGCTTCTTCCCTTCCAAGCTCTCCCATGCGCCCAAACAGTGGTTTCCCCCCCCCCCCCACATATGGGGATCAGCTTACTCAGGAAAAATTGCACAACAACTTTTGTGGTCCATATTTTCACGGCTCTACGCGATAAACTTCTGTGAAGCACTTGGAGGTTCAAAGTGCTCACCACACATCTAGATAAGTTCCTTAAGTGGTCTAGTTTCCAAAATGGGGTCACTTGTTGGGGGGTTTCCACTGTTTAGGCACATCAGGGCTCTCCAAACCCGACATGTTGTCCAGCCAATTCTGCGTTGAAAAAGTAAAACGGCGCTCCTTCCCTTGCGACCTCTGCCATGCGCCCAAAAAGTGGTTTACCCCCACATATGGGGTATCTGTGTATTCAGGAGAAATTGCACAATTGTGGTTCATTTTCTCTTTTAACACTTGTGAAAATAAAAAAATTGGTTCTGAAGTAAATTTTTTGCAAAAAAAGTTAAATGTTAATTTTTTTCCTTCCACATTGCTTCAGTTCCTGTGAAGCACGTAAAGGGTTAATAAACTTCTTGAATGTGGTTTTAAGCACCTTGAGGGGTGTAGTTTTTAGAATGGTGTCACTTTTTGGGTATTTTCTATCATATAGACCCCTCAAAGTGACTTCAAATGTGATGTGGTCCCTAAAAAAAAAAAAAAAAAAAAAAATGGTGTTGTAAAAATGAGAAATCGCTGGTCAACTTTTAACCCTTATAACCTCCTAACAAATAAAAATTGTTTCCAAAATTGTGCTGATGTAAAGTAGACATATGGGAAATGTTATTTATTAAGAAATTTGTGTGATGTATATCTCTCTAATTTTAAGGGCATAAAAATTTAAAGTTTGAAAAGTGCTAAATTTTCTAAATTTTCGCCATATTTTCCTTTATTTTCATAAATAAACGCAAGTCATATCAAAAATTTTTTACCACTAATGTGAAGTACAATATTTCACGAAAAAACAATCTCAGAATCAGTGGGATTCGTTAGTGTTCCAGAGTTATAACCTCATAAAGTGATCAAAAAACCTAGCACTCAACTTCAGTATTTTTGGACAGAAATTTATTATTATGTATAGAACAGCCTGTAAAGCTTATATGAGATCGGGCTGTGAGTCCCCTGACACGGTATCCACCGCATGTCCCACTGTGTCAGGGGACTCACAGCCCAATCTCATATAAGCTTTACAGGCTGTTCTATACATAATACTAAGACAGCGATGCACTCCAGGCTCTTGACCTGAGAACCATATGTTCCTCTCTTAGTAAGGCACGTAACTGAAGAAGGTCATCACTGACCGAAACGTTTTGTGTACTACAATAAATTTCTGCCCAAAAATACTGAAGTTGAGTGCTAGGTTTTTTGATCATATATGTCTATGGTTTGGGAACCTAAACCTTAGCACCATTTTTCTAAGTCGTGCGCACGGTGTTTCTTTCTACATAACCTCATAAAGTGACCGTGGTCAGAATTGTAAAAATTGGCCTGGTCATTAAGCTGCAAATTGGCTCTGTCACTAAGGGGTTAACTTGGTTTGACCAGTCATTCAGTGCTGAGAGTCCCTTTAAGGGGGGATCAGGGTCAGGCATGATATTGCCTATTGTGATTTTGGTTTATCCTGCGTTATCAGTTATGTATGAAGGTGATCGCTCTCGCTGTAATCCTGCCTATGTTAATGAGCCTTCATAAAAACTAAAATCAAATGTTAAAACTGGAGACAAAAAAGCGCAAATAGGGTCTTATCTGATAACCAGGTGGTATAAAATATCATAGGTTCGCTCACTTGATAGGGTTGTGACAGTCACAACTCCTATAGAAGCATGTACAAGCTACTGCAGGACCACCAAGGATATACGATGCAATGAATGACGAATACAGTGATTCAGAGTACACACTGCCCAAGATTCAAAGGTACGATCATACACAGCGGTGAAGTATGAATGTGGTTTATGTCAACGCGTTTCAAGGTTTTCAAACCTCTTCATCAGGACCAAAACATAAAGATTATTGTGGCTTGGTTCTAATGAAGAAGCTTGAACACCTTGAAATCCGTTGACATAATAAACAGCATTCATGCTTCATAAAAACTCAGGCTGTCTGAGTTGAAAATAGAACCTCAGTGACCAGTGTGAAAACTGTAAATTACTAAAAATAATAATATATTGTGACACCCTTCTGATTGCCATAGTAGGTGTTTTCTGATGTTGCCTTTTCTGTAACACCCTTGCTGTTTTCCTTCTGTCTACAGACATACTCAATATACAACACTAAAGTCTGCAGCGTTCTGTACTGACATGGCTTCAGTCGACCTACAGCAGAGAATTTGGGCTTTAGGGCTGTATAACATGCGCTAATATGCCAGGTTATTATGACTGACATCTGTGTGCAAGAGTTTATTTTTATGTTAGACTTCCTTCAAGTCTCCTCACAAGATAATACGTCATCAATTATCCAGTGCAGATGTCGGTGTCATTTCTATGCTTATTATACTTTTTTTTTCACTTTCTCATTTGAAGCTTCAACATGTCCCAGTCTACAGGGTTATTATTTCTGCTGTTTATTTACTGTCTCCTTTGAAGCTAAATTGCCTCTATGTTACCTACCATACTCCATGTGATTTTATGATCCTGTTTGATATCTTCATCTATAGTTGTGTATGTTTTTTTTTTTTTTTTTTTTTTTTTGTTATTTCATCCAGCACCTTCCCCCATCAGTGTTTTGGTCCTTATTTTTTTATTATCAGTGTTTACTCAAATTTTCTCATATAAAAAAAAAAGTTACTCCTGCGTCTACTACCAAAAAGACAGTTTTGCTAATTTTTCATTAAGATGCACATGTGTTGTCCAAATTTTTCATTGACCCATGGACTTGTACTGAATTACTATGTTTCTTTTTTCCTAGGACACACTGTTGAAGGAAAACAAAAAAGTGAATTTTAGTAGTGTTATCTGTGAAAAACACTGAGTAGATGTATAATAAAATGCAGTGGCGTGTTAAATTTACTAGTTCCCCTGTAAAAGTTAAATAGACGCTCCTCAGTTATGTTTGTTTTCTATGAAACATACAAATGTGGATTTTTGTATTTATTTTTTTTTTCCCTGTTACAACCCAGCATCTATTCATTGTGTATGTGCAAGGACCTGTGATCACATGGGTAGATCTGCAGGTCCGCAAGTCTGTAAAAGTGTGCTGATAATGGTACGAGCTGCTGATTTTTTAAAAAAGATTGTGCGTGTATCTCTTTCTCTCGAATCTCTATTAAGGAGCTTTTTGAGATGGCCGAAACTATGTAGCTGCTGGAGATAATCATTGTTTTTCAAAAAGTGTAATCAACCAGCCGAAGAGAAGT
>JARQOD010000001.1:470676605-470746414 GCA_033576555.1 Oophaga sylvatica
AATTGAAAGAAATTCAAGATTATCTGAAACAGCTGAGATTCCCGAATTATTTACACTCAATCAGCCAGTCCCCAAATCTCCAAATATGTGTATTACATGAAGTGACAGAAGAAATTTACCAAACACTAGGTTAAACAAAGTCTTTAAGTGAACTATCTGAAAAGCAGATGTAATCTGATGGAGAGGTGTTATGGGGGGATTGGGATGGTACACTGACTAACTTATCAAATACCAACAATATGAATATATATGTAAATAAAAAAAATCGTTCTTATATGGTTAATCTAGGAATACCCGGATTCTATTCTACAGTACCGTTAACCAGAGGTGAGTCTCTACTCTGGTATATATCTTGCATCGGCTGCAGCCAGTCCCAAAATCTTTGGCGCCAAAACAACCTCAGGAAAACAAAGTTCACTGTCTTGTCGGCCGTTGCTGGCCTTCACGCGGGGACTTACAGTTCTGAAGCCTCAAGATACGATCCGGATAGCACTTAACGGGGTTTGTTGGGATCCCTTCAATGTGGATGATACAGGATACCGTCTCTCCACAACAGTCACTAACAGTTTCCCCTGGGAGCAAACCACCTGAATCTGCACAGGAAGAATGTCTTCAGTCCTTTTTCAGCTCAAGCAGAGCAGGGATTCTGGGTTCAGTCACACAGCTCTCAGAAATGCTCTGTCCTTGTTTCACAGCAGAGCCACAGGTTCACAAGAGAAAGGGATTAACACCCTCACAGACACGCTGGCAGCAAAACAGTCTTTACAGAGTCCAGACTTCTCACTTTGATCAGCTGATCTTACATGGCTGTCTCTCTGCTTCTACAGCATCACATCTCCGCATTCTATACAGCAAAGACTAGACCCCACTCCCTAGCACACACACTTTCTGGGGTTTTTTTTTTCTCCGCTCAGACGTGTGGAAACTGCAGGTTCCAAATGCCACCCTGATGTTGCACAGTTCACCCTCTTACAGTGGCTTTGTTTTGTCATGGTTGGGGTTTTTGACTTGGAGTCTCTGGGTAATGGGTAGCAGTGAAATAATTGACAGAGGGGCTGGTGTAGGGGTATAAGTGCAATAGTTTGGCAGCAGAGTTTAGAGTAGATTGGGGGGTGCAAGAGTGTTTGAGGGGAAGCCACAGAGCATGAGATTGCAGTAGTCAAGGCGGGAAATGATGAGGGCATGCACTAGAGTTTTTGCAGATTCTTGGTTGAGCTATGTATGGATCCGGGAAAAAATTTTTGAGTTGAAGGTGGCAGGAAGTGGGAAAGGGCTTGGATGTGTGGTTTGAAGGAGAGATCAGAGTCAAAGGATTACCCCAAGGCAGCGAGCTTGTGGGAACTGGGGAGAGTGAGCAGCCATTAATTTAATGGTTATGCACTTGTGGTGCAGTCAGATGGCTGTATAAAATCATTAACGAGATCGTACTGCAGTTCATAGACTGGCTGTCAGCTCTCACGACCCGAGTGACCGCTTCATGCATTTCTATGCAGCAGTCATGCTCGGGTCAGGAGACTTTGTTCCGATTTGGTCTAATTTATATGACCATCTGACTGCGCCCTTATGTAAGGAGATGAACAGGAGCAGTGTTGCTGGTACGAGAAACACTCTGGGGCCGGAACTATCGGGGCCGTCATCACTGTTGCAGGGGGAACAACTTGTCTGGGTGGGGAAAGCCTGAGCACCTGACCACAGAGGGCGGGGGTGACATAAAAGGGGCCGAGCGCGGGAAATGGAGAGACTTGTCGGGAAGGCGAAGAAAGTTAACTCCCTCTACTCAACTGATGCCAGCTCTTTACAGACTTCCCGACTTCCAATACCTTTACCGAGTGTCCCTCCACGAACCAGACCCATAACAGGTAGTGCAGCAGACGTACCTTTGTTTCCTTGACTTTGTGACTCCGTACAAGGCCTTGTCATCCCTGCGGACTGCACGGCATTGTGCTCCCGGTGTACCGTGGACTCCTTGAGGAGCCAGCAAAAGGAACTGTACCCACGCTCCAACGGACCCAAAATCAACGGATCCGGATACTTCGGCACGGTCAGAAGACAGTGCATCTCATTACTACACAGCCAAGCCAGAGACTTTGGTCATGGATTGCGATGCCGTCGGGAGCTGTTCCAACTGCTCCCCAACAAGAACCCCAATTGATAAGTCTTTACCTTCACTTTTACTCTTGTTACGTTTATTGTGAAGTTCCCTATTTGCCAAATCTCCTCCCTGCGTGGAGGTTTCTTTGAATGTGTCCCGTAAATTCCTGTTAACCTCTTCTCCGTCTCCCATTGTCTACTGCATCCGTCGAACCTTTACATTTTGGTGTAGTCGGCAGGATGCAGTCTAGCAGCATGGAGTCAGCAGAACAGGCAGCCGGGCCCAGGACCAGTATTTCCTTGGGGGCCATGTTAAGTAATTTGCCGAAATTCATGGGGTCTAACACCATGTTGTGGAGCTGGACAGAGCGCATGAGGGGTATATTGAGAATGCACCCCATGACTCCCGTGCTGGAGGCTGAGGTGGCCATTATGGCCCTGGACGGAGAAGCTAGAGACTCTGTCATGCTACGTGCCCCTCGAGACCGTGACACGTTGACCAAAGTACTTCAGATTTTGGAAGCAACCCACAGGGACCCCACTGACGTAGGGGAACTTGGGACTCACCTGTTTAGCCGTATGTAAAGGGAGGGGGAGACAGTGACGCAATATATGAATGCCCTACAAGAGTTACACACCGCCTTTGTCAGAAAGGAGTGGGCATAGGGCCGACAGATGTTATGTGACTTGTTGGTGACTGGATTTCGGGACGTCCTGACCAAACAGACCCTGAGGGATCGGGTACAGGTGGACCCCCCGCATCACTTTTGCAGACATAGGAATTGAGGCCCGCTCATGTGAACAAGAGCAGAGGGTGACTGTCACCGTAGGGAAGAACCAGAACGGGGAAGCAGCAGTAAATACGGTCACTAAACCCCCTGGGTTGAAGAGATGAGGAAAGAGCTGCTAAATATCCAAGGAGAATTGGCCCAGATGAAGGGGAAAGCTGAGACTGGCCAAAATACAGAGGGGGGGGCAAAGTGTTGTGGCCAGTAATGACACCAGAAGGTCTCGCCAACTGCGGTCTCTCACCTGCTTCAACTGTGGATAGGGCATATAGCTCCGGTCATTAAGCTAGAGGGCTCAGAGCCTAGGGGACGTCGCCCGGAGCCAGAATGGAAAGGAAGGAGTGCGTTGTTTAATGGATCATGGATCCCAGGTGACCATGATGCCCGAAGCTTATTTCCACCGACATTTCCTGGAGACTCTTGGGCCCGAGTGGGGCCCAGTAGTAAAGCTAACAGCAGCGGACCACCTGCCCATCCCGTTCGCAGGGGTGGTGTGGATGCAGGTTTCTCTGTGTGGCCACGACCTTGGACGGAAAGGCATAGTGTTGACATAGGGCGAGGCCGGGCTCAGCCATACTGTCACTCTGGGGATGAACGTTTTGAAAGAGTTTTGGGAGACTGCTTCTGGAGGAACCTGCTCATTTGTCCCTGAAACTGGAGTACGCATACACACCCCAGCGACAAGTATTCCAGCGACTGCTTCGTGCCGCACAAGCTCAGGAGTTGTCTTGCCATGGAGAAACGTTGGGAAAGGTGACAGTGCCAAACTCCACCAAGCTCACCCTACCACCGGGACAACAGTGCTGACCCTGCCTGTCTGAGCCCACACCCCGTTGGAGGGGGTGGAAGTACAGCTAGAACCCCCTCTGACTGAGCCACTGCCCGCAGGACTATTGGCGCGAACTCTGGCTGTTGTACCAGATCGAACAGTGCTTGTGCACTGCGTTAACTTCACAGGTCAAGAAGTAGTAATGTCACCCAGGAGCGAAGTAGCACGGATAGTAGGAATACCTGAGGAAATCGTCCTGCCTCAGGTCGTACAGTTGTCAGTTAAACAGACCCGTGGTCAGTGACAGTCGCTACTTCAACATCGGAGCCCCAATACATCGAGTGGCGACGTATATTAGGTCAGATGCGTGCGGAACTATCAGAGCTCACACATGCTCAGGTGCAACAAGTGGAGGCAATGTTGGGGAAATACCGGCCTGTGTTTGAAAGCCATGAGGACGATTTTGGCTGTTCCATGGCCATTACTCATGAAATCCCAACAGGGAACACATCACCGATCAAAGAACGTTACTGGCAAATTTCCCCACAGTTATACCAAGAAGTGCGAGAAATGCTCGGTCAGATGCCTCAGGTGGGTGTCATCAGGGAGAGCCAAAGTCCGTGGGCGGCCCCCATCGTACTAGTAAGGAAGAAAGATGGAACATTGAGGTTCTGTGTAGACTATCGTAAACTTAACGCCTGCACCGTGCAGGACTCATACCCTCTGCCTCGGATTGAAGAGTCCCTGTCCACTTTGAGGAAGGCCAAATTCTTCTTGACGTTGGATCTCGCTAGTGGATACTGGCAAGTGCCCATGTCAGAGAAAGACCGGGTTAAGACTGCTTTTATTCTACCCATGGGACTCTTCAAATTCAACAGGATGCCCTTCGGCCTGGCCAACGCTCCCGGGACATTTCAAAGACTGATGGAGAGGTGCTTAGGTGACCTGAACTTCGAGGCTACGCTTATATAGTTAGACAACATCATAATGTATGCTTCCTCATTTGAAGATCACCTGCTGAGACTGGAGCAAGTGCTGAGCTGCCTGCAGAAGTACGGATTAAAGGTGAAACCCCAGAAGTGCCACTTGTTCCAGACTCAGATCGAGTATCTTGGTCATGTCGTCTCGGTGGACGGAGTGGAACAATCCCGGGAGAAGAGCAGGGTGATTCAGGACTGGCCAACCCCTGAGTCCATGAAAGATGTCGGGCATTGCTGGTATTGACTGGGTACTACCGTTGCTTTGTGAAGAACTTTGCCCATGTAGTACAGCCCCTGCTAGAGCTTTTAAAAGGGGTAACCCCAAACGCAAGAGGCGGCCCATCCGCTGGGAAGAAAAACAGGAGAAAGCTTTTATTCGGGACTTGAAGAAAGCGCTGACTGAAGCCCCGGTGCTGGCCTATACAGATTTTGCTGTGCAGTTCATTCTCCACACTGACTGAAGCTTACACGGGTTGGGGGCTGTGTTGTCACAGGTGCAGGACGGGAAAGAGAGGGTGATCGCTTGCGCTAGTTGGTCCCTTCACGATTCCGAACGCAACCCGGACAACTACAGTTCCTTCACGCTGGAGTTGCTGGCGTTGGTGGGGGCTATGACGGAGCGGTTCGGGGAATATCTGTCTGGCTCAGAAGTGTTAGTGCGCACAGATAACAATCCGTTAGCGCAACTGGAGAACATGAAGTTAGGGGCCCTCAAACAGCGTTGGGTAGCCCGGATGGCGAAGTTTCGGTAAAAATTGCCTACAGGAGGGGGGCCGAAAACACCGACGCCTTGTCCAGAGCAAGACACGCAACCCCTGGGAAGAGCCAGGATGAGATGCTAGAGGATGAATAAGTTCCCCGATTTTGGAAGACTGCTGGGACGGCAACAGCTACGGTGGAACAAATTTGGACCGGCCCACGTGAAGGAGTGTTGGAAAGGTCCAGGGATGAGTGGGTCCACTTACAGCAGGAGGATGGTGAACTCGCTCTGATCCACCAATGGGTAACTGCGAAACAGTTGCCCAGACAAGAACAAAGAAGCACTCTTACTCCTGAAGCTCTGAAAATACTCCGATAGTGGGAGCGACTGCAGATGCGAAATGGGCTGTTGTATCGAAAGGTCCAGCTACAGAAAGAACTGGGGGCCTCCTGGCAGGTAGTGATTCCAGAGACGGTGTTATCCAAAATCGCCGCTAAAGCTCACGAAAAAGGAGCGCACTTCAGTGCTGAGAAAACCTTCCAATGGCTACAGCGTTTTGTCTACCATCCTCGGTTAAGAACAGCGATCTAAGAGGTCTGTAAACTGCTGGGCTTGCGAATTGGCCAAATCTCCAGAACAACGGGCCCTGACACAGACCATTGTGATGTCATCCTCTCTGGAAGTACTGACCGTTGGACCGGCGCATCAAGGATATGACCACTGTCTAGTGGTGATTGATCACTTCTTGAAGTTTGCTGTAGTTACATCTACTCAAGATCAAATTGTGGAGTCGGCTGCTCATGCCATCTACAAAAACTTCATTCAGGTTTATGGATGTTCGCAAAGGATCCACTCTGATTGGGGAGCCTGTTTCCTAGGAAGACAGGTTGCAGATATTCACGGTCAAACGGAGCGCTCAGGACACGATGTTAGTAATTTTCTTTAATCCACAACGCGTCAATACTCACCCAGGGGCATTCCGCCGTCAGGTCCGGTTCGGCGCCTCCCATCTGGTAGCCTTTCCTGGCGCCTGCGCACTGCAGTACTCTGCTCTCCCCTCACTAGGGCAGAGCAGTGCGCCTGCGCAGGAGCCGCGACGGGACGAAAAGAAGAGGCCGGCTTCGCTACAAGATGGGAGGCGCTGAACCGGACCGCGACTCCCTCTGGACCGGACCTGATGGCGGAACACCCCTGGGTGAGTATTTTATAACTCGTTTTTCTTCACTTCATCACTTCAACATCGGGAGCTTATCTACAGCATTCTTTTTCTTCACTTTCAGGTAACATCGGGGGCTTATCTACAGCATTCCAGAATGCTGTAGATAAGCCCCTGATGGCGGTGGCCCTATTTTATAGGGCAAAAATGGGGTGACAGATTCCCTTTAACCGTGCGTACATGGTTTGTATGGTCTGGCCTACATATTGGAGTTCACAGGCACACTCTTAAGTATACCACCTAAATTGATTGACAACTGACATGGTGATTTATTTTCATAACTGGTGCCCGTGGTATTAGATCTAAATTCTTTAACCCCATGTGTAATGGATGCACATCAAAGACATTTATCTGTTCTGCATGCAAAACAACCTGGATTTTGGTCTGAATTATAGAAGAGGGTTGAGAGTAGTGTTACTAGGAGCGATCAAGTTGCGGAGAGTATAATTTTTTTCTAAAGATCGTTCTCAACCGGGTGAGGATATGTCTTGAGAGGATGGGATCACCCTTCAAGATAAACCAATACTTGTCAAGGAGGTCACGTATAGTCACATGGGACTGGTTAAATGTGGTGACAAAACTCCATTAACCAATTTCAGAGACAGTGGAGTTATGTCATGTACTGTATTGCTTTTAATTTTATCGATACAATCATTCTGGGAAAATGTTTTAGCTTTCAAGAAGGCATCCTGAATCAATTTCAAGTTGGAAGCGTTCGTTAAGAATATTTGCTTCACTAAAGAAATCATTATCTTTTGTGCAATTTTTTTCCTGATTCTCCAGTACGGGCCGTATGGAATATTAAGTATCCATTTAGGGAGGTGGCCACTGTTGAAGCCCAAGTAACTGTTAACGTCCACGTTTTTAAAACGTGTAGAAGTAGAGAAGTCGCCTGCAGAATCCACATGCACCATTAGGTCAAGGAATTGTATGGATGTGTTAGACATTTGGGCTGAAAAATTGAGGCCCCAAGAATTTGCATTCAAGGTTCGAACAAATATAGAGACCTCTTCATGAGAACCAGTCCAAATAATAAATAAATCGTCTATGAATCAACGATAAAGGGATATCTTGCCTATCGCCAGATTAGACTGCGCGATGAAGATTCAAATGCCCGCATGAAAAAATTTGCATAACTGGGGGTGAATCTTGTCCCCATAGCGCAGCCCTTGATCTGGCGATAGAAAAAGTGTTCAAGGGAGAACACATTTTTCTGAAGGACAAACAAAATGGCATTTTTAAAAAAATCTTTCTGCGGTTGAGGTACTTGTTCATCCGCTGAAAGATATTGATTAATTGCCTCTAAGCCAAGGTCATGAGGTATGCTTGTGTAAAGAGCCTGGACATCCATAGTCAAAAGGATACAGTTAGGAACACAGGATAATGTTTGAAGGTGGTCAATAAGGTGAGAAGAGTCTTTGAGGTAGGAATCCAAATTAATGACATACTTAAACGCTAAGTGTGCACATAGCCTTACACTTACTGAAAATCTTGCTGCAGCTCTGAAAAGACTGATTTCTGTTGCAATATAGTTAGCCCTCTTTGTAGTGAGTTTTTTTTTTCTCAGTAGTCTGCTTTGGATGAGCTTTGGCTAGCTCCAAACTACCCCATTTGACTGACAACAAACTGTCAATCAGCCGGACTGGGCAGAAGAGCTGGGTTAGGCCGGAGTCACACTAGCGAGAAATACGAACGAGTGCAATGCGAGAAAAAATCGCAGTGCACTCGGACCAATGTTAACCGATGGTGCAGCTCCTATCATCCGATGTTTTCTCACCCGTATTATACGTGCGAGTGAAATCGCAGCATGCTGCGATTTGCAGCGTTTTACGGCCGAGACTCGCCAATGCAAGTCAATGGGTGCGTGAAAAAAATGGATTGCACACGGACCAGAAGTGTGAGTTGCGAGAAAAACGCAACAGTTCTCCTGGTGACAGGAAATTCAATCATGCTTTCTCAGGAAGTTTTGACATGCAGATTAGCCTGCCACACTACACTCCTAACCAGGAAGCACGCCTCCACGGAGTAATAATGGCCAGAATCATTAATGTGGAAATGCTCCTAGTGCTGGTGCAGGAAAGGCCTGTTTTGTGGGACCAACACGACCCCCATTATGCGGACTGCTTCCGCAAGGAGGCAGCATGGAGGTCTATATGCGGCCACATGGTCCCTGGTTATGAGGATCGGCCTCGTGCGGAGCAGCAAGAAATTAGTAAGTAGATTTATGGAACTATTGTGTTCACTCTGAAATCTAAAGTTAGAATGCAGGATATCTTATGTGTGTCCTATATTACCCATACTGTATAGGATACACATTTGCTACATCACAGGCCACATTACACTGAGGCCTACATGTTCAAACACATCCAATCTGATCATTTGTATGCTATTTTCCTTTTCAGTGAATCATGTAAATAGACGGTGACGGAGTTGCCGCGACCAGTATCGGCGTGAACGCCAGCAATTAGGGAGGAGTGGAGATGCAGCCCCCAAAAAACGGAAATATGTATATTCTGACCGTTTGAATTTTCTGGCCCCCAGCATGGATCTTAGGCCGTAAGTGAATCCATTAAGGTACACCTTAAACACATGTTCTACTGTCTCCATAACTTATTGATTGCAATGTTCTATGTTTTCCATCCAACAGAACGGAGTCAAATCTTACAGAAAGAGAGACGGCATCCGACTCCGAGGTCATCATTTACCCTGTCGGTGAAGGTGACGAAGTGGCTGGCCCATCTTCGGCACCCCTTGACATCAATCAGCCAGCAGCACCACCACCACCAACATGTGAAGCAGCATCAGCATCCACACAGGAGGCTAATCCCCAGGAGGAAGATGTGGGCCACAGCAGAAGTCCTACAGTGGCGCTTGAAAGGTCACCACTGCCTTCTGCCTTACCACTTCGTGGACGCCGCAGAAGAGTGGTTTCCACCTCTACCACTAGGAGGCAAGTGGATACCGGTGTCCTCAACTATCTTTCCAGGGCTGCCCATGATGATGGGGAAGAGGCATTCTTTCGTAGCCTTGCCCAATATTTGTGCCCTGTCCCGTGTTCCCTCAGATTGCGTGCCTGAGGTGCTCTCCAGATAGTACTGGACGCTTGTGCCACAACTAGAGTTGAGCGATACTTTCCGATATCCTAAAGTATCGGAATCGGAATGGTATCGCCGATATCACTAAAATTTCGCGATACCCGATACCGATACCGGAAGTCCCATGTAAGTCTATGGGAACAAAATATCGCAACTAAAAAAAACCCCATTCTTTCCTTGTAAACACTAAATATACACACATAGAATACATATATATATATATATATATATATAACATGTCATTGTGACATATATATATACATATATGTATAGTTTATACACTTCTACATAGTAAAATATCCTCTCTGATTCAATTGCCGGGTAAAGCCGGCTTCAGTGAAAAGACAGAAGCACCCGACATGAAATGACACTTGGTGTACATAGGGTTAACCATGTATTTTCATGTCGTTTGCATCTATTGCAAACTTAATCAGTCTATGTTGCAAAAATTACACCTAGGTAAATTAAAGTGTAATCGTTGTAAAAAACGACTTTTGCTACGAATTTACACTTAATAACCCTACAGTGTGAATTTGCAACATAGTCGATTTAATGTTTGTGTAAATTGATAGAAAGATGAAAAGACATGGTTAACCCTATTACCAATGCATTTCATTGGTACCGACAAAATGACACTTGTGTACTGGGTTAACATGCTTTTCATTCCTTGCTATCTAATTTGCAAAACAATTTAATCATCTATGGTGTCAAATTCACACCTTGGGTTAATTAAGGTAATCGTTGTAAAAAACGGACTTTTTGTACGAATTACACCTTTAATTAACCCTAAGGTGAATTTTGCACACATAGACTGATTTAATTGTTTGTGCAAATTAGATAGCAAAGGACATGAAGAGACATGGTTAACCCTATGTACACCAAGTGTCATTTCATGTCGGGTTCTGCATTTTCACAAAAGCCGGCAATTGAATTAGCGGCTATTATACTATGTAGAAGTGTATGAACTACAAATATAAATATATATATATATATATGTGTCACAAATTCAATGACATGTGTTATATATATATATATGAGGTGTAAAATTGCTGAAAAAAAATGCGTGGGCTCCCGCCCTATTTTCGCAACCAGACAGACAAAGCCAGTGAGTGGGGGCAGATAATAATAGCCCAGAGAGGGACCATTATTTTTGCCCCCCCCCCGGCTACTAACATCTGCCCCCAGACACCCCAGGAAAGACAAATCTATAATTAGATTCGCCCTTTCTGGCACTTTGCCCGTCTATTCCCATTGCCCTGTAGCGTTGGCGAATGGGTTAATATGGGGTTAAAGCCACCTTGCTATTGAAAGGTGACCTTAAGCCAGGTTAATAATTGAGAGCTGTCAATTAGACAACTATCAATTATTAATCCTATTGCATGAAATAAAAATAAAACACACACACTTTAATTAAAAATCATTTTAATGAAATAAAGACACATGTTTTTGACCATATTTTATTTTACTGCAAAAACCATTTCCTGTAATAAAAATAAAATAAAAAAGCAAAATTATTCTTACCTATCCCATGCACAGTCAGGTCCCACGGTGTAATCCTTCAGAAAGGGTTAATGTTTACTGCAGGGACCGCAGCTAATGCTGCAGCCTCACAGTAAACCCCAAATGAATGAGTTCCTCTCCTGCCTGACAGGAGAGTAAAGGCTGGGTGTCACATAACGATACACCAGCGATCCCGACAACGATATGCACTTGTCAGGATCGCTGGTGTATCGCTACATGATCGCTGCTGAGCTGCCAAACAGGCAGCTCAGGCAGCGATCTGGGACAGCGACACTGCGGGTAACATCGCTTAAGGGCCCGTCTCACATAGCGATATCGCTACCGAGATCGCTGCTGAGTCACAAGTTTTGTGACGCAGCAGCGAGCTCACCAGCGATATCGCTGTGTGTGACATTCAGCGACGATCAGCCCCCCTGCCGGGTATCGCTGATCGTCGCAGAAATGTCAGGACCTTTTTTTGATCGCTGGTTTCCCTCTGACAGGCACGCATCGCTGCGTGTGACAGGCGGGAGACCAGCGATCCCCTGGTAACCAAGTACACAGCGGGTTTCAGCACGCGCAGCGCTTGGAAACCGCTTGTACCTGGGGATACAGCTCCTGCATCAGGGCGCTGGTATCCAAGGTACACAGCGGGTTTCAGGCACAGCCCGCCTGGAAACCCGCTGTGTACCTTGGTTACCAGCGGATCGCTGGTCTCCCGCCTGTCACACGCAGCGATGCGTGCCTGTCAGCGGGAAACCAGCGATCAAAAAAAGGTCCTGACATTTCAGCGACGATCAGCGATACCCGGCAGGGGGGCTGATCGTCGCTGAATGTCACACACAGCGATATCGCTGGTGAGCTCGCTGCTGCGTCACAAAACTAGTGACTCAGCAGCGATCTCGGTAGCGATATCGCTATGTGAGACGGGCCCTTAAGTGGAAAGCTTAATTGATTGCTTTCCACTTTCACTTCAGGTCAGCCAGGGACACAATCAGTGACGTCAGAGGGAACTGATTAACAAAAATAGGGGTTCCCTTCGAAAAAAAAATGGCGTGGGGTCCCCCTATTTTTGTTAACCAGCCAGATGAAGCAGACCGCTGAGGCCTGGATTTTCAGGCTGTTAAGGAGCCAAGATCCATGGACCTTGCCAGCCTGATAATACTAGGCCACAGCAGTCTGCATATCTTGGCTGATTAACAAAAATAGGGGATCCCCTCGAAAAAAATTGGCGTGGGGTCCCCCCTATTTTTGTTAACCAGCCAGATGAAGCAGACTGCTGAGGCCTGGATTTTCAGGCTGGTAAGGATCCAATATCCATGGACCTTGCAAGCCTGATAATACCAGGCCACAGCAGTCTGCTTAGCTTGGCTGGTTAACAAAAATAGGGGATCCCATCGAAAAAAAAACGGCGTGGGGATCCCCCCTATTTTTGTTAACCAGCCAAGTAAAATGCAGACTGCTGCGGCCTGGTATTAAAAGACTGTCAAGGCCCATGGATTTTGGCCCTCAACAGCCTGATAATACCAGGCTACAGCAGCCCCACATTTGGCGCATCAAAAGATGTGCCAATTGTGGCACTTTACCCGGCTCTTCCCACTTGCCCTGTAGCGGTGGCAAGCGGGGTAATAAGGGGTTAATGTCACCATTGATTGCACGGTGACAATAAGCCCGGTTAATAATGGAGAGGTGTCAATAAGACACCGATCCATTATTAATCCCAAAGTTATTAAATGCATAAAAAAAAGACAAGCAAGAAAAAAGTATTTTAATGAAATAAAAGAGACAACACAGTTTTCATTAATTTTATTGTACTCTCATTCCTGTGACGCCATCGATCTCCTGTAAAAAAAGAAAAAAAACAAACCAACAGTATACCACCTGTCCGACGCAGTCCATAACGACAGTCCCACGACGATCCAACTCTGCTACATCGCAATGACAGGCAGAGCCTGTCATCGCGACGCAGCACAGCTGATTACCTGCTTCCCCGGCGGTGACGTCATCGGACTGACTGCTTTACGGCCGGGATTACCCAGCAGTCACTGCAGTTATCGCGAGATACTGCATGTGACCGCCGGGGAGAAGAGGATGGCGGCCATTAAGCAGCCCGGGATGTGACCGCCGGAGATCTTCTGCCGGGTAAGTGCCGCTGACTCCTGACAGACCCGACCGACGGACACTGACAGTGACAGTGACAGTGACAATCCCGATTCCGGTATCCGATAAGATGAAAATATCGGAACTCGGAATCGGAATTCCGATACAGCCAATATCGGCCGATACCCGATATTTGCAGTATCGGAATGCTCAACCCTAGCCACAACCCAACAATCCTCTGCCCAGTTTTTTTTTTTAGAAAGGTGGCAGTTGTCACAAACTAACCTTCTGCCGCTGCAAGACCTTCCCGACCAGCAGTCAGGGGAATTAGAGTCCGCACCCCCTACCTTCCAGACACAGGCCACCCAAACTGAAGGCCAAAGAACCTATGGACACTTGCCCGAGTTCAGTGCACCTGCCCAATATGGCCACTTGACCAGACACAATGTTGGAGGCTGGTCCCAACATGTGTCTGGTCGACATGGCCATATTGGGGGGTATGAAGCCATGGGTTACTCCCATAGCCAGGATGTCAGCCATCCATATCATGCTCAACACTATTATGGAGCGCTACCACAGGAACAAACCTTGGGCCTGAATACTGCGTGGCCAACTTCCCTAGCCCAGGGTGAGTGATACACAAGTTGCCCAACAGAGCAGACCAACTTCTGCCCAAGGTGACCGTCCCCCTTCATCCCTCACCCCCAACTTACCACAACCTATAATGAGGCAATGTGGTGGCCTGTTGTTTATTTTATGATGTTTTTACTTTTTGTACTACTTTGTCATATTCTTTGTCCGTTTTACGACATTTGGATATTATGAGGCCTGAATGTTAGGCCATTACAGCCATATGATGGCAATATGGCAGAAAAAAATTTGATGCAAAGAAAACATACATTTGCACCACAAAAAAAGCAATGCGTGTCATGTTTTATTTAACCAATATTTTATTATCAAGCTAGAACTAAGGGTATCTTCTAAACACTTATAGGCTTTAAAGGGTCAAACATTACAAAAACACTGTGACAAACTGCCATAAGTACTACATAGACATCACATTCTGTTGCCAGGGAGTAGATCCCTCAGGGGAAACAAAATAATTAGTTAAAACATCACGCACTCTTAGGCCAGAGGGCTGGCGACGTTGAGGATGGACAGGTCTTCCATTAGTAGGATCAGGACTTAAATCCTCAACCTCATCATCAACATTTGATGGGCAATCATGGTATCTTGTGAAATTATGCAGTACAACACATGCCTGTATTACCACATTAACATTGGCTTCACCAAGTTGAATTGCGGACTGGAGAACCCGCCATTTGGCACACAGAATACCAAACGCACACTCAAGACGGCGTGCACGGGAAAGTCTAAAGTTAAATATAGTGTGCCTGTGGTTGAGGGCTCTCTGTGGATATGGCCTCATGACGTTCTGCGTCAACTGGAAAGCCTCATCTGCAACCATCACATAAGGCAAGGCTTCAATATTATTCCCTGGTATGTAACGTGGGGGTGGGATGTTCAACTCATTGTTGCGCAGCCGCCGACCCATAATGGAAGAACTGAAGACTCTGTTATATTGTTTATAATTGTAATATTGGGACCCTGAGTTCGGCGGCTTACGAACACGGATGTGCTTCCCATCCAGGGCTCCTAGACAGTTAGGAAACTGGCAGGTGTCCTGAAAACCACGAGCTATACGCATCCAATCTTCCATTTGCGGCTGAGGCATGACCAGGTGATGGAGTTGGGACCAGATTTCTGCGCATGTTGAGCGCACAATCCCAGAGATGGTTGACTTTCCAAGTAAGAATTCTAAATGCAATGCTGCATATGACATCCCCGTGGAAAGAAATCTAAAGGGTAAACACAAAATATACATGATAAGCCATCCAGTTAAGTACATGATTATACATTGATGATACTTTGAGTCCATTAATAACAAACCTTGGCACAAAAACATACAAATGCAAGGTGTGTGGTTTTTGGGTCATATCCAAGGTTATATTGGATCAGAAAACTTGTGGGTGGTCACACATAGATCAATAGAGGTCTAAATAACAAAGATGTAAGGCCAGGTAATACATAAATATCTCAAATACATCATCAATATATCGGTTGCATACATACCGTAACGTAAGGATTAGGCGCTCCTCGGCAGATATTGCTTTACGCATCCTTGTGTCCTGAAACGTTATCCCAGGGCGCACAGTCTCCAACAATATATCAAAAGTGCAAAGGGACATCCGACAATAAGAAAAAAACTTGTCGGGATTGCTACCCAGAGAAGCGTAGAGACAGTGGAAATGGCCTTCACTGTCACGTCGCCAAAATCTTCTACGCCTCCTGGGATCCACAATCACTGGGTATGGCTGACCAAAACGTCGTGACAATACCCAGTTATACAACACACGCTCAGTTGTGTTAAAAATAAGTGTGTCTCCCATATTTAGGACAAAGCATAACTCACGCAACACAAGCACGGAGTGAAAGCCAAAGATTGGAGGGTGCCACCTGTTGAAGAGCCAATAAATAGGGTTGTTCATGATTATTTAAATGGTTTTCAGGCCTAAAAAACGTTATTTGTCTTTTTTGCAAGCTGGCGAGAAAATCTCGCCGTACGGATTGCATACGGATGCCATATGGATGACACACGGATGTTTTCACGCGAGGAAATCGCATCCTCGCATTGCAAACGGATTACATACGGATCACTTTTCTAAGGGCTTCTCAACGTATTACGGCCGTATAATACGGACCGAATTTTTATCGTTGAGTGTGACTCCGGCCTTAGCCAGAGATCCACCTAACCTACCTTAGCATTGCTGATCATCAGCTTTCTGCCTATGCATAGTATAAGCAGAAAGCTGTCCGTTTATAAAGGGGAAATATTTCCATTGATTCTATATAAAACTGCAGCAGAACATGTCTAATTGGTTCATATAGGGAAAGTGGCATGATTTTTAAGCGATACCTGCCTTGTGTCCTCAACCAAACAAAGCCTAACATTGGCAGTGAACATATCCCATAGCACTATGTGGAGATGATCGTTACTTTCTTCTTAGGAGTGAAAAATCTAATTTTCTCTCTTTTTAAACATATATTCTAGAGCAGTGGTCCCCAACCTTTTTTGCACCAGGGACCGGCTTCAAGAAAGACCATTCTTCCATGGCCTGGCAGGGCGGGGATGGAGGTGTGGCAGGGGTGGGGCTTTGGTCATAAGGGGGCGGGGCTATGGACGGGTTGTAGTTTAGTAGTAGTGCATACTCATCATTTGATTATAACATTTATAATGTGAATGTGACTCCCTTGTATACAAGGCTCTGCTCCCACCCTTGTATTCAAGGCTCCGCCTGTTCAGCTCTCCCACCCTTGTATATATGGCTCTGCTCCCACCCTCCCATCCTGTATACATGGCTCCGCTCCCAACCTCCCATCCTGTATATATGGCTCCGCTACCACCCTCTATCCTTGTATGCATGGCTCCGCTCCACCCTCCCATCCTTGTATATATGGCTCCCCTCCCACCCTCCCATCCTGTATATATGGCTCCGCTCCCACCCTCCTATCCTTGTATGCATGGCTCTCCTCCTCCCTCTTATCCTTGTATGCATGCCCCGCTCCCCCCTCCCACCCTTGTATGCATGGCTGGGCTCCCCCGCCCTCCCCCCCCATCATACTTACCCTCCTCGCTCCGTCGCTGCAGGTCCCTTGCATCCCTGTCGGCAGCTTCCTCCTGGCAGTGCGGTGACTAGTACCGCTCATTAAGGGCATGAATATGGACGCCACGCCTATGGGAGTGGTGTCACGTCCATATTCATGACCTTAATGAGCGGTATACGTCACCGCTCAGCGCTGGATGAAACTGCCACAGCCGACAGGGATGCAGCGACGGAAGGTAAGTATCGATGTCTTCTTGAAGCCGGCGGCTGTAGCTGTCACTACAGTGCTGCAGCCGCCGGCTCCATGTGTGTACAGCGTTCTGTGCCGTGGCTCCGCGGCCCGGCAACAGAACTGCTACGGCCCAGTCCTGGGCCGCGGACCGGAGGTTGGGGACCCCTGTTCTAGAGAACAGGAGTGTGATAAAGAGGAACATACAAACTGCTCCTTGGTCGGATTTTAACAAAGATCTAAATGCTGCTCAATAATAATAATACTCCTGAAAGTCAATGGTTTAGGCCTCTTTCACACATCAGTTTTTTTGTGTCAGGCATGATCCGTCAAATATCTGAAGGGACGAATCTGGCGCTGAAATGAAAAAACTGATGCAACGGATCAGTTTTTTTGCTGGATCCGATCTGAACTTTTGAACCCGGAAAAAGAAGTTTTGCAGCCGGAAAATGCAAGTACGCATGTCCGGACCGGAGTAGTAGTAGTAGTAGTAGTAGTAGTAGTAGTAGTAGTAGTCCCTGATTTCCAGAATCCGGATCAGTCTTTTGTCGGATTTCACAACAGACTGGTCCGGTTCCATAGACTTCTATTATTTCCGGCCGCCTGATGCGCCGATTCAGGCACTATCAGGCGGCTCCGGTAAAAAATAAAAACGTTGCAGTCACCGTTTTGTCCGGCCGCGGAATGTACATTTCCGGACAAAAACGGATGCAACGCAATGACATCAGGCGCGATCCGGCGCTAATGAAAGTCAATGCTAAAAAAACGCATCCGGTACCGGATCCGTTTTTTTTAGCAACACGCCGGATCACGCCTGAAGTCAAAAAACGGATGTGTGAAAATGGCCTTATAGAAAACAAAATTATATATTGCATAAACTGTAAATTGTGAATAACAATTACATTAAAAGGCAATCTGTCATCAAGCTGCGTTTTGCACAAGGTTGCATTTTTCATCTTAAAGGGAATCTGTCACCCCATTTTTGCGATTTCAGATAAAGATATCACAAATTGTGCATCCTATTAGTACCTATCATATCTCCTGACACCCCAGTTTTCATGTCAAAATACTTTTGTAAAGTTCGTTTTTCAGTATGCAAATACATGCGGTCTGGTCCGATGGGCGGCATTTATTCTGATTCTCCCCCCCCCCCCCAGCTCCTTGGCATGCTGGACGTATCTTCGTCTGTGAATATCACAGACGGCGTACTGTTTCCGCGCTTGCGCGTTCAAAAGTGCCCTCGCGCGTGCGCAGTGTGCTTTGCCCCAAAATGGGCAAAGTAGAAAATCAGTTCTGCACATGCGCCAGTATTTTGCATCCCTTTCTATGCCCCGGAAGTCATCCACTGGCGCATGCGCAGTACTGATTTTTATGCTTTGCCCACTGTTGGGCGAAGCACACTGCGCACGCGCGAGGGGCATTTTGAAAGCGAAAGCGTGGAAACCGTACGTGAAGAAGAAGAAGTGTGTAAGGCAAGACAGGAGGCGGTGGGGGAATGAGAGTAAACACCGCCCATCGGACCGGACCGCATGTATTTGCATAATGAAAAACGAACTTTTCAAAGGTATTTTGACATGAAAACTGGGGTGTCAGGAGATATGATAGGTACCTATAGATTACTTCTGGGACGCACAATTCAGTATATCTTTATCTGATATCGCAAAAATTGGGTGACAGATTCGCTTTAAGAGGTTTATCCAAGATGTTTTTTTTTTTTTTTCACCATGGGTCTAAGAACTAACAGGCTGCCTGTTATGCCCAGCGCTGATCTCTGCTGGCTCAGTGCGGTCTTCACAGCGCTTCTGTTGGCGATTCTGCGGCTTCCAGTGACATTGCATCAACAGAGCAGCAGCTTCTTTTCTGTTCTACTCCGTTGATGGGGTGTGATTGTCATCTGGCTCCACGCTGCCTTAATGCGGGGAGCCAGCTGTCAATTGGCATGATGTTGACAGTCATGCCCTGTTGACAGAGCTGTTCAGAAGAATAGCTTCTTTGAAGTGGAGAAACTGCATTGCCAGCAGGAGAGGTCAATGACTACTCTGTGCCACCTGGGAGAGCAGGCAGGTAGCCACTACCTGCCCCCCTTTTTTTTTTTTTTTAAGCCTTTAGAAAAAAATGTAAGTCCTGGATAAATCCTTTAACTTCATTACTAAAATGCACAAACCATAAAATAATACTATTACTAATACTATAAAACCTCATAACATCCCCTGACTTGTGTGGGGAAAGACCACCTCTAAGATTTAGTACTTGTGATATTTGATGCAGAGCCTGCACATGAAAAGTAACCAGACAGTGTAAATCTCTGTAGTGAGTGGATGATGGTCCCTTTCTTTCCATGTAGTTTAATTGTGTTTTCTGCTGGGATATGAAAATGAGGATATTTAACAGAAGGTGGCAGCAAATACTGATTGTAAAACCACTGAAATGTGAAAGACTGAGAACGCCCATTACTTGACGTTACTTAGCATTAGGAACCTGTTTGCTCTACAGTAATATATTAGAATATATTGTGTAGATCCAAATGACTACTTTATGCAAGATCTGTTTAAATATCTTGCTGATAAGAGCGTTCATTTTTTTTTTCTGATCCAGTTATTGACAGTAATAGAACTTTTTTTTAAACTGCTTTCCAAGTTGTGTATAATTTAAGTATAGATAATATAAATATAATTTATACAGCTAAAAATTTTGTGGAAAGAGTCACACTAAAAGATTTCTGGTAAGTGAATTTCAGCATGGCACTGTACATTTATTACACTGCTTTAGCTGCACTCCAGCTTGTCTCCTAAGGCCAGGTTTATACTGCGTTCATGCAGTCCGTTCAACGCATGCTATACCGCTAGCGCAGATGCTTCATCTGTGCTAGCGGTGACGGACCCTCGTACGTTGCAGCCCGCGTCCGACGGTCCGTCACAGAATGACGGCACATTGCTAGCTCATGCCAGTTATGGCACGCGTTAGCAATGCGCTCGGAAATGGGGGTTAATGGCAGCGTTAACGGATTGCGTTACATCGCGTTATGCCACGGTGTAACACAATCCATTAAACCAGTGGTTCTCAACCTTTCTAATGCCGTGACCCCGCAATACAGTTCCTCATGTTGCGGTGACCCCCAAACCAAAAAATAATTACAGTCCTCCATACAATATTATGGGCACCACATAGTCCTCCATACAGTATTATGGGCCAAATATAATGCTCCATAAAGAATACTGGTCCCCATATAATGCTCCATACAAAATATGGAGCTCTCCTCTGCACTGTGCTGCGTTCTGCACTGTTACGGCTCAGGAAAGGGCACTGTGGAAAGACTCCCCATTATCATCATCATCATTGACTCCCCATCATCATCATCGCCTCCCCATCATCATCGCCTCCCCATCATCATCGCCTCCCCATCATCATTGCCTCCCCATCATCATTATCATTGTCTCCCCATCATCATTATCATTGTCTCCCCATCATCATTATCATTGTCTCCCCATCATCATCATTGTCTGCCATCATCATCATTGTCTGCCCATCATCATTGCCTGCCCATCATCATCGCCTCCCATCATCATCGCCTCCCCATCATCATCATTGCCTTCCCATCATCATCATCATTGCCTGCTCATCATCATTGGCTCCCCATCATCATCGCCTCCCATCATCATCATCATCATCATTGCCTGCCCATCATCATCGCCTCCCCATCATCATCATCTTTGCCTGCCCATCATCATTGGCTCCCCATCATCATCGTTGCCTCCTCACCACCATCACTGCCTCCCCACCATCACACATACAGCACCACAACAGACAGCACTGCAGCACTCTCTCACATACACACACGCAGGCAGACACACACACACACACACTGATACACACAGACACATACACCTCACATCTCACCTGTCCAGCGCCCGCGCTCTCTGCCACAGCCGGCCGCTGAATGATGACGTCATCCAGCGGCGCTGCTGTGACAGGAAGCGCGGGCGCCCTGCAGGCGCCCCCTGGAGCCCGGAGGCACGGGGAGAGGTAAGTATTGCGCCGCCTGCTCAGGCCGTGTCCCCCCTCTCCCCGCACAGTGGACTCACCGACCCGCCGCTCAGCTCCGGAGGGTCCCGGACCGCTGCACTGTGACTCCGTGGGAGGAGGAATTGCTGCTGCTGTCACGCCGCCCCACACACGTGCTGCCTGGGGCGGACCACCCCCCGCCCGCCCTACGCCCGCGCACTACGCCCGCCCACGCTACGCCCCTGCTATGCCACTGGGCTAAAGCCATCGGAAATATGCTGCATATATGGCTCCGCACTCCCATACTGGCTCCGCTCCCATCCGTAATAGCCTCCGCTCCCTCATCCTGTATATATGCCTCCGCTCCCCCCTCCCATCCTGTATACATGGCTCCGCTCCCCCCTCCCATCCTGTATACATGGCTCCGCTCCCCACTCCCATCCTGTATACATGGCTCCGCTCCAACCCTCCCATCCTATATACATTGCTCCGCTCCCCCCTCCCATCCTGTATATATGGCTCCGCTCCCATCCTCCCATCCTGTATACATGGCTCCGCTCCCATCCTGTATATATGGCTCCGCTCCCCCCTCCCATCCTGTATACATGGCTCCGCTCCCATCCTCCCATCCTGTATATATGGCTCCGCTCCCATCCTCTCATCCTGTATACATGGCTCCGCTCCCATCCTCCCATCCTGTATACATGGCTCCGCTCCCATCCTGTATATATGGCTCCGCTTTCATCCTCCCATTCTGTATACATGGCTTCGCTCCCCCCTCCCATCCTGTATATATGGCTCCGCTCCCATCCTGCATATATGGCTCCGCTCCCATCCTCCCATCCTGTATACATGGCTCCGCTCCCATCCTCCCATCCTGTATATATGGCTCCGCTCTCATCCTCCCATTCTGTATACATGGCTCCGCTCCCATCCTGTATATATGGCTCCGCTCCCATCCTCCCATCCTGTATACATGGCTCCGCTCCCATCCTCCCATCCTGTATACATGGCTCCGCTCCCATCCTCCCATCCTGTATATATGGCTCCGCTCTCATCCTCCCATCCTGTATACATGGCTCCGCTCCCATCCTCCCATCCTGTATATATGGCTCTGCTCCCATCCTCCCATCCTGTATATATGGCTCCGCTCCCCCCTCCCATCCTGTATATATGGCTCTGCTCCCATCCTCCCATCCTGTATACATGGCTCCGCTCCCATCCTCCCATCCTGTATATATGGCTCCGCTCCCCCTCCCATCCTGTATATAATGCTCCGCTCCCATCCTCCCATCCTGTATACATGGCTCCGCTCCCATCCTCCCATCCTGTATACATGGCTCCGCTCCCCCCTCCCATCCTGTATACATGGCTCCGCTCCCACCCTCCCATCCTATATACATGGCTCCGCTCCCATCCTGTATATATGCCTCCGCTCCCCCCTCCCATCCTGTATACATGGCTCCGCTCCCCAG
Organism: Oophaga sylvatica; assembly: GCA_033576555.1. Classification (NCBI taxonomy): domain Eukaryota; kingdom Metazoa; phylum Chordata; class Amphibia; order Anura; family Dendrobatidae; genus Oophaga; species Oophaga sylvatica. The sequence continues at coordinate 470,699,216 of JARQOD010000001.1, forward strand.
TCCCTCCACCTCATCATACTTACCCTTCTCGCTCCGTCGCTGCAGGTCCCTGCGTCCCTGTCGGCGGCGGCAGCTTCCTCCTGTGCGCAGCGGTGACGTAATACCGCTCATTAAGGACATGAATATGGACGCCACGCCTATGGGAGTGGCGTCACGTCCATATTCATTACCTTAATGAGCGGTACTACGTCACCGCACTGCCAGGAGGAAGCTGACGCCGCCGACAGGGACGCAGGGACCTGCAGCGACGGAGCGAGGAGGGTAAGTATGGATGTCTAAAGAAGCCGGCGGCTGCAGCTGTCACTACAGTGCTGCAGCCGCCGGCTCCTTTAAGCGACCCCTGTGTTTTGGTCGTTGGACCCCCGCGGGTGTCGCGACCCACAGGTTGAGAACCGCTGCATTAAACGGACTGTATTAATGCAGTATGAACCCAGCCCAACAAAAATGCAGAAAACCATGGACTCGCTGGCCTTGTAAGGTTCTAGCAGGAACGCGGGATGCAGTGACGGGATGCAGACAGAGCAAGGGTTAACAGATTTATTTACAGGGGAATACTCCACGCAGGGAGGTATAGGATTAAAGAGCATAAACAGGAAAGGATGTTGGGAGATGAAGGGTTAGACAGGGGAGACAAACAGTACATTAAGACAAAGGATATCTTGAGGTGAAGAACAACGGTGCAAATAACGGAAGTTCGTTGGCACAGATGCCAGGTAGTCCTTAAACTGAGAACTCAATAGCACCGGCTACGGCCAACGCGGTGTCCTTACTAATGGGGTCCAGCAAACCACAATACCCCGTCTTCTGGTGACAGTGGTCAGTCTCCGTTACCTTCCACTGCCCCTAGTCCATATACTGTAGTGGCTAAATAACGGTGAGGGCCACAGTCCTGTACGAGCCCAGAGTGGCTCGGCAAATATACGATGGCCAAGAAAAGTCACAAGTGTCTGGGGCCGAGATATACTAGCACAGTCAGGGTTTAGGTTACAGTCACGCTACCGGTCTTTCAAGCAGCACACCCATGGTACTCACGATCCTGAAGTGTCTGGCTCCTGGATTTGTCGGTCACCGGGCACAAACTGTCTCTCTCTCTCTCCCCACTGCGGTTGGCAGCAGGCTATAGCGGTCGCTGGTCTGTATAGGGCTGGTGCTCTCTGGATGCGGCACTCCTCTCTCTAGCTGCTGCAACACCCGGCTCGTCTCTGCTCTGCACTGCTCTTTCTGCAGGTGACGGGGGTTCCTTCTATATCACCCGTCGCCACACCTGTACTGTCTGGTGGTGAAAGCAGAGTGCGCTTCTCACCACTCTGCGCGCTGCTCTTCGCCGGCGCCAGACTGCCCTGCTTCGCGCACTTTTTACTTTTATGTCACACACGCTGCGCGCCTTTTTCTGGCTCTCCCCGCCCTTCTCCGTCCTCAGGAAGGTTCCCCTCGTTCGGGCTTCCCCCAGACAGCAGGGGAAGGTCCGCCCCACTCAGGCTTCCCCCCAGGAACAGAGGATGCAGCCTTTCTAGTTCCGGACCCGGCATACAGGTACCCGCAGTCCGGTCTATCTCCTTGCAGCCTCATCCCCTGCAACCACTTAAAACTGTACTTTGTGCACATGCAAGTTTAATATGGCCAGAAATTGTCCTAACCTTCATGCTTTGAAACTTGTTACTCAGCATTCTGCCAGCATCATAGGTGTTGGAACTATTTTCCCCCTCACTTCCCAACATACGTTTGTTGTACAATTGCTCAATGACTTATCTGCCTCTTTATGCTTATATGCAGTTTTTTGTCTATCAAAGATTTTCCTCGATTTCCTGCAATCTGTCTCTGCTACTAGAGAGGGATACAGTACATTTGACCACGGGTAGTGTACAATAAATTGATAAGGGGAGACGCCAAATGGCCAACGCTTTAGAGTGATTTTTGGAGGAGTAAGGCTAGGGATACACTGAGCAGTGTTTTAATGGCTTCCGTCTGGATTTATATTGTGGTCCTTCCTGGCATAGTTTATGCCCACCTAAGATAGACAATGTCCTTGTGCCTGTCTGAAAAGAGTGACACTGGGCTAGGGAGCACAAAGTCCATTTCAATTCTATAGGGCTGATTTTGATAACATGAATTCATTAAGTGGTGTGCTCCTCTTTATGAATTTGATTGTAGTTCAGGGATCTCTTCTTTAACCCCTTCACCTCCAGGCCATTTTCCGTTTTTGCTCCTCTCCTTCCCAGAGCCATAACTTTTTTTTATTTTTCTATCTATATGGCTATGTGAGGGCTTGTTCTTTGTGGGATGAGTTGTACTTTTGAACAACATCATTGATTTTACCATATTGTGTACTGGAAAACAGGAAAAAAGTCCCAAGTGTGGTGAAATTGCAAAAAAAAGTGCAAAGTGCGATCTACAAAATTAAAATTGTTTTTAGAAAGAAAAAACTTTTTAATATTGATCAATACCTGCACCCGAGAAATAAGCAAGTAATTGAAGCTGTTAAACAGCAAAAATATAATTTAAGTGTATTATTTCTAAATCTTCAACAATAACTTTAAACAGCAAAAATATAAATTTAAATTTAACAGCTTCAATTATTTGCTTGGGTACAGGTTTCGCCAGAACATCGGCGGCATCTTTTCCTCAGAGCATGCATTATTTGTATTTTTTCCAAATTCTAAAATGTATTTTTATTAAGTGGTATTGAAATTTGTTAGTCAAATTCACTGCACAGATCCCAGACATGGTTCCAAGTGATGTCTGCTGTAGTGAAAATTATATTGGCATCAACTAAGATACAAAAATGTGAAAACGTCTAATGGTGGAATATGATTTAAGAGGACCTGACGAGTCATGTTGCCAGAAACATGGACAATCTTATTGTAGCTGTGCATGTTTTGCACTGAAACGTTGCAGCATATCAGAGAGAACCTGCTTTAAAAGACTAATCAAAGAAGCAGGTTCTTGGTGGCTTCTCCCAATCTCAATCCCCTAGACCAGTGGTTCTCAACCTTTCTAATGCCGTGACCCCGCAATACAGTTCCTCATGTTGCGGTGACCCCCAAACCAAAAAATAATTACAGTCCTCCATACAATATTATGGGCACCACATAGTCCTCCATACAGTATTATGGGCCAAATATAATGCTCCATAAAGAATACTGGTCCCCATATAATGCTCCATACAAAATATGGAGCTCTCCTCTGCACTGTGCTGCGTTCTGCACTGTTACGGCTCAGGAAAGGGCACTGTGGAAAGACTCCCATTATCATATATCATATCCCATCATTATCATTGCCTCCCCATCATCATTATCATTGCCTCCCCATCATCATTATCATTAAATCCCCATCATCATTATCATTGCATCCCTCATCATCATTGTCTGCCATCTCCTTGTCTGCCATCATCATCATTGTCTGCCCATCATCATCATTGTCTGCCCATCATCATCATTGCTGCCCATCATCATTGGCTCCCCATCATCATCGCCTCCCCATCATCATTGGCTCCCCATCATCATCATTGCCTTCCCATCATCATCATCATTGCCTGCTCATCATCATTGGCTCCCCATCATCATCGCCTCCCCATCATCATCATCATCATTGCCTGCCCATCATCATCGCCTCCCCATCATCATCATCTTTGCCTGCCCATCATCATTGGCTCCCCATCATCATCGTTGCCTCCTCACCACCATCACTGCCTCCCCACCATCACACATACAGCACCACACACAGACAGCACCGCAGCACTCTCTCACATACACACATGCAGGCAGACACACACACACACACACTGATACACACAGACACATACACCTCACATCTCACCTGTCCAGCGCCCGCGCTCTCTGCCACAGCCGGCCGCTGAATGATGACGTCATCCAGCGGCGCTGCTGTGACAGGAAGCGCGGGCGCCCTGCAGGCGCCCCCTGGAGCCCGGAGCTACGGAGGCACGGGGAGAGGTAAGTATTGCGCCGCCTGCTCAGGCCGGGTTCCCCCTCTCCCCGCACAGTGGACTCACCGACCTGCCGCTCAGCTCTGGAGGGTCCCGGGCCGCTGCACTGTGACTCCGTGGGAGGAGGAATTGCTGCTGCTGCCACGCTGCCCCACACACGTGCTGCCTGGGGCGGACCACCCCCCGCCCGCCCTACGCCCGCGCACTACGCCCGCCCACGCTACGCCCCTGCTACGCCACTGGGCTAAAGCCATCGGAAATATGCTGCATATATGGCTCCGCTCCCATCCTTCCATCCTGTATATATGGCTCCGCTCCCCCCTCCCATCCTGTATACATGGCTCCGCTCCCACCCTCCCATCCTATATACATGGCTCCGCTCCCATCTTGTATATATGCCTCCGCTCCCCCCTCCCATCCTGTATACATGGCTCCGCTCCCCCCTCCCATCCTGTATACATGGCTCCGCTCCCCCCTCCCATCCTGTATACATGGCTCCGCTCCAACCCTCCCATCCTATATACATGGCTCCGCTCCCCCTCCCATCCTGTATATATGGCTCCGCTCCCCCCTCCCATCCTGTATACTATGGCTCCGCTCCCATCCTGTATATATGGCTCCGCTCCCCCTCCCATCCTGTATATATGGCTCCGCTCCCATCCTGTATACATGCTCCGCTCCATCTGTATAATGGCTCCGCTCCCATCCTCCCATCCTGTATACATGGCTCCGCTCCCATCCTCCCATCCTGTATACATGGCTCCGCTCCCCCCTCCCATCCTGTATATATGGCTCCGCTCCCACCCTCCCATCCTGTATATATGGCTCTGCTCCCATCCTGTATATATGGCTCTGCTCCCATCCTGTATACATGGCTCCGCTCCCATCCTGTATATATGGCTCCGCTCCCCCCTCCCATCCTGTATATATGGCTCCGCTCCCATCCTCCCATCCTGTATACATGGCTCCGCTCCCATCCTCCCATCCTGTATACAGTGCCTACAAGTAGTATTCAACCCCTGCAGATTTAGCTGGTTGACACATGCAGAATTAACTTGGCATTGTGACATTTGTACTGTAGATCAGCCTGGAAGTGGGAAATGCACTGCAGCAAAAAAAATTTTTATAAATTTTTTTTTTTTTTTTTTTAAACGTTAAAAGTTAATTCAGAGTGTCATTTATTATTCAACCCCTCAAACCACAAGAATTCAGTTTGGTCCCCCTAAAGTATTAAGAAGTAGTTCAGGCACCAAGAATAATGAGCTTCACATGTGTGGATTAATGATCTCTTTTGCCAGCCTTTTCTGACTATTTAAGACCCTCCCCAAACTTGTGAACAACACTCATACATGGTCAACATGGGAAAGACAAAGGAGCATTCCAAGGCCATCAGAGACAAGATCGTGGAGGGTCACAAGGCTGGCAAGGGGTACAAAACCCTTTCCAAGGAGTTGGGCCTACCTGTCTCCACTGTTGGGAGCATCATCCGTAAGTGGAAGGCTTATGGAACTACTGTTAGCCTTCCACGGCCTGGACAGCCTTTGAAAGTTTCCTCCCGTGCTGAGGCCAGGCTTGTCCGAAGAGTCAAGGCTAACCAAGGACAACAAGGAAGGAGCTCCGGGAAGATCTCATGTCAGTGGGGACATTGGTTTCAGTCAGTACCATAAGTAACGTACTCCACCGCAATGGTCTCCGTTCCAGACGAGCCCGTAAGGTACCTTTACTTTCAAAGCGTCATGTCAAGGCTCGTCTACAGTTTGCTCATGATCACTTGGAGGACTCTGAGACAGACTGGTTCAAGGTTCTATGGTCTGATGAGACCAAGATCGAGATCTTTGGTGCCAACCACACACGTGACGTTTGGAGACTGGATGGCACTGCATATGACCCCAAGAATACCATCCCTACAGTCAAGCATGGTGGTGGCAGCATCATGCTGTGGGGCTGTTTCTCAGCCAAGGGGCCTGGCCATCTGGTCCGCATCCATGGGAGGATGGATAGCATGGCCTACCTGGAGATTTTGGCCAAGAACCTCCGCTCCTCCATCAAGGATCTTAAGATGGGTCGTAATTTCATCTTCCAACAAGACAACGACCCAAAGCACACAGCCAAGAAAACCAAGGCCTGGTTCAAGAGGGAAAATACGGATTTTTGTGTTACTCACCGTAAAATCCTTTTCTCCGAGACGCTCATTGGGGGACACAGGACTGTGGGTGTATGCTACTGCCGCTAGGAGGCTGACACTAAGTAAACATAAAAAAAGGTTAGCTCCTCCGCCGTATACACCTCAGCACTGGCCGCAGGCAAACCCAGTTTAGTGCAAAAAGCAGTAGGAGGCTAAAAAATAAATCAAGAGTTAACACAGATACAGTATATCCAGAAGAAAAAACTGCTGATACCAACTTAAGGAGAATAGTTAACTCAATATAAAGCCAGCCGGCTATAAGGGAGGGTGCTGTGTCCCCCAATGAGCGTCTCTGAGAAAAGGATTTTACGGTGAGTAACACAAAAATCCGTATTTCTCCTTCGTCTCATTGGGGGACACAGGACTGTGGGACGTCCCAAAGCAGTCCCTTGGGTGGGAAATCGACTCCACAGTGTAATTTATAACAGGCATTGCCTATAGGTGCGCAACCGCGCCCTGAAGAATCCTTCTACCCAGACTGGCATCTGCAGAAGCCTGGGTATGGACATTATAATGCTTGGAAAAAGTATGCAGACTGGACCAGGTTGCTGCTTTACAAACCTGTTCCACCGAAGCCTGATGCCGAAGGGCCCAGGAGGCACCCACCGCTCGGGTGGAGTGAGCCTTGATCCCTGCGGGAACTACCGCGCCTCTGATGCGGTAAGCCTCCTGAATGGCTAACCGAATCCACCTAGCCAAGGTTGATTTAGAGGCAGCGAGTCCCTTCCTGCGACCCTCAGGGAGAACAAACAGCGTGTCCGTCTGCCGAAAGGACGCCGTCCGAGAAACATATCTCCTGAGTGCTCTCACCAGATCCAGCGTATGGAGAGCCTTCTCCACTCGGTGCGTCGGAGCTGGGCAAAATGAGGGCAAAACAATGTCCTCATTAATATGAAAAGAGGACACGACTTTAGGCAAAAAAGGTGGTGTTGGTCTGAGCACCACCTTATCCTGATGGAAAAGCAAGTACGGAGCTCGACAAGACAATGCGGCCAGCTCCGAAACCCGCCTTATGGATGTTATGGCTACCAAAAACACCACTTTCCAGGAAAGAAATGACAGAGAAACCTCCTGCAAAGTTTCAAAAGGAGACTCCTGCAGGACTCCCAGGACTAGATTGAGATCCCAAACATCTAAGGGAGCCTTGTAGGGGGGAACTATATGGACAACCCCTTGAATAAAGGTCCTAACCTGAAAATTAGACGCGATTCTTCGCTGAAAAAGCACTGATAAGGCTGATATCTGGCGTCTAAGCGTACTTGGTGCTAGACCTGAATCTAGGCCTGCCTGGAGAAATGACAGAATATTTGGAATTGAAAACCGAAGCGGGGAACAACCATGTTCCCTGCACCAAGCAAAAAAGACCTTCCAAGTACCGTGGTAGATGCGAGCCGAAACGGGCTTTCGGGCGTTAGCCATCGTTGCGGCGACCTTTTTAGAGAAACCAGCCCTGGTCAGGATCCAAGATTCAACGGCCAGGCCGTCAAACACAGGACCGCTAAGTTCTGGTGGTAAACTGGGCCCTGGGAGAGAAGGTCCACGCGCTCTGGCAGTCGCCAGGGAGCGTCGGCGAGCAATTGTACCAGCTCCGCGTACCATGAGCGGCGCGGCCAATCCGGAGCGATTAATATCGCAGGAACCCCCTCTATCCTGATCTTTCTGATCACCCTTGGGAGAAGGGCTATTGGTGGAAACAAGTATGGAAGATGAAACTGATTCCATGGTAGGACCAGAGCGTCTACTGCAAATGCCTGCGGATCCCGGTACCGGGAGACGAAGTTGGGCACCTTGGCATTTATCTTGGAAGCCATCAGGTCCACATCTGGGGTTCCCCAGCGTCGGCATATCTGCTGAAAAATCTCGGGATGAAGTGACCATTCCCCTGACGCTATGCCGTGACGGCTGAGAAAATCCGCAGCCCAATTTTCCTCGCCCGGAATGTGGACCGCTGAAATCACAGAGTGATTTACCTCTGCCCAAGTCAGAATCTGTTTTACCTCGTGCATGGCCGCCCTGCTGCGGGTACCTCCCTGATGGTTTATGTATGCCACTGCCGTGGCATTGTCCGATTGTATTCTGACTGGGTGGCCCGCCAGATGCTGGTGAAAATGCCTCAGAGCCAGCCGAATAGCTCGGATCTCTAAAATATTGATCGGAAGAGTCGATTCCTGCTGAGACCAAGTTCCCTGGGCTGTGTGGTGACGAAACACTGCTCCCCATCCGAGCAGGCTGGCATCCGTTGTGACAACCAACCAGAAATTTGGAGGAAACAACCGACCCTGTCGAAGAGTGGTGTTCTTCGTCCACCACATTAGAGTCTGTCTGACCTGCAGGGACAGACGACACCGAAGATTGAGGGAGTAAAGGCTCCCGTCCCATACTGCCAAGAGTGCATATTGAAGGGGGCGAAGATGAAATTGGGCAAATGGAATCGCCTCGATTGCCGCCACCATCCTTCCTAGGACCCTCATGCAAAACCGGATGGTGTGAGGAATTGGTTGGCGAAGGATCCGTACCTCTTGACGGAGAACCAAGGCCTTGTCTTGAGGAAGAATTATCAACCCCTGAGCGGTGTCGAAATTCATCCCTAAAAAGGTAATCTTCCGAGATGGCACGGGAGATGACTTCTTCATATTCACCAGCCACCCCAGGCGAGCAAGGGTGTCTAACGTAATGCTGACACTTTCCTCGCAGGTTTGAAAAGACGGACCCTTGATGAGGAGGTCGTCTAAGTAAGGCAGGATGACTACCCCCCTGGAGTGCAGAATGGACACAACAGCAGCCATGACCTTTGTGAATACCCTGGGGGCTGTGGCTAGCCCGAAAGGCAAGGCTGTGAACTGAAGATGAAGTTTGCCGACGGCAAACCGAAGAAATCTCTGATGAGGAGGAAATATGGGGATGTGAAGATAGGCATCCTGAATGTCTATTGATGCTAGAAATTCCCCTTTTTCCATGGCTGCAATGACAGAACGGAGAGACTCCATTCGGAAATGACGAATTCTGACAAACCGGTTCAGTCGCTTTAGATCCAGAATGGGACTTACGGTACCGTCTTTTTTGGGTACGATGAACAGGTTGGAATAAAACCCCTGACCTTTTTCGATTTCCGGAACAGGTACAACAACCCCGCTGTGCCGAAGAGACTCGACCGCCCTGAATAAGGCGCGAACCCGAGATTCCTCCTTGGGAAGGCGCGAGGGAAAAAAACGATTTTAAGGAAGGCTGGTAAATTCTATCTTGTACCCGAGGAGACTACTTCTCTGACCCACTCGTCGTGAGTAATTGATAGCCAAATGGGGCGAAACCAGAGTAAGCGGCCGCCTACTCTGGATAAATTGACCGGATTCTGCCTCCAGTCATTTGTCCGAATATTTCTGGAGTTTGCCTCTTGATCTTGGTTGTTGAGATCGCCCTCTTCCCAAAGGGTTGGTCCTGTAGGAGACCTGACGATCTCTGGCTTGATTAGGCCGACCTGAACCGCTGGAGGTAGCTGGCGCGGCCCAACCTGGGTTACGAAAGGCCCTAAAGCGAGGCTGAAGCTGTCGGCGAAAAGGCTGCTTAATCTTTTGCTGAGGAAGGAAACTGCTCTTCCCTCCCGTAGCATCAGATATGAGCTGATCCAACCTTTCGCCAAATAACCGACCACTCTGATATGGTAAGGATGTAAGCGATTTCTTTGAGATTGAGTCTGCTCGCCAGGTTCTCAGCCACAAAGATCTTCTGATGGCAATAGCATTAGCAGCAGCTAGGGCTGAGCAATTTGCCGCATCCATGGACGCATTAATTAAGAAGTCTCCTGCCAGCGCTATCTGATTAGAAATCTCTGTTACTTCAGACGGTACCTCTATACCATGAAGAGCTCTATTTAGAGACTCCGACCAGGAAATCATGGCCTTAGCAACCCAAGTCGCTGCAAAAGAAGGAGAGAGAGAGCAGAACCCGATGCTTCAAACACCGAGCGGGCCAAACTCTCAATCAGACGATCCGTTGGTTCCTTGATCGAGGAACCGTTAGGAAGGGAGAGAAGCGTCCTAGACGCCAAATGCGACACAGGAGGATCAACCGCAGGAGATTCCGCCCACTTTTTAAGAAGCTCAGGAGCAAAAGGATATCTAGTATTGAGAGCCTTTTGTCCTGCGAAGCGCTTGTCCGGTTTCTCTCTGTGGCGCTGCACTAGTTCCTCAAACTCAGGATGAGCCCCAAAAACCTTATGAGTTTGCCTGGCTCTTTTGAAGGACACCTTATGACCGGAGGTCAAGGTGGACTCATCGTCTATCCCCAAAGTTTGATTGACAGCTTCAATCAAACTGTCAATTGTGTCCTGACAATTTGGTGCCTCAAAATTAAGGGACTCTTCTGAATCAGAATCCGAATACTGATCACTTGCCAGAGGTGAGGGAGAACGAGAGACGGAACTGAAAGATGCCGAGGCCCTGGACGGCAAAGGCGACGCAGTGTGGGTTCGCTTCCCCTGCGTCTGCCTGGTGAGAGCGCGGCCCCTGCAGGCCGGAGGTTCATGAGACGTCGCCAAGACGGGTGAACCACTGTCCCTGCTCCTATCGGGAGCTTGAAGGGACTCGATCGCTTTTGTTAATGACGCCACAGATTGAGTCAGGGACAAGGCCCACTCAGGGGGACCTGACGCACTAGGCTCAGCTATAGGAGCGGGTTCCTGAGCCCGTTCAGAGTCACAGGCTTCGCAGACCCGAGAAGTCTGGGCGTGCGGAAAAGGGGACCTACAGGCAATGCATGCGGTATACAGCACTGTATGAACCTTAGATCTTCTGGACATTCTGGATCTGTCACAGAGTCCGCAATGAACTGGATGTGACGGTCAGCGGAGTAAAGAGGAACAACCAGGCTGGAGGTAGTAGCAACCCCTGAGCGGTGTCGACTTACCCCAGTCCTGTATCCCTTGCGTCCTGAAAACAGCCACAACAGAGCTCCAAAATTTTTCAAAAAGGAGCGCTCCTCTGTCAGGGAGGCGTGCTCATGTAGACGAGCCTCTCAATAGGCGCCTCCCACCTACTTCCGGCCGCGGCCTAGTCTCCAGCAAAAGCCGGGGACTAAATTTGAAGCCGCGGCCTAGCGCCGGCCGAAGCCGCGGCCTAAATTTCCGGCTAAGGCCCTAAAGTCGGAGGGCGGTCCACCGGAAGGAGACGCCGCCGGGGGCGATCTCCCTTGCGATAGCGGCCCACCCCCGGCTGACGCCGGACACAGAATTCCGGCCCGCGGCCCAGTCCCCGGAAAAAGCCGGGGACTAAATTTTAAAACCGGGGCCCAGAAGCCGGGCGAAAGGAGGTCCCCAAGTCAGAGGGCGGGTCCGCCGGAAGGAGACGCCGCCGGGGGCGGATCCCCCTCCCCCTTACGACCGCGGCCCACCCTCCGGTTAACACCGGACAGTAAACACCGGCCCGCGGCCTAGTCCCCGGGAAAAGCCGGGGACTAAATTTTGCAAAGGCCTAGCGCTGACCGCGACCCTCGCGGCTGTCCAGGCGGGAGGCGGACGCCGACTTCATCCATCTGTGGAGAAGGGGGAACGAACAGCTGGAACCCTGAGCGGTGTTTCCTACCCGCTCCAGTAATCTTGGCCACACGTCCTTGGAGGTAAGAGTCTTCAGGCGATGTGTGATCCACAAAATTCCGTCATGTAGGTAAAAATGGGGGCTCCATAATAAACTAAGGTAGGACGGTGCAGGAACCCTAACTCCATCACCCCTTTAGAGGGTGAGGAGAGGGACCGTCCGCCTCCTTGCAGCACCGCAGTCTAGCATTGGTGGTGCAGTGGGGGCCGCATGGACTAACTCTTGCCTCTGTACAGCCTAGGGTTTCAATACCTTAGGGTGGTCAGGGCTGAGTCCGGCATTCATGTCCCACGTTGCGGGAGAGGATACGTTGGAGGCTTTACTCCACGTGCTCGCCCGTTGATGGTTTGGGGAGATCGGACCCTTTCAATAGGATCCGTCGCCCCTATCTCATCTTCGTGGGAAAAAAAAAAAAAAATGGTCTGGAAAAATAACCAGACGTGTGCCTCCATCAGACACTAAGCAAGAACTGGGTTTGCCTGCGGCCAGTGCTGAGGTGTATACGGCGGAGGAGGAGCTAACCTTTTTTTATATTTGCTTAGTGTCAGCCTCCTAGCGGCAGTAGCATACACCCACAGTCCTGTGTCCCCAATGAGACGAAGGAGAAAAGTCAAGGTGGCCTAGTCAGTCTCCTGACCTTAACCCAATTGAAAACTTGTGGAAGGAGCTCAAGATTAAAGTCCACATGAGACACCCAAAGAACCTAGATAACTTGGAGAAGATCTGCATGGAGGAGTGGGCCAAGATAACTCCACAGACCTGTGCCGGCCTGATCAGGTCTTATAAAAGACGATTATTAGCTGTAATTGCAAACAAGGGTTATTCCACGAAATATTAAACTTAGGGGTTGTATAATAATTGACCCACACTTTTATGTTTAAAATTTATTAAAATTCAACTGAGCAACATAACTTTTTGGTTTGTAAGATTTATGCTTCTGTTAATAAATCCTACTCTCGTTTGCAGTTTGAAGGCTCTAACTTATTTGCATCTTATCAACAGCTAAATCTGCAGGGGTTGAATACTACTTGTAGGACTGTATATGGCTCCGCTCCACCCTCCCATCTGTATATATGGCTCCGCTCTCATCCTCCCATCCTGTATATATGGCTCCGCTCCCATCCTCCCATCCTGTATACATGGCTCCGCTCCCATCCTCCCATCCTGTATATATGGCTCCGCTCTCATCCTCCCATCCTGTATACATGGCTCCGCTCCCATCCTCCCATCCTGTATATATGGCTCCGCTCCCCCCTCCCATCCTGTATATATGGCTCCGCTCCCACCCTCCCATCCTGTATATATGGCTCCGCTCCCCCTCCCATCTGTATATATGGCTCGCTCCCACCCTCCCATCCTGTATATATGGCTCCGCTCTCATCCTCCCATCCTGTATACATGGCTCCGCTCCCACCTCCCATCCTGTATATATGGCTCCGCTCCATCCTCCCATCCTGTATACATGGCTCCGCTCCCATCCTCCCATCCTGTATATATGGCTCCGCTCTCATCCTCCCATCCTGTATACATGGCTCCGCTCCCATCCTCCCATCCTGTATATATGGCTCCGCTCCCATCCTCCCATCCTGTATACATGGCTCCGCTCCCATCCTCCCATCTTGTATATATGGCTCCGCTCCCATCCTCCCATCCTGTATACATGGCTCCGCTCCCATCCTGTATATATGGCTCCGCTCTCATCCTCCCATCCTGTATACATTGACTCCGCTCCCATCCTCCCATCCTGTTATATATGGCTCCGCTCCCATCCTCCCATCCTGTATACATGGCTCAGCTCCCATCCTCCCATCCTGTATATATGGCTCCGCTCCCCCCTCCCATCCTGTATATATGGCTCCGCTCCATCCTCTCATCCTGTATATATGGCTCCGCTCCCATCCTCCCATCCTGTATACATGGCTCCGCTCCCATCCTCCCATCCTGTATATATGGCTCCGCTCCCCCCTCCCATCCTGTATATATGGCTCCGCTCCCATCCTCCCATCCTGTATACATGGCTCCGCTCCCATCCTCCCATCCTGTATATATGGCTCCGCTCCCCCCTCCCAACCTGTATATAATGCTCCGCTCCCATCCTCCCATCCTGTATACATGGCTCCGCTCCCCCCTCCCATCCTGTATACATGGCTCCGCTCCCACCCTCCCATCCTATATACATGACTCCGCTCCCATCCTGTATATATGCCTCCGCTCCCCCCTCCCATCCTGTATACATGGCTCCTCTCCCCCCTCCCATCCTTGTATACATGGCTCCGCTCCCCCCTCCCATCCTGTATACATGGCTCCGCTCCCCAGTCCTCCCCCCATCATACTTACCCTTCTCGCTCCGTCGCTGCAGGTCCCTGCGTCCCTGTCGGCGGCGGCAGCTTCCTCCTGTGCGCAGCGGTGACGTAATACCGCTCATTAAGGACATGAATATGGACGCCACGCCTATGGGAGTGGCGTCACGTCCATATTCATTACCTTAATGAGCGGTACTACGTCACCGCACTGCCAGGAGGAAGCTGACGCCGCCGACAGGGACGCAGGGACCTGCAGCGACGGAGCGAGGAGGGTAAGTATGGATGTCTAAAGAAGCCAGCGGCTGCAGCTGTCACTACAGTGCTGCAGCCGCCGGCTCCTTTAAGCGACCCCTGTGTTTTGGTCGTTCGACCCCCGCGGGGGTCGCGACCCACAGGTTGAGAACCGCTGCCCTAGACTGAACAGTGTCTCTATGCAACTGCACCCACGTATTTCAGACTAGGGCAGCAAATCAGGGAGAAGCCGCCAAAGACTGGACTTGGGACTAGTCATCCAAGATACATGGTCCCCAGCCAGCTTTTCAAAGCCTTTTTTTCTCTGAAACATCACAACGTTTCAGAGTATAGAGTATACTGCACCAATGTGGCCAATGGTTTGGGCAGGGTGAGTCTTCTGTCAGGTTCCCTTTAAACGCTATGGCATTTCAGAGAAAAAATACTTCCATCTGGAATGACTGACCCAAGTGGAAAGTCTTGGGGCTCATTCAGATATTCATGCAAATAGGTCCTAGATTGGACTGCAATGCGCGGACTGGCAGCGGCTTTTCAGACCTGAGCGTGACAGCTTGATATAAATCTATGAAGCTGTCACGTTCAGTCCATGCATTAGCAGTCCATGCCCGGACGGAATGGCACAGACTTCTGAAAGGGCCTTTAGCTGCTTATTCCTACCTCACTTGCCTAAACTGACATGTGTGTATGTGTAAGCAGGTTACTGGATTCAACACACAGATAAGGAAAGGGCAGAAGTAACCAACTTAACTATTTATTCTCCTGGTGTGAACACAGGAAGGGAGTGGTTGGGACAAAGAATGATTTTGTGAAAAACAGGGTATTTACTGTACTTAGTGCAATATTCCATTTACAATATTAGCAAGGTAACTTCTGCAGCACTACTTCAATAAGTTATATCTGGTTTCCAATAAGAGCAATGTTTCCAGTAACAAGGGTGTTGCTATAACAAACCCCTTTATCTTCCGGGTCCTAGCGAGGGTCTCCGGTTGTTCCCGCTAGGCCGCAAGTTTTTTTGACAAAGTCAATCAATGTCCTCTGGCCTCAAACACTCTGGTAGGTCCCTACCCCATCTGTTGCATCACCCCAGACTGTTCCCTGTACCTGTAAGGTGGTGGCGGGGACCCTTGACTGTCTTCTCTCTCTTGTGGACACTGTACGCATGTAACACGTGCGGCACCTTGTCGTTTGTCAATGTTAATGTAATGTGCTGTAGTATGCTGTGACATTTACTACTGTAATGTAAATGTACCATGTTTTGTGTATAAGATTAGGGATAGGGCATAAGTTAGTATAGGACAATAGTGGGGTTAGAGTAGAGGGGCATATTAGAGATGGGGAATAGGATTAGTAGCTAGGTTTAGTTAGCAAAGGTTAACAGTTGGGAGGAGTTAAAAGGGGACAGTGCAAAGTCTCAGGACTTAGGGTATGCACACTAAACAATTCGCTAACGGATCGCTAAAAAACGTCACTTTTAGCGATCCGTTGCGAATTGTCAGTGCGGCAGCTTCCAGCGACGAGCTTCCTGCTGTGATCTCGCTCGTCGCTGGAATCGTTCGGGACCCTATTTCATCGCTGCGCTCCGCTGGGTAAGTATCTATCGCTGTGTGGCACTTTCTTAGCGATTTAGCGGTACTGTGTCCCGCTAAAGTCTTTAAGAAGATCGCTAACGGCGATAGCTCGTTAACTATATCGCTAAATGCGGCAGCATTTGCGATATAGAAACAATCCCGCTAGCGATCTCATTAGTATGCAACGTAACGAGATCGCTAGCGGGATAGCTCAGTGTGCAGTACTTAGGAAGGGATTTCCTGTATAGGCAGCAGAGCCCGGGCATGTTTGCCCAGGGCAGGACATGCACCGTAGTGAGGACAGAGGATTCCCCGGTCATGTGGATAAAAACTGCTCCAGGTGGACGGGCACTGGCTCAGCGGGTTCGGGACCAGGATAGAAGCCGGTGACGTGCCACATAAAGAAGCTGCAGGGAAAGTACAGGAAGCATTGCATAATTTGCACCTTGTTCAGTACGTAAAGTTTTATACTCTCTGAGTCCCTCCTCCCTCTTACAGACATAGCCTCACTTCATGACACAGATGCTGCTGCCACATTTTATAACACCACAATAAAAACCACACTTGATTCGGCCGCCCCCCTCATGCAGAGCAAAACTCGTACAATCAACAGGCAGCCCTGGCTGACCGGCCTGACCAAAGAACTGAGACGGGCTTCCAGGGTTACCGAGCGGAGATGGAAGAGAACCCACTCCACCGAGCACTTCAACGCATACAAGCAGTCCCTTGCCAGCTTCAAGTCCACGCTCTCTGCCGCAAAACAAACTTACTTCTCATCTCTCATATCCTCCCTGTCTCACAACCCTAAACAGCTCTTCAACACTTTCAATTCTCTACTCCATCCCACAGCACCTCCTCCCTCTCCTCTCATTTCTGTCGAAGACTTTGCTTCCTTCTTTAAGCAAAAGATTGATACTATCAGAGAAGGCTTTGGCCCGCAGCCCCCAATGCCCCTCTTAGCCACTCAGCCCTGTTCTTCCAAAACCAGCTTCACCACCATGACAGAAGATCAGCTCTCCACTCTCCTGTCAAGATCACACCTCACCACTTGCGCGCTTGACCCACTCCCGTCCCACCTCATCCCTAACCTTGCCACAGTCTTCATCCCTACTCTCACACACCTCTTCAACCTTTCACTTACAAATGGTGTCTTTCCTTCATCCTTCAAACATGCTTCAATCACCCCGATCCTCAAAAAGCCCTCCCTCGACCCATCCTCAGCGTCTAGCTATCGCCCGATATCTCTTCTCCCCTTCGCCTCAAAACTACTGGAACAGCATGTATATCTTGAACTGTCCTCCCACCTTTCCTCCTGCTCCCTCTTTGACCGGTTACAATCAGGCTTTCGACCGCATCACTCAACTGAAACTGCCCTAACTAAAGTCACTAACGACCTGCTAACCGCCAAGAGCAAGCGTCACTACTCTGTCCTCCTTCTCCTGGACCTGTCTTCTGCCTTTGACACCGTAGACCATTCCCTCCTCCTACAGATTCTCTCATCTCTTGGCATCACAGACTTGGCCCTATCCTGGATCTCATCATACCTAACAGACCGAACATTTAGTGTCTCCCTCTCACACACCACCTCCTCACCTCGCCCCCTGTCTGTCGGTGTTCCCCAAGGCTCAGTCCTAGGACCCCTACTCTTCTCCATCTACACCTTCGGCCTGGGACAGCTCATAGAATCCCACGGCTTGCAGTATCACCTCTACGCCGATGACACGCAGATCTACCTATCTGGACCTGACCTCACCTCCCTACTGACCAAAATCCCACAGTGTCTGTCTGCTATCTCAGCCTTCTTTTCTGCTCGCTTTCTCAAACTGAACATGGACAAAACAGAATTCATCATCTTTCCCCCACCTCATTCTACCCCTCCACCAGGCCTATCCATCAATGTCAATGGCTGCTCGCTTTCCCCAGTCCCACATGCTCGGTGCCTTGGGTGGATCATCGACTCTGCCCTCTCTTTCAAACCACATATCCAAGCCCTCGCCACCTCCTGCCGCCTCAAACTCAAAAATATTTCCCGGATCCGCTCATTCCTCAACCATGAAATCACAAAAACACTAGTGCACGCCCTTATCATCTCCCGCCTCGACTACTGCAACCTCCTACTGTCTGGCCTCCCCTCTAGCACTCTGGCACCACTCCAGTCCATCCTACACTCTGCTGCACGACTAATCCACCTGTCTTCCCGCTATTCCCCTGCCTCCCCACTATGCCAGGACCTTCACTGGCTTCCTATTGCCCAGAGGCTCCAGTTCAAAACCTTAACCATGACATACAAAGCCATCCACAACCTTTCTCCTCCATACATCTGTGACATGGTCTCCTGCTACCTACCCACATGCAACCTTCGATCCTCTCAAGATCTCCTTCTCGACTCCCCCCTCATCTCTTCTTCCCACAACCGCATACAAGACTTCTCCCGGGCTTCCCCCATACTCTGGAACTCTCTGCCGCAAAACATCAGACTTTCACCAACAACGGAGACCTTCAAGAAAAACCTGAAGACCCACCTGTTCCGACAAGCCTACAACCTGCAATGATCCTCAGTGTACTGAACCATCGCACAACCAGCTCTACCCTCTCCTAGTGTATTCTCACCCATCCCTGTAGACTGTGAGCCCTCGCGGGCAGGGTCCTCTCTCCTTCTGTACTTATGCGTCCCTTGTCTAGCACATGTTTATTGTATCTGTCTATATTTTTCCCCTTTTCATATGTAAAGCGCCATGGAATAAATGGCGCTATATAAATATAAAATAATAATAATAGTTGGAACAGAACTGTGGCTTGTGGTGTTTCCTGAGACATGATCCCCTGCAACTGAAGTGAATGTGTGATGAAGGTAACTGACTGTACCGCAGGACTGCGACTTCATTTATCTTTTTATGTACAAGGTGCCGGGGTGCTCGCTGATTGTGACTTCATGAACTCGCCCATGACTACGACCCCGTGCCACCTTGTTGCATTTGACGTAGTCGGCAGGATCGAATCCAGAAGCCCTGCAGCTACAGGACTGGTGGAAAAGATTCCTGGGACTTGTGGACTGATGATTGAGTTATGCTCCAAGATGGCGCCAAACACTGTTGAGAAGGAGACAGTTGGTGGCGCAAAAAAGAAGGGCGGTGCCGTCCTTCATGGGCATCCTGGAAAGAAACTGGCGCCAAAAGGAAGGAGGCCGTGGTCTGAGTCAAGGCCACATTCCATTGTGACTGGTGCCCGCCTGAGATGGGCATGGCCAAAGAAGAAGCCCCGACCCCTGCAGCGGAATCTGAATAAACAGGTGGGGCAGCAGGAAATAACTCCACCCATGAATGGGTGGAGCCCAAAAGAGATGCTATTATCTAGTGAGATACCTGTCCGAGCGCAGCTCGGTGGGAGCTGGAAAACCACGGACTGGAGAGGCTGGAACTGGAAGAAAAGATAGAGAAACCTGAAGTTGTGGAAAGACGGACCGTCGCGGCTGTGATTCCAAGTTCGCATGGCCGCAGTGGAGGACCATCGCAGCTGTCTGCCACCTCAGTGAGTGTAACACCGGCCCTCACCCCAGTCCCTGCACCTGCTCTGGCCCAGACACCTTCTCCGGTCCCCACATCTCCCCACAGCAGGTACCCAGACGAGACCCGAGTCCCTAGAGCAAGAGAGGCTCGGTGGGTGAGGAAAGTTATTGAGAAGAAGAGGCGGGAGCGCTGAATTTTAAAGGAGCTGCAGTGCCCCTGTGGAGGAGCTATGTCCGGCTGGATGATGCGCGGCCCCTACAGAAAGCAGTGAACTTGCCCACGACTACCACCCCGTGCCACCTTGTTACATACCGTACATCAGTGTCGGAAGTAACGGCCGGTCCTCCCACACCTTTTGGTCACTGTTACAGACGTCCACTTCCAGATCAGGGTCCTCACCAGACCATTGGTACTTGACCTGCAATGGGCGTCTGTTGGATCTTGACCGACGAGGACTTGGCTTTGAGTCTTGCCCAGTATAGTCTGGTCTCTGGATCTTGACTGGTGCAGGGCTGGGCCTCAGGTCTTGAAGGGTGCAGTCTAGTCCACTGATTGGGCCTGGTACTGTCTGGATCTCACTTGCGGGTGCACAGCAGCCCACTGATCTTGCCTGGCTCAGTCTGGATCTCACTTACAGGTGCACAGCAGCCCACTGATCTTGTCTCCAGAATGCGTCCTGTTATCTCGGCCGCAGCGTCCCCAGAGCACATGTCATGTTCTCTCTCGCTGAAGCCAAATCTCTTCCTGACGTGTCACACTGGCCTTTTATATCGGGGAACTGCATCATGAATGTCACCTGATCTGGTGCTCCATCTAGCCTTTTCCTTCTCAAAACACTCTCTTATTTGTTCCGCAGGGTATGCGTTGGTCAGAAGGTGTCAGTCTCCTGTCACAAATGCCGCACAGCTCTGAGGAATTTCATCTTCCACAGCACAGCCTTTTACATATGTGTGGCGAGATCTTTCAGTCTAGAGGAGTGGGCTGGAGAGAAGATTCTGGAGATCCAAATCTTAAAATAGTTATCTGAAACACTTTGAAAAGCAGTCCGTAAACCAAGTCAGTCTCTGAAACACTTTTCATATTAAAACCTATACCATTACAGTAATACAGCCTACCAGTGGTTGGAGCACCATGAATCTCCAGTTAGTTAGCCTTTAACCTCTTAAGGACCAGGGGTATTTCAGTTTCTGCGTTTCCATTTTTTGCTCCCCTTCTTCCCAGAGCCACAACTCTTGTTTATTTTTCCATCAATATGACCATGTGAGGGCTTGTTTTTTGCGAGACGAGTTGTACTTTTGAACAACACCATTGATTTTTACCATGTCATGAACTGGAAAACGGGGAAAAAATTCAAAGTACGGTGAAATTGCAAAAAAAGTGAAATTCCACAATGGATTTTTGGATTTTTTTTTTTTTTACCATTTTAATTAAATGCTAAAACTGACCAGCTGTTATGATTCTGCAGATCATTACAAGTTTATAGATACCAAACATGTATAGGTTTTTTTTATTTAAGTAGTGAAAAAAAATCCCCAATTTTTTTTTTTTTTACAAAAAGTCTCCTTTTTTCAGAAACTGGGTGAGGGCTTATTTTTTGCGTGCCAATCTGACGTTTTTGATACCATTTTGGTGTAGATATGATCTTTTGGATCGCCTATTATTGCAATGTTACAGCAACCAAAAAAAAAACTTGATTTTTTTTTTCTCGTTACACCGTTTAACGATCAGATTAATTCTTTTTAAATATAGATTGGGCAATTTTGAAGTATAAGTTTTTTTTTTGTTTGATTTTGAATGGGGCGAATCGGGGGTGATCTGAACTTTTATATTTAAAACTTTTTTTTTTACATGCTTCAATACTGTCAATGGGACTCTAGAAACTGCGATCACATCCGATCGCCTGTGCTACATAGAGCAGGGCTGCAGTCCTGCTCTATGTAGCAAAAATGCTTACTTGCTATGAGCGCCAACCACTGGACGGTGCTTATAGCGACCTATCAATGTCAACCACAGGGTTCCACCTGCGGCTCTTAGGGGCACATGGCAGCTGATCAGATCAGCTGTCATGAGCTGGAAAAGGTGTGGGCTCCGGCGATGAGCCTGCACCACACAGGGGGAGGTGCCCAATGTCGGATATATCTGTCATTTGATGTTAAGGGGTTAAAGGGAATGTCACAAATGTTTTGCTATGTGATCTGAGAGCAGCATGCTGTAAAGGCAGAGAGCCTGATTCCTGTGATGTATCACTTAGTTGATTGCTTGGTGTATTTTGGATAGAATTCCTGTTTTCTCGGTTGCAGACATCTGTCAGACTGCTGAGCTGTGTATAACTCCACCTACACCACAGATTGTCACCAGCTACCAATGTACACAGGAAGCTGCCAATCAGTGGTGAGGGTGGGTTACACAGATTAGCCTGACTTGAGACCTACTCCTCTAGTGATAATTTCCTGCTTATAAAATACTGACTGTATTGAAATCAGCGGAATCAGGGCCTCAGCCCCTACATTATGCTGCTCTCAGATTAAAAAATAGCAATATCCTGCTGACCATTTGCTTTAACCAGTACAACCTACAGAGGGAACAGACATACATCATGCAGAGGTATAGGTACGTCACAACCTATACATCATAGTCTGATAGGGGTTCCCGACCGTTAACGTAAAGGTACATAGTGGCGATCGTGCGCGGCACAGGAGCTGTGTCTGTATGATTGCCAATAGGATCTCTGCTTATAGGATAGCCGAGCCCTGCTCTTACAGCCAGGAGTGGTGCCCGCCCTGTATCGGGCCATTTAACCCCCTAAATGCCATGATTAATATTGATTGCAGCATTTGGGAGGCTAGAAGAGGGAGGGGGCTCCATCTCCCTTCCAGTCATTGCAAGGGCTCGGTCGTTGTCGTGGCAACCTGAGGTCATCATGATGACCCCCGAGTCTGCCAACTACGGTAGCCTGGTTAGATCATGTCAGGAACTGGTCAAAGAGGCTTCTGTCACTGCAGCAATGACCAGTATGATACATTGCAATGCAATATACCAGCGATCAGAATGATAAAGTTAAAATCCCAAAGAGATACTAAATAAAAAAAAAAAATTAAAAAATTGTAAAAATATAAAAAAATTAAAAAAATGAGGAAAATATTTAACACTAAATAGGTATATTTATGTAAAAACACAAATAGTACACATTTTGTATCACTGCGTCCGGAACTGCAAGGTTTATAAAACTTACACTATTTTTGTATATTTTTTTTTTTTTACTGAGTTTACTGAAAGAGTAAACTAAACAAAAAAATGTTGCTAAAGACTATGCTTTTTCATTATACTGCCGAACAAAAAGTGAAACAACACACAATCAAAAAGTCGAATGGAGAGAATGTCCTCTTGTCCCGCAAAAAACATGCTCCCATGCAGCTCCATCAGTGGAGAAATGAAAAAGCTATAGTTCTCAGAATAAAGGGATGCAAGAACAATTTATTTTCTATAAAACAGTTTTTATTGAGTAGAAGCTGCAAAACACAAAAAAATAAATAAATGTGGCATCGCTGACGTGAAGAATAAAGTTGTCTTATCTTTTTTACCATATGGTGAACGGCGTAAAAAAGAAAAAAAAATTCCAGAATTGCTGGATTTTGTTCATTCTGCCTCCCAAAAATTGGACTAGAACGCGATCAACAAATGTATCCGAAAATGGTACCAATAAAAACGTCAACTCGGCCCGCAAAAAGCAAGCTCTCAAATGACTGTCAGCAGAAATGTTGAAAAATTATAGCTCTCAAAAAATTTTGTTCTGCAAAAAAAGTTTGTTCATGTTTGGCTGCTGTCACTTGCTTAAAAGATGAAAATCTGTTATCTTTGTAATCACAAAGACCCAAAGAATAGCATAGTCTAATCACATATATCGCACGAGGAATGGCGTAAAAACTAAATAAAAGCAATTCTTCACCTGCTGTTTTGTTCATTCTACCTCCAAAAGATCACAGTAAGGGTCGGTGCACATTTATCCTGCGAGCTGCGCTGAGCGCTTACACTGGGCTTTCCGTGTAAATCTCTAAAATACGTGATTCAGACGGAATCCACAAACTAAAATTCTCTATAATAAGGCAGATGCTGGCACTGTGGAGGCCGTCTGGCAGTGTCAGTCTTTTCAAAAAGCGCGATCTGCCATGGTTTTGTGCACACCTAAAAAGGACACCACTGAACAGAGAATAGATTGAGTCCAGAGTAACTCTGCTGCCTCATTATAGTGAATAGATCCCTTGGGCGTTTAATTTGAATTGCGTCACTTGGAGATTTAGGCCGGGATCACACATGCGACGAAGTCGTCCGACACTCGCATGTGAGATCCCAGCTCTGGTGCCGGCACTCGGGAGTGGAGCGAGCGGTTGCATAGAACTACATGCAGCCGCGCTCTCCACTCCTGAGTGCCGGCACCAGAGCTGGGATCTCACATGCGAGTGTCGGACGACTTCGTCGCATGTGTGATCCCGGCCTTAGATGAAAACCCCTGATGTAAGTTCTCAGCGTAGAGCACTGGATAAATGTGATCCAAAATGTTATGTATAATATTCCCAAAAAAAGCTTCAATCCACAAAAAAAGTCTCCCACTCGGGTCTGTCATCTGTCAATGAAAATGTACCGTATAAGTGGCTTCCACATTACTGATGACACAAAGGCTCTGAAATAGTGCTATGGCTCCTCGTCTACCCAAAAGAAAGCCAGAAAATTCAGTGTGCCTAAACCACATTTAGGCCGGCGTCACACTAGCAAGTTTGATGTGAGTTAGTCGCACGACTTACTCGCATCAACACCCGGCACGGCCGCCCGCTCTCGGACCAGAGTGCGCGGCGGCATAGAAATACATGCAGCCGCGCACTCTGGTCCGAGAGCGGGCGGCCGTGCCGGGTGTTGATGCGAATAAATCGTGCGACTAACTCGCATCAAACTCGCTAGTGTGACGCCGGCCTTAGGGTGTGTTTCCACGATCCGGAATTCTTCAGTAATTGCTGCGTGTTTGACGCTGTGCGCTGGCGCAGCGTCAAACACGCAGCGTCCAGATGTTACAACATAGTGGAGGGGATTTCAAGAAATCCCGTCTCCACTTTGCTTAAAAACACGCAGGCGGCAGACCTGCGTTAACGGACAAGCGGCGCGTCTTTTTAGACCGCAGCATGTCCTATTATTAAATGTATAAAAAAAAGACAAAGCAAGAAAAAAGTCTTTTAATGAAATAAAAGAGACAACACAGTTTTCATTAATTTTATTATACACTCATTCCTGCGACGCCATCGATCTCCTGTAAAAAAAAGAAAAAAAACAAACCAACAGTATACCACCTGTCCGACGCAGTCCATAGTAACGACAGTCCCACGACGATCCAGCTCTGCTACATTGCAATGACAGGCAGAGCCTGTCATCGCAACGCAGCACAGCTGATTACCTGCTTCCTCGGCGGTGACGTCATCGGACTGACTGCTTTACGGCCGGGATTACCCAGCAGTCACTGCAGTTATCGCGAGAAACTGCATGTGACCGCCGGGGAAAGATGATGGCGGCCATGAAGCAGTCCAGCCCGTGACCGCCGGAGATCTTCTGCCAGGTAAGTGCCGCTGACTCCTGACAGACCCGACCGACGGTACAGTGACAGTGACAATCCCGATTCCGGTATCCGATATGATGAAAATATCGGAACTAAGTATCGAAAGGCCGATAGAGCTAATATCGGCCGATACCCGATACTTGCGGTATCGTATCGCTCAACACTAGACATGACACTTTAACGCAGTTAAAAATGCAATCTGCACTATAGGAGTGTTTTTTTTCTTTTCTTTACTTTGGTTCACAAACCATGTTAAACTGTGTGAACATACCCAAAGATGCTTTCGTATACAAAAATTTGATTTTTTTTTTTTTTTTTTAAATTCTTGTTTTGAATGTTGACCCTGTGTGAGCGACATGCATATACAGTCATCCATATTCTCTTCTATCCCTTGGTTGAACTTGACTTTTTTTCTTTTTCAAACAATACTAATTATGTAAGTTTGGAGCAAAGCTTTACAACTTTGGCAATCTGACAAGACTCTATTGTTTGGTGGATTTAAAACTAGAAAAATAGTATTAGCAGAAAAGTGGTTTCTGGATTTCCTAATTGCAGGATTGTTCAGTGTTTGATGCAAGTAAAAATCCAGATTACTTACCGGTATTACTCTTTTAGAGTCCACGACAGCACCCACTGAGAGAGGAGACCCGCCCATAGGAACAGGAAACCTACAGAATAAAAGGGGCGGTCTTCCTCAGTTGGATTACAGAGTATGAGAGAAACCGCCAAACAAGATTTAGAAAATCGCTAACATAATTTCCTCAATATGCAAAAATTTTTCTACCTAAACCTCAATATGTACCTCTACATACATATATGTATATATACAACCACAGCCCAAAATAACCTATTTACATTATATACAACAAAGGGAGGAAGTGAGTGGGTGCTGTTGTGGACTCTATAAAAGAGCATTACCGGTAAGTAATCTGGATTTTTCTCTTCGCCACAACAACACCCACTGAGAGATTTTCAGAGAACAATCACCTGGGAGGGACCACCGTGTTGAGGACAGATCTCCCGAAAACCAAGTCAGAGGATGATGACAAATCCAGTCTATAGTGGTTGTAAAATGTAGATGGTGAAGACCATGTAGCAGCCTTACATATGAGATCAATTGGGATGTCCGCCCTCTCAGCCCAGGAGGATGCTATGGCCCGTGCCGAATGTGCCTTTATCCAATCCGGAGGACTTTCACCTTTTGCTGAGTAGGCCAGAAAGATTGCATCCCTGATCCATCTGGATAATGTGCTCTTTGTGACTCCGCACCACTTGCTGTGGCCCTGGAAGGACACAAGAAAGCCCTGCTCTGCCTCCAGGGCTGACTTCTATCTATATAACTCAGGACAGCTCTCCTCACATCTAAGGTGTGAAACCTCTCTTCCTCAGGAGTAGTAGGATTATCAACAAAGGAGGAAGAAAGATCTCTTGAATGCTATGAAATTTTGCCACTACCTTGGGCGGGTATGAAGGGTCTGGCTTCAGTACTATTCTATCCTGAAACACTAACAGGAAGGGAGGATTAATGGAAAGAGCCTGGATGTCGCTAACCCTTCTAGCAGCCGTTAATGCAACTAATAAAGCTGTTTTTAGTGATATGTATGTTAAGGAAACCAACTCTAATGGTTCCAATGGAGGAAATGTGAGGGCATCAAGGACCAGATTTAGGTCCGAGGGAGGTAAATGAGTAATGTGTACCGGGTTACTATGCTCACATGCTGTAATAAATTTTGAGACCCATCTATCCCCTGCAACATTATAACCATATAGGACTCCTAAAGCTGAAACCTGGACCTTTAATGTGTTAACAGAAAGACCCAGTTCCCGCCCCCTCTGCAGAAACTCTAGAATAGCTGCAATCAGAACCTCATTAGAGAAGGCCTCAATATGAAAATCAAGGAACTTCCTCCACACTTTACTATATATTTTTGTTGTGGATTCCTTCCTACTCTGCAGAAGGTGTTAATCAGGTCATCAGAGAACCCCCTTAATTTCAACAACTGCCTCAAGTTCCACGTCATCAAGTGGAGACCCTTCACCTGAGGATGAAGGAATGGGCCCTTCATCAGGTCAAGATCAGGTCAAGATCTGATGGAAGGATCCAGGGTCGCATATGGACATGGCCCTGAGCCACAAGAACCAAGGTCTCTTGGGCCAGAAAGGTGCAATGAGGATTACCCTCGCTCCTTCCGCTCTGATCTTCCTGATGACCAGTGGAAGCAACATCATCAGTGGGAATGCATACGCCAGACTGAATCGCCAAGGGGATTGAAGAGAGTCCACTATCTCCAGCCAATCTGCTGTGTTCAGGGAGGCAAACTTCTTAACCTGCCTGTTTTCCCTGGTAGCAAAAAAGTCTATCTGTGGGAGCCCCATAAGTCTACTATCTACCTGAATATCCGATGGCTGAGAACCCATTCTCCCTGACGCAACATATGACTACTGAGGAAATCTGCTCTGAAATTCGACTCTCCTCTGATATGAAGGGCTGAGAGAGACAAGAGATGGGTTTTGGCTAGCTCAAAAATTTCCACTGCCGTAGACATTAACTTCTTTGATCGCGTTCTGCCTTGCCGATTTAAATATGCGACCGACGTGGTATTGTCCGACAAGATCCTCACATGAGACCCCTGGAGCTGTGGGAGAAAGTGATGCAACGCATGACTGACTGCTTTCAATTCTCTCAAATTTGAGGAGTCATCTGCCTCCCTTATGTCCCACTGCCCTTGGGCTATGTTGCCCCCCATCCTTTGGGACTAGTATCTGTAGTAATTATCCTGGATGGGTTTACTACTCATGGAACCCCCCTAGAAAGATGACCCCTATACAACCACCGGGACAGGGAGTTTATCACTTCCGTGGACAAGGTCACTATACCACCTAGTTGATCCTGCAGGTGCTCCTCCGCGTAGTGGATCTGCTGCTGCAGGCACCTGGTATGAAACTTGGACCGCTGGAATGCAGGAGGTAAGGGACCCCAGGAGGGACATGGCATTTGTTAAGGATATTCGAGGGTTATCAATCGCTGTTCTAACCTTTTGTCATTATGACCAACATCTTTGACTTTGGGAGGAGACACCTTTGACGTACTGACTCTAGGTGTAGACCCAGCAAGGACTGAAGGGTTGCTGGGACCAGTCTGGATTTGTCGAAGTTGATTATCCATCCTAACGCCTGTAAGGATGAAATCGTGTCAGCACGGCGATCTCTACATTGGCAGGCAGATTTCCCTTCTACCAAGAAATCATCCAAATACGTCACAATCAGTGTGTCCCGTAAGCCATCACCTCTAACATCACTTTTGTGAACACTCGAGGAGCCATAGAAAGACCAAACGGCATTGCTGTGAACTGGAAATGCCAGATTCAACCTCTCAAGAGACTGCCACCCTGAGATACTGTTGGTATTTGGTGTTGCACAGCTTCTGAATCCACACCTTTGCAGTAGAAAACTTCACAGAGCAGGCTTCATGGGATAACAAGCTTTTACTTCTTACAACATGAGGTAAAAGGAAAATGCACAGTCATTTCAGCATTGCATCAGGAAACCAGAAACAAAACGAAAGTGAAACTATAAGAGAGACTATTTCTTATACAATACATTAAACTGAAGGAAACGTTACACAACATCGCCATCTATTGTCAGGTCAGCATAAAGTCCTCCTTTTACTCATAATAAGTCCTAATCTGTTGCATATGCCAACACCCTTTCTCAACAATAAGGACCTATTCAATCAAACCCAACTTTTTTATTAGTCTCTGATGTTTATCAGCATTCATCGCCTTCGTGAAAATGTCTGCTGTCATTTCAGTAGGGCAATACTCCAACTTCAAGACTCCTTGATCCTGATGATCTCTCAAGAAATGATATTTCACATCAATATGCTTGGTTCTTGGATTGACATTTTCCATCTGAGCAAGAACAAGACATCCTTGATTGTCCTCTTTTAGTTTTGTTGGTTCCAACTGTGGTTGTCCTAGGTCTGTTTACAATTGTCTTAACCACAGTACTTCTTGACTCGCATGTGCTGCTGCAACATATTCTGCTTCTGTTGAAGATAGTGTCACAATTGACTGCTTCTTACTTGTCCAACTTATTGGTCCACCTGAGAGAAAAAAATATGTCCACTGATAGATCTTCTGTCAGTTGGATCTCCAGCCCAATCTGCATCAACATATCCTGTTAAAATGCAATTATCACCTGTGGGTAATTTCAGCTTAACATTGCTAGTTCCTTTCAAATAACGTATTACTCTCTTCACGGCATTCCAATCAGCTTTATTTGATTTTGATACCTTTCTACTCAGAATTCCTACTGCTGCTGCGATGTCTGGTCTTGCAACGGTCGCTAGATACAGTAGTTTTCCTATTGCTGTTCTGTATTCTTCATTGTTTGGTAGCATATTTTTTCACTGTTCATCTCTTTGAGATAATTAGTTTCCATTGGAGACTTTACTGTTTTTGCATCCTTTAATCCAAATTTTTCTGTTATGTCTTGAATCATGTGATTTTGATTCAGTAGGAAACTTCCGTCTTCTCTTTCTATCTGTATTCCTAGGTACTGCTTTACATTTCCTAAGTCTTTGATTTCAAAATGTTGCTTCAGGATTTTTAGAATGTTTTCTTTATCCCTTTCTTGTTTAAAACAAATCAAAATGTCGTCCACATATGAGTACATAAATCCATCTATTACTCAGCCTTTTTGTGTACAAGCATGGATCAGCTTTGCTTCTTTGAAATTTTTCATTTGTTAGTACTTCCGTGATTTTGTCATGCCACACTTTAGCTGCTTGCTTTAAACCATATATGCTTTTCTGTAGTTTACAAACTTTGTTTGGATTTCTTTCATCTTTGAATCCGGAGGTTGTTTCATGTAAATGTCTTCTGTTAAATCTCCATTCAAAAAAGCTGTCTTTACATCCAGATGTCTTTGTTCTATATTTTACATTGCTGCAACTGTAAGTAAAGTAGTGTGTAAAGTAGTGTAGTGTGTTTGACAACTGGAGCAAATGTTTCATCATAGTCTTCTTCTTCTGGAAGTCGAGCTATGTCTTCCCAAGAGATAGATTCATAGATTTTACTTGTACTTGCCTTGTATGAGAGACGTTTTGGTGGTTTTCCTTTGTTCTCTCTTATTGAACGTCTTGGTTCTGTGTCTGTTTGTAGTTGTGATTCTTCACTTTCAGTATTTTGTTCTTCATTCATTTCTACTTCTTTCTCATCAGATATTTCTTCAGGTATGTCACTATTGTTTTTCTCATTTTTTGTTTCAACTGAAATCATAATGTCTTCATTTAAATCTTCAATGAATGTCACACTGTTACTCACTGTAACTCTGTCTGTTTTGGGATGTTAGATTCTATATCCTTTGCAGTTTTCACTATATCCAACGAATATTCCTTCCATGGATCTGTTTTGAAGTTTGGAACGTTTTTCTGTTGGAATGAATATAAAAACTTTACATCCAAAAACTTTTAAATGATTGACACTTGGTTTCATACCTTGCCACAGTTCATATGGAGTTTTCTTCAGTTTTCTGGAAAAAAGTTGGTTCTGTAGATATGTAGCTGTCATTGCTGCCTCACCCCAATATTTCTCTGGTAGTTTAGAATCTGTCAGCATACATCTCATCAGTTCTGTTAGAGTTCTGTTTTTCCTTTCTGCTACTCCATTTTGTTCAGGTGTGTATGGAACAGTTTTCTGATGTTCTATTCCATTTTGTCTTAAGTAGTCTTCTATTCTGTGACCTGTAAATTCACCTCCATTATCATTTCTGATGACAATTGGCTTCCTTTGAAATTTGTTACTTGATCTTGTTACATAGTCTACAAGTTTATCAAAAACTTCACTTTTGTTCTTAATTAAGTATGTGACTGTGTATCTTGAGTAGTCGTCTATAAAAGTCAACATGTATCTATTGCCTCCTGATGTAGTCACTTTCATGGGTCCACATACGTCAGTATGCACCAAATCAAGTGGTTTTTCGCTTTTCATCTCACTTTCTTTTGGAATAGATATCCTTGTGGCTTTGGATTTTATACAACATTCACATCTTATGGTAATAGAGCAATCTGATATCTTTAAATCTTTTGTCAATTCTTTTCTCTGTAGTTCCCTTATACTGTCCGGGTGTCTATGTCCTAGACGTCTATGCCACATGTGAATACAGTTTTTGTGATCATGTGTACATACCTTCATCTGTTCCTTTGGTTTGTCAAAATGATATAATTGTTCATCTGCCTTGACTTTGGTTATCAACTTGTTTCCTGCAATAATTGCACATCATTGTCTTTGAATTTTACTGTAAGTCCTTTTGCTGTTAAACGTTTCACAGATAATAATCCACCTTCCAATTTTGGAACATACAACACATCCTGTACAAGTATCTTTGAATCTTGTCCGAACTTATTTGAACAATTTAGCATACCTTGTCCGATACCTTCTGCGGTTATTTTGCTTCTATCTGCAAGATAAATGGCTTCTTTCTTATTTAAATCAAGATCAGTAAAGAAATTCTTGTCACTTGTCATATGACTTGTTGCTCCTGAATCAATAAACCAACCAAGTGATGATTTCTTGTCTGTTATTTTGAATGTGCCTTTCCAATTATTCTCACATGAATCGGAAATTGTGTTTTTTACTGTGTATGCTTTTTATGTTGTAATTTTTGTTGTTCTTCTTTCCATATGGTACAGTCTTTCTTTAAATGACCTTTTTACTTACATCTGAAGCATTCTCTTGTCTCTTTATTATAGGGTTTTTTAAATTCTGTAGCTTTAAGAGCGTTTTCACTGTCCTTATCAGTAGAAGAATCATTGCTTTGTTCAATTCTTCTCTGATATTCATCTGAGTCTTGTTTTCACAAACTAATGTAATGTCAGTTTCTGGTCTTGTCTCTAGTACATTTAATAAAGTAGTATATGAATCTGGTAAATTGCACAACAATATAGCTGCTATATGACTTTCTTTAATATCTTCACCAATAGATCTTAGCTGTGATATCACTTCCATCATTGAGAATATATGCTTCTGCATGTCACAGTCTGCACTTAGTCTCATACTGTAAAGCTTTCTTAATAAAAATAACTTGTGATTTAAGCTGGGTCTCTCATATAGCTTTCTTAATGCTTCTCACATTCCTTTCGCTGTTTCTTCATTTCTTATATGTATTAGTTGAGCATCATCCACTAATAAGCTAATGGTGGCTCTCGCTTGTCTATTCTTCTTATCCCATGTCTGATTATCCTGATCAGGTCTATCTGTAGTGATTACTTCCCATAAATCATCTTTAGACAATAACATCTCTACTTTGAACTTCCATAGCTGATAGTTCTCATCATTCAGTTTAGCTACTGTGAGTTTTAGCTCTGTGCTACTTGTCATTTTTAACTTATCTTACTTATTTGGAGAGACTTGCACTGAAGAATGCTTCTGCATTCACCAGGGTCTTGCTGAGAGTTCCAGTGTCCCCAGTGTCCCAGTGTACTGAGTATCTGGTATTCTTGGTGCTTGGGATCTGTGGTGTCTGGATTCTCTGGGTACGCTGTATCTGGGCACGCTGTATCTGGGCCCATAACCTGTTGCACAGCTTCTGAATCCACACCTTTGCAGTAGAAAACTTCACATAACAAGCTTTTACTTCTTACAACATGAGGTAAAAGGAAAATGCACAGTCATTTCAGCATTGCATCAGGAAACCAGAAACAAAACAAAAGTGAAACTACAAGTGAGACTATTTCTTATACAATACATTAAACTGAAGGAAACGTTACACAACATCGCCATCTATTGTCAGGTCAGCATAAAGTCCTCCTTTTACTTATAATAAGTCCTAATCTGTTGCATATGCCAACATTTGACATGTATGGGGAGATGATAATAAGCATCCTTCAGATCCAAAACAGCCATCACACATCTTGGAAACAAAAGTTTAATAGCGGATCTAATCAACTCCATTTTTAAGTGTGATTATAAAGGAAAGTATCTAATCTCTTCAAATTTATAATATTCCTAAACGAACCATCCGACTTGGAGATCAGGAACAAAGGGGAATAAAATCCCCTTCCCTCCTGATTCCCTGGGACCTCCGTCAGGACCTTCTTAGATAACAAACTCCACATTTCTTTTTTTTTTCCAACATGTTTTATTGATTTAACCCCTTCACCCCCAAGGGTGGTTTGCACGTTAATGACCGGGCCAATTTTTACAATTCTGACCACTGTCTCTTTATGAGGTTATAACTCTGGAACGCTTCAACGGATATTCGCGATTCTGAGATTGTTTTCTCGTGACATATTGTACTTCACGTTAGTGGTAAAATTTCTTCCATATACCTTGCGTTTATTTTTGAAAAAAACGCAAATATGGCGAAAATTTTGAAAATTTTGCAATTTTCAAACTTTGAATTTTTATTCCCTTAAAACAGAGAAATATGTCACACAAAATAGTTAAGAAATAACATTTCTAACATGTCTGCTTTACATCAGCACAATTTTGGAAACAAAATTTTTATTTGTTAGGAAGTTATAAGGGTTAAAAGTTGACCAGCGATTTCTCATTTTTACAACAAAATTTACAAAGCCATTTTTTTTAGGGACCACCTCACATTTGAAGTCACTTTGAGGGATCTATATGGTAGAAAATGCCCAAAAGTGACACCATTCTAAAAACTGCACCCCTCAAGGTACTCAAAACCACAATCAAGAAGATTATTAACCCTTCAGGTGCTTCACAGGAGCTGAAGCAATGTGAAAGGAAAAAATGAACATTTTACTTTTTAGTCACAAAAATGATCTATTACAAACATTTTTTTTATTTTCACAAGGGAAAAAGGAGAAAATGGACTGATAAAGTTGTTGTGCCATTTCTTCTGAGTACGCCAATACCCTATATGTGGGGGAAAACCACTGTTTGGGTGCACAGAAGGGCTTAGAATGGAAGGAGCGCCGTTTGACTTTCCCAAACTAAAATTGGTGGGAATTGAGATTGGACGCCATGTCGCGTTTGGAGATTCCCTGATGTGCCTAAACAGTGGAAACCCCCCACATGTGACCCCATTTTGGAAACTAGACCCCCTAAGGAACTTATCTAGATGTGTGGTGAGCACTTTGAACCCCAAGTGCTTCACGCAAGTTTATAATGTAGAGCCGTGAAGAAAAAAAATCATATTTTTTCCACAAGCATGATGTTTTAGTCCCCAATTTGTTATTTTCCCAAGGGTAAGAGGAGAAATTGGACCACAAAAGTTGTTGTCCAACTTGTCCTGAGTACGCTGATACCCCATATGTGGGGGGGAACCACTGTTTGGGCGCACGGCAGGGCTCGAAATGGAATGAGCGCCATTTGACTTTTCCAAACCAAAATTGGCTGGAATTGAGAAAGGACGCCATGTTGCGTTTGGAGAGCCACTGATGTGCCTAAACAGTGGAAACCCCCCACATGTGACCCCATTTTGGAAACTAGACCCCCTAAGGAACTTATCTAGATGTGTGGTGAGCACTTTGAACCCCCAAATGCTTCACGCAAGTTTATATTGTAGAGCCATGAAGAAAAAAAACATATTTTTTCCACAAGCATGATGTTTTAGTCCCCAATTTGTTATTTTCCAAGGGTAAGAGGAGAAATTGGACCACAAAAGTTGTTGTCCAACTTGTCCTGAGTATCCGATACCCCATATGTGGGGGGGAACCATGTTTGGGCGCACGGCAGGGCTCGAAAGGAAGGAGCGCCGTTTGACTTTCCAAACCAAAATTGGCTGGAATTGAGAACGGACGCCATGTCGCGTTTGTGGAGCCCCTGATGTGCCTAAACAGTGGAAACCCCCACAAGTGACCCCATTTTGGAAACTAGACCCCCTAAGGAACTTATCTAGGTGTGTGGTGAGCATTTTGAACCCCCAAGTGTTTCACTAAAGTTTATAATGCCCTGGGCGTGAATAAAAAAAAAAAAAAAATTTCCACAAATATGATGTTTTAGTCCCCAATTTTTTATTTTCCCAAGGGTAACAGGAGAAATTGGACCACAAAAGTTGTTGTCCAATTTGTCCTGAGTACGCTGATACCCCATATGTTGGGGGAACCACTGTT
The DNA here is from genome assembly GCA_033576555.1 of Oophaga sylvatica. Lineage (NCBI taxonomy): Eukaryota > Metazoa > Chordata > Amphibia > Anura > Dendrobatidae > Oophaga > Oophaga sylvatica. The sequence continues at coordinate 470,734,244 of JARQOD010000001.1, forward strand.
TGGGGCATGGCAGGGCGCAGAAGGGAAGTAGTGACGTTTTGGAATGCAGACTTTGATGGAATGGTCTGCGGGCTCATGTTCCGTTAGCAGAGCCCCTCATGTGCCTAAACAGTGGAAACCCCCACAAGTGACCCCATTTTGGAAACTAGACCCCCTAATGAACTTATCTAGGTGTGTGGTGAGCATTTTGAACCCCCAAGTGTTTCACTAAAGTTTATAATGCCCTGGCGTGAATAAAAAAAAAAATAAAAAATTCCACAAATATGATGTTTTAGTCCCCAATTTTTTATTTTCCCAAGGGTAACAGGAGAATTGGACCACAAAAGTTGTTGTCCAATTTGTCCTGAGTACGCTGATACCCCATATGTTGGGGGGAACCACTGTTTGGGCGCATGGCAGGGCGCAGAAGGGAAGCAGTGACGTTTTGGAATGCAGACTTTGATGGAATGGTCTGCGGGCGACATGTTCCGTTAGCAGAGCCCTCATGTGCCTAAACAGTGGAAACCCCACAAGTGACCCCATTTTGGAAACTAGACCCCCTAAGGAACTTACCTAGGTGTGTGGTGAGCATTTTGAACCCCCAAGTGTTTCACTAAAGTTTATAATGCCCAGGTGTAAAAATAAAAAATCCTACTTTTATCCTCACAAAAATGATGTTTTAGTCCCCAATTTTTTATTTTCCCAAGGGTAAGAGGAGAAATTGGACACCAAAAATTGTTGTCCAATTTGTCCTGAGTACACTGGTGCCCCATATGTGGGAAAAAAACTGTTTGGGCACAAGTCGGGGCTCAGAAGGGAAGTCGTGACGTTTTGGAATGCAGACTGATGGAATGGTCTGCGGGCGTCATGTTCCGTTTGCAGAGCTCCTGATGTGCCTAAACAGTAAAAAAAAACCACAAGTGACATAATTTTGGAAAGTAGACTCCCAAGGAACTTTTCTAAATGTGCCCCCCTTCTGGAACTAATCTTGCCTGTAAAGTAAATTAGTAGTGCATTGAGGTGTGGTACAATTTGAAACAATCCTTCATACACAGGCCAGGTTTTTCGGGGCAGGTGTCGCATTGGTAAGTGGTGTCCTTGCGTATTCCCTTTTGTAACACACTCGGCACCTTTTTTGCGGCTTACCTTTGCTTCCAGTTGGCGGGACCACCCCCGGGAAATGCTGACCTGGTATTATACGAGCACCTTCAGTTCCAGAAGTACTGGGGCCCACTCTTTCCTGATCGCCAAACATCAGGGCCTTAACCACTACCTCCTGAAACTGAAGGTACGTCGTATCGCTGTTGCGTGCACATCATGACAGCAGGAAAGCGTTGAGCATTGCCATTTGGACGATGTGCACGGACAGCTTCTTGTACCACACCTTGGCCTTTCTCAAAGCACTGTACGGTTGGAGGAGTTGATCAGAGAGATCAACACCCCCCATGTATTTATTGTACCCCAGTACACAGTCCGGTTTGCGGACCTGTGTAGAGGTACCCCGTACAGTGCTGAGGGCGCTGCCATCACCATGTATGGTGGTCAAGAGAAGGACATCACTCTTGTCCTTGTACTTGACCACCAACAGGTGGTCGCTACATTGGGCTCTGCTCTCACCCTTTCTGAGCATCTGCCCAAGTAGCGTCTTCGGGAGTCCTCTCTGATTTTTGCGGACGGTACCGCAAGCTGCGGTACCTCGTGCAGAGAGGGATTTGTAGAGTGGGACGCTGGAATAAAAGTTATCGGTGTAAAGGTGATAACCTTTATCCAGCAGTGGGTGCACCAAATCCCACACAATTTTCCCACTCACTCCCAGGACGGGGGGACACTCAGGGGGTTCAATCCTGGTGTCCTTTCCTTCGTAAACTCTAAAGCTGTGCGTGTACCCTGAGGTACTCTCACACAGCTTGTAGAGTTTAATTCCGTACCTTGCCCTCTTGCTGGGCAGGTACTGGCGGAATCTGAGCCATCCCTTAAAATGAACCAAGGACTCATCCACGCAGATGTCCCTTTGGGGCACGTACACTTCAGCAAACTTTTTGCTGAAGTGTTCGATGACCGGCCGAACTTTGAACAGACGGTCAAAGTTGGGGTCATTTTGTGGGGGACACTGCATTATCATTATAATGCAGGAATTTGTGGATGGCCTCAAAACGCGTCCGGGCCATGACCATTCGGAACAGTGGAGTGTTGTATAAAATATCAACACTCCAATACTGCCGAAGTTCTGGCTTCTTCAGGATCCCCATATGGAGGACCAGGCCCCAAAACTGCATAATTTCACCTGCGTCTACAGGAGACCAGTTGGAAAATGATGACACGGGGTTTTGCGCCAAAAATTGCCGAGCGTACAAATTTGTTTGCTCCACCACGAGGTTAATAAAATCCTCAGAGAAAAAGACTTTGAAAAAGTCTATTTCTCTGAGGCCCGTGGTGTCAAACTTGATTCCTGATTCTGCCACAAAATCAGGAATCAGTGGCTCGTAATTTTCGGGGGGCGGGGTCCATATGGGGTCCGAAGAGGGGTGCGCTGGTTCATTTTCAGGGGTGGGCGCTGCCTCATCTTCTGTCCTGGGGCGTCTGCGTGGCGGTTCCGCAGGACCCGAGGAGGAAGATGAGGAAGAGGAGGAAGAAGAAGAGGATGAAGAATCTGAAAAGTAAAGAAATGTGGGATCCTCTCCCTCGCTATCAGTGTCGGAGGCAAGGAAAGCGTATGCCTCCTCCACTGAATAGCGCTGTTGGGAAGAACGTGACGAGCGGGACATTTTTTTTGTGAATGTGGTGCTTTGTGTGAACTTTATTTATAACTGTGTGTGTGTGTGGGGGGGGGGGATAGTGGTTGGTGCAAACTATGCTGAAAGGAAAAAGCTAAAAGAAAAGAAAGAGAATAGGGAAAAAAATGCCTGTGAAAAAAAGTCTAAACCAGCAGGCACGAGCTCTGATAAGTGACCGGTGTCACTTATCAAAGTTCCGCGGCTGCTAGATGTGCGCACGGGAGTGGCGGAAAGGGAAGTGAAAAAAAAAAACTGCAGGAACGAACTCTGATAAGTGACTGGTGTCACTTATCAAATTTCCGTGGTGTGGATGTGCGCCAGGAGGGCGGAAAGGGGGTGAAAAAAATGCAGAACAGCTTGATAAGGACAGTCACTATCAAAGTTCCGCAGGCTAGTGGCAGGGAAAGTGGAAAGTGGGGTGAAAAAAAAAAACTGCAGGAACGAGCTCTGATAAGTGACTGGTGTCACTTATCAAAGTTCCGCGGCTGCTGATGTGCGCACAGGAGTGGCGGAAAGGGGAGTGAAAAAAAAAAAAAAACTGCAGGAACGAGCTCTGATAAGTGACTGGTGTCACTTATCAAAGTTCCGCGGCTGCTAGATGTGCGCACGGGAGTGGCGGAAAGTGGGTGAAAAAAAAAAACTGCAGGAACGACTCTGATAAGTGACTGGTGTCACTTATCAAAGTTCCGCGGCTGCTGGAAGTGCGCACAGGAGTGGCGGAAAGGGGAGTGAAAAAAAAAAAAAAAAGGCAGGAACGAGCTCTGATAAGTGACGGTGTCACTTATCAAAGTTCCGCGGCTGCTAGATGTGCGCACGGGAGTGGCGGAAAGTGGGGTGAAAAAAAAAAAAACTGCAGGAACGAGCTCTGATAAGTGACTGGTGTCATATTATCAAAGTTCCGCGGCTGCTAGATGTGCGCACGGAGTGGCGGAAAGTGGGGTGAAAAAAAAAAAATGCAGGAACGAGCTCTGATAAGTGACTGGTGTCACTTATCAAAGTTCCGCGCTGCTTAGATGTGCGCACGGGAGTGGCGGAAAGTGGGGTGAAAAAAAAAAAAACTGCAGGAATGAGCTCTGATAAGTGACTGGTGTCACTTATCAAAGTTCCGCGGCTGCTAGATGTGCGCACGGGAGTGGCGGAAAAGTGGGGTGAAAAAAAAAAAAACTGCAGGAACGAGCTCTGATAAGTGACTGGTGTCACTTATCAAAGTTCCGCGGCTGCTGGAAGTGCGCACAGGAGTGGCGGAAAGGGAGTGAAAAAAAAAAAAAAAAAACGGCAGGAACGAGCTCTGATAAGTGACGGTGTCACTTATCAAAGTTCCGCGGCTGCTAGATGTGCGCACGGGAGTGGCGGAAAGTGGGGTGAAAAAAAAAAAACTGCAGGAACGAGCTCTGATAAGTGACTGGTGTCATATATCAAAGTTCCGCGGCTGCTAGATGTGCGCACGGGAGTGGCGGAAAGTGGGGTGAAAAAAAAAAACTGCAGGAACGAGCTCTGATAAGTGACTGGTGTCACTTATCAAAGTTCCGCAGCTGCTAGATGTGCGCACGGGAGTGGCGGAAAGTGGGGTGAAAAAAAACAAAAACTGCAGGAATGAGCTCTGATAAGTGACTGGTGTCACTTATCAAAGTTCCGCGGCTGCTAGATGTGCGCACGGGAGTGGCGGAAAGTGGGGTGAAAAAAAAAAAACTGCAGGAACGAGCTCTGATAAGTGACTGGTGTCACTTATCAAAGTTCCGCAGCTGCTAGATGTGCGCACGGGAGTGGCGGAATGTGGGGTGAAAAAAAACAAAAACTGCAGGAACGAGCTCTGATAAGTGACTGGTGTCACTTATCAAAGTTCCGCGGCTGCTGGAAGTGCGCACAGGAGTGGCGGAAAGGGGAGTGAAAAAAAAAAAAAAAACTGCAGGAACGAGCTCTGATAAGTTACCGGTGTCACTTATCAAAGTTCCGCGACTGCTGGAAGTGCGCACGGAGGGGGGTGCAAAAGAAAAACGAGCACGAGTGTTGATCGGTGAACTGCGTCACCAATCAACGCTCGGCGGCTGCTAAATGTGCGCAAAGGGGGGGAAAGGGGAGGGGGGAATGGGGGGATTGGGGTGGATCGGGCAGGGATCGGGGCTCAAAAACTCACGTTTGTAGCCTCTCTTCTTTCTTCTCTCTTCTTTCTTCAGCAGGAGTTGTGGTGTCACAGGCTACTGTGGCACCACAAGGCCCAGCACAGGAGGAGATCTGGCGTGTGACCGCATTGCAGGAATCCTCAGCAAATGTGAGGACCCCTGCAGTGCGGTCACACAGATCACAGACAGTTTGCAGACAGGTCACAGAGCGGTCACATCGCTGCTGTGACCTGTCATTGGTGGGATCGATGATCACATCGATCCCACCAATCAGAGGAGACCCTTGTTTTGCCGGTTGCTAGGCACCGGCCTAGTAATCGGAGCTCACTGCTCCGATTCCTAGGCAGGTCACCGGCAGGTCAGGAAGCAGGGCACAGAGCGGTCACACCGCTGCTATGCCCTGTGATTGGCGCGATCGTCGATGACATAGATCGCGCCAATCAGCAGCTGCAGGCCCTACTGGGCCTGTCCTAGGCTCTGGCCTAGGATCGGTGCTATTACTGCACCGATCCAGGCAGGTACAGGCAGGGCACAGCGCGGATACACCGCGGCTGTGCCCTGCGATTGGCGTGATCGATGTGATCGGCGATCGCGCCAATCCAGGGGGGGTCTGCTCCTTTCTATGCCCAGGCCTAGGATCGAGTACATCGGTACTCGATTCTAGCCTGGGATCTCACTGTTTCAGCCCATCGGATTGGCTGAAACAGTGAGAAAGGCTGCGATTGGCTGTTCAGAATTGAACAGCCAATCACAGCGATCGGGAGTGAGGGTGGGCGGTGACAGACCCCGGGATGCCGGCGCCATCTCTCCTGAGGTAAGATGGCGTCGGAATTTTAATGCGATCATTGCGACTTAAGTCGCAATGTCGCATTAAAGAGCTGGACGTACTATCCCGTCCCCGGTCATACGGGCCCAGGTACCATGGACGGGATAGTACGTCCAATGGCAGTAAGGGGTTAAAGAGTATTACAATAAAAGAAAATCATACAAGTCTTGAAGTAACAAGCTTATTTGACAGGCGTAAAACTCACTTTTTGGTAATGCTCTTTAAATCAATATTGTAAGTCATAGATGTTTGAAGGTATCAAGCTTATTCGACGCTTATTTGACAGGCATAATACTCATAAATGTACTCCCTCCTCCCTTAACCCTCCCATCCCCCCCCAACATATAAACCCCTTAAACTACTCTGCATTTGATTAACAATTAACAATCAACAAGCTCAAGGAATAGGATTATGTCCGCTAATTTTCTGAAGAAGATACCACTGGGTGTTTTCAAACTGTGTCCTTAGTTTGTCCCTGGTGTCTTGAGACAGTGATGGGATGAACAATGACCATGTGATTAAAAACTTCCCAGTCAATTTCTCTTTATTTGTCAGGGTATCTAGCCAGTCCATTCGAAAAATATACATTATTTTGGAGTATATGAGAGATTTGGGTGGTGGTAATGGTTTTAGCCAGTGCTGCAAGATACTTTTCCTGGCAGCTGAGGCCTATATTATCAACATGGCCTTAACATGTTTGGGGAATTTGTGTTGAGAGCTGTGATGAAACGGTGCACACACACGACGGCTGCTGCCGTCCGACCCAGTAAACTGCATGGATTTATAATTATCTCACTTCCACTTAGGAACTTGCAGCTCTCTGGCGCCCCCCTTACCCTCAGGTCAGTCAGGGAACTGACCTAGGATAATTAGTCGCCAGACGGGTCACTTGGATGTGTGCTGGCTATTGGGCACGCTGCAGTGAGGGAATTATAATTACTCGAGCCGCAGCCGGGTAATACACTTATAAAACCCGCTCCGTCACCGCCAACGCCACCCCATAGGTCAACACTTTACACCCCTTCTTTATAGCTGCCACCAGCCACGGTTTACTTGGAACAATTTATCAAGAGGGTCCGTAGCAACCCCAAAACAGTAGCGTAGTACTTCAGGCACGTGCAAATTCGTTTATAGAGCAGGAGAAACAAACTAATAAATTTATAGGTTTATTCCTTAAAAAGACAGGCAGTGCTTATACAATATAAAAAGATGGAACAAACTGAGACAATATCGTTATCTACAATACAGTTACAAAATAAACGGGATTAAGAATGAAAGATAACTCACATGATAGTTACATATGCATAGGCAAGCCAGGCTGGGGGAAGGAGCCACACATCATAGTTCATTTGCAGATCTCTTAGTCAGGACCTCACAGCAGGGACTACACAAGGGGGGCTGAACTCCAAGACTTATACATGTCGGCTTCTGACCTCACAAAAGGGGCTGGTTTTCTGGCCACCTCCCCTGGGCTACAAGTTATAGTTTGAGCTCTGAAAGTCATAAGGACCATAACTCGTCCTGTGAGCCTAGCAGAATAACGGCAGACCTATCAATGATCTTACTTTAAAATGACAGTTCAAATGAGTCCAAACTTGGCTGAGCTAGTCCATGGGGAATCCGAGAATTCCATTTCTCGGGTTCTGTTGGAGTTACGGGTTCACCAGTACCATGGGAACGATGCCCATGGACACAGGCTTCAAAACAGTAACTTTCGTGTTTCTGACGCAAATCCCCACCGTGTTATAACCAAAACAGAATGAAGTCTCCAAAATGGCCGCTATGGTAGGGACAGCACATGTTGCTGACAATGGGACCCCCGCTGTGAAGCGGCAAAACTTCCAGCACTGGTAGCTCAGGTTACACTGAGCTTGACTGCAGGTTGGGAGGGGGGAAGGGAAGCGTGAGCTGCAGAGAAAAGGAGGGAGGGGTAACTTTGCCCTGTGCTTGCAAACAGTGGGGGTTGTAGTACTATGGGGAAAGTTCTGGAAACAGCACAAGAAATGAAGCTTGCAGTATCATCACAAGAGCTATCTAAAATATTAAATATTGCCCATTGCGGTGTCAAAGGAAACAATATCCCACCAAGATTCTGCAATTCGGCATGGATAGACTGCCATAATTTTTGCACTTTGGGGCATCCCCACATGTGATGAAATATCTGTGTTTCCTGTCCCGCATTTGGAACATGTGAATGTGCCCCCTGGAGACATCCTAGACTTAATGTGTGGGGTAATATAAGCTCTATGAAGGAGTAATAAAGACATGTCTGCATAACTACTGGAGGGGATCACCTTCCGTTGCATCAAAGTGGCATCTAAGATTTCCCCGACTGTGATGTTCTGTATATCATTAACCCATCGTGCTGGACCTGTCTTTTTGCCCTCCCATGACCATTGCTTACGCAACAGTGTGTAAATACTGCTTGTCGAGGCTATCTGCACCCTGGCAGTCCTAAGGAAGCCATCCAAAGCGTTCCTCCCTCTATCTCCACCCCTAGTTGCTATACTTTTCAAAGTTAAGCTCCTTGCTTGAAGAAAAAGGAAGGGCTTGTTTACAAATGTTGGGAAACGTTGTGCTGCTATGTCAAATGCAAGCATGGAGAATCTATCATCTAATAGGTCAGCTGCCAAGATGCAACCCTGCCCAGCTAGCTCAATGTAAGATAAGGGTGGTTTACCTCCCATAAAGCCCGGTTACCCAGAAAGGGCACAAAAGGAGAGACATCACTTCTCAAATTACACAGTCTCCGGCATTTCCTCCACGTCTGTATAGTTTGCCATATGGTGGGGTGGTTTCTTAAGTCTGCAATAAGGTCATCATTGGCCATATGTAGTAATGCTGGTAAGGAGACATGGGGACTTAATTGTTGGTCTAAAAGTACATTTGCGAAATGTGATCTACCTCTTAACCAATCAAGGGTGTATCTGAGATTTACTGCTAGATTGTACTTTGCAATGTCTGGGAAATTGATGCCACCCTCCTCCTTTGGGGCTTGTAGTTTGATTAGACCTATGCGTGTACGCTTTTTGTCTCCCCAAATAAAATTCCTAAAAGCAGTGTTTAGAGTTTTAACATCAGCTCGTGTCAACAAAATAGGTAGTGTTTGGGAAAATATACAATAGTTTTGGAAATATTATCATCTTAATTAAATGACATCGTCCGGAAAAAAGACAAAGTAAAGTGTTTCCAGGAGTTTAGAAGATTAAATATGGATGTAATTAGGGTCTAATATTAATGTGGTATAAGGACGTCAAATCTGCCGGGAGATGGACACCCAAATATTTGATAGATGATGTGCTCCATTGGAAAGGAAGTGTTGAGTTATTTAATTTCCCCTGCTCAAACAGAGCCAGGGCCTCTGATTTATTATAATTTATTTTAAAGCCTGAGCATTTGCCAAAATGATTTAGGGCCTCCATGATAACTGGTATTGCCGCATTGGGATTGGAGATGAATAGGAGTATATCGTCGGCAAATGCCGCAATTTTAAGTGAGGTGGAGCCTACCTCTATGCCCCTGTATGTTGAAGAGTTTTGGAGAGTTCTAAGTAAAGGATCTTAAGCAAGGTTAAAAAGTAAGGGCGATGAGGGGCAGCCCTGACGCGTTCCTCTCTGGATTTCAAATGTGGAAGAGAGTATACCATTTATGGCCAGCTTGGACACCGGGTTTTTATATAACGACTTTATCGCCTCACAGAACCATGGACCAAAGTTTCTAAACTCCAGGATGTTGAGGAGATAATCCCATACAACCCTGTCAAACGCTTTGTCAGCATCCAGGCTGACCACAATAGACTCTAAACAGCCATGAGATTTTCGGTAAGAGATAGCTCCCAAAGCCGTCCGTATGTTGTATGTTATGGATTTACCGTGGACAAACCCAATTTGTTGAGGCAATATCAGGTTGGGGATTATTTTTTGCACTCTATTTGCTAGTATTTTAGTGAAAATTTTAAAGTCGGAGTTTAAAAGCGAGATTGGTCTATAGCCTTCCACTAGTAAAGATCTTTGCAAGGTTTGGGGAGCACTATTATGTCTGCTTCATTGAAACGGTCCGGGAGCTGCCCCGATTGAACCAACTGATTAAAGACTTCACAAAGATGTGTCCCTTTACTTCCTCCTAATATTTTGTAAAATTCATTGCTATGCCCATCAGGGCCAGGAGATTTAGAGAGCTTCAAGGAGCTGATAGTTTGGATGACTTCTGAAGGGGTATAGGAGCATTAAGCATTTCCCTATGTTCCTCTGTTAGTAAAGGTGCCACCTCCGTTTGCATAAAGTTTAGAATATCGTCCCCCTCTCTCTTCTCCGCTTTGTACAGGGAGCCAAAAGATGATCTAAATTCCTCTACAAATCTCCTCATTCTCTGTCAACACTCTGCCCCCTTTTGTCCGAATTTTGTGAATCCTTGTGGCCTTTCTATATGGTCTAGTAAGAGATGCAAGTAATTTTCCAGGTTTGTTGCCTATTTAAAAAAAAATGTGCTTTTGAAGATCAATACTACAGTCATGGCCAAAAGTTTTGAGAATGACACAAATATTATATTTTCACATGATCTGCTGCCCTCTGATTTTTATGTGTGTGTTTGACAGATGTTTTTATCACAGACAGAAATATAATTGCAAACATATGAGTAACAAAAGCTTATATTGACAGTTAGAATGAGTTAATGCAGCAAGTCAATATTTGCAGTGTTGACCCTTCTTCTTCAGGACCTCTGCAATTCTCCCTGGCATGCTCTCAATCAACTTCTGGACCAAATCCTGACTGATAGCAGTCCATTCTTGCACAATCAATGCTTTCATTTTGTCAGAATTTTTAGGTTTTTGTTTGTCCACCCGTCTCTTGATGATTGACCACAAGTTCTCAATGGGATTAAGATCTGGGGAGTTTCCAGGCCATGGACCCAAAATCTCTATGTTTTGTTCCCTGAGCCATTTAGTTATCACCTTTGCTTTATGGCAAGGTGCTCCATCATGCTGGAAAAGCATTGTTGATCGCCAAACTGCTCTTGGAGGGTTGGAGAAGTTGCTCTTGGAGGACATTCTGGTACCATTCTTTATTCATGGCTGTGTTTTTAGGCAAGACTGTGAGAGAGCCGATTCCCTTGGCTGAGAAGCAACCCCACACATGAATGGTTTCAGGATGCTTAACAGTTGGCATGAGACAAGACTGATGATAGCGCTCACCTTGTCTTCTCCGAATGAGGCGTTTTCCTGATTTCCCAAACAATCGAAAAGGGGATTCATCAGAGAAAATAACTTTACCCCAGTCCTCAGCAGTCCACTGCCTGTACCTTTTGCAGAATATCAGTCTGTCCATGATGTTTTTTCTGTAAAGAAGTGGCTTCTTTGCTGCCCTCCTTGAGACCAGGCCTTGCTCCAAGAGTCTTCGCCTCACAGTGCGTGCAGATGCACTCACACCTGCCTGCTGCCATTCCTGAGCAAGCTCTGCACAGCTGGTAGCCCGATCCCGCAGCTGAAACACTTTTAAGAGACGTTTCTGGCGCTTACTGGTCGTTCTTGGGCGCCCTGGAGACTTTTTGGCAACAATGGAACCTCTCTCCTTGAAGTTCTTGATGATGCGATAGATTGTTGACTGAGGTGCAATCTTTCTAGCTGCGATTCTCTTCCCTGTTAGGCCATTTTTGTGCATTGCAATGATGACTGCACGTGTTTCTTTAGAGATAACCATGGTTAACAGAAGAGAAACAATGATGCCAAGCACCAGCTTCCTTTTAAAGTGTCCAGTGGTGTCATTCTTACTTAATCATGACAGATTGATCTCCAGCCATGTCCTCATCAACACCCACACCTGTGTTAATGGAGCAATCACTGAAAAGAGGTTAGCTGGTCCTTTTAAGGCAGGGCTGCAATGATGTTGAAATGTGTTTTGGGGGATAAAGTTCATTTTCTAGCCAAATATTGACTTTGCAAGTAATTGCTGTTAAGCTGATCACTCTTTATACCATTCTGGAGTATATGCAAATTGCCATTAGAAAAAGTGAAGCAGTAGACTTTGTAAAAATTAATATTTGTGTCATTCTCAAAACTTTTGGCCATGACTGTATAAGTGGCCCATTCATGAGCTAGTGCATCCGCCGATTCCTTTGCCTCGATATATTGTTTTTTCGTGAGGGGTGAATTATTAAGTTTAAAATTTTTATATGCTAAAGTTAAAGCCCTCTGCGCCGCCAGGGTCCGCTCCTGCAACTGTTTTTTTTTTATGACATATATACGCGATTATTTGCCCTCTCAACACTGCTTTAGAGGTATCCCAGAAAAGAATTGGTGTTTCACAATGCATTTGGTTATCAGATTTGTACGTGTCCCATGGGAATTGTATGAATTTTTTAAATCATCTGAGTGATATAAATATGACGGGAATCTCCATTTCCTATGAAAATAGATTGGGTTAGTTAGTTTTAGGCTGAACGTTATCGGTACATGATCTGAGATGTGCACGTCCAG
>JARQOD010000001.1:470746514-470801181 GCA_033576555.1 Oophaga sylvatica
TTTTATTTCTGCTGCAGTGCGGGTGTCAAAGGTGCTCTTCAGCTTAGCCAGAACTTGCTTAAGGCTGGAGTCACACACACCGTCTAAAAAAATCGGACCGTTTTTGACGGCTGATAATCGCACAAATGTTTCCTGAACATTGCTCCGTCTGTCATCCGATTGGAATGCGAGGATGCGATTTTGTCGCATCTGAGCGTACGTTTCACATCCGTTTGACATCCGTCTGGCGAGATTTTGTCGGTGGCTAGCAAAACCGACATATAATGGATCCAAATGATAGTTTGTAAATCACAAAAGGATATATATATATATATATTATGTATTCTATGTCATTGAGACATATATACATATATTTATAGTTCATACACTTCTACATAGTATAATAGCCGCTAATTCAATTGCCGGTTTCTGTAAATTATTACAGAACCCGACATGAAATGAAACATGGTTTACATACAGTTAACTATGTCATTTCATGTAGTTTGATATATGGTTTTCACTAACAATTACATGAGTGTATGTGTGCAAAATTTCATACATGTAGGGGTTAATTAAATGTGTAAATTCGTTGAAAAAAAATGCGTGAGCTCCCGCGGTATTTTCTCCACCAGACAGGGAAAGCCAGCGACTGAAGACCGATATTAGTAGCCCTGAGAGGGACAATTTTTTTTGTGCCCCCCCTGGCTACTAACATCTGCCCCCAGCCACCCCAGAAAAGGCACATCTATGATTGGATGCGCCTTTTCTGGCACTTAGCCCATCTATTCCCATTGCCCCGTAGCGGTGGCTAATGTTTACAGCGGGGACCGGAGCTAATGCTGCAGCCTCGCTGTAAACCACCGCATGAATGAGCTCATCTCCCGGCTGACAGGAGAAGTGATTAGCTGGGAAGCTTAATTGAATGTTTCACATGCTAATCAGTTCACTTTAGGTCAGCAGGGGACTCCCTCTGATGTCACTGATGCTGAGCGGAGTCCCAGCTGACCTGAAGTGAACTGATTACCATGGAAAACAATCAATTAAGCTTCCCACACTAATCAGCTCATCTCCTGTCACTCGGGGAGATGAGCTCATTAATTCGGGGGCTTACAGCGAGGTTGGCAGCATTAGCTGTGGTCCTCACTGTAAAACTGTTAACCCTTTCAGATGGATTGCAGCGGGGGACCGGACTGAGTGCCGGAGAGGTAAGAATAATGTTGTTTTATTAATGATTTTTAATTAAGGTGTGTGTGTTTTTTTCATTTCATACGATAGGATTAATAATTGAGAGTTGTCTAATTGACAACTCTCAATTATTAGCCTGGCTTAAAGTCACCTTCCAGTAGCAAGGTGGCCTTAAACCATTAGCCACCGCTACAGGGCAATGAGAATAGACGGGCTAAGTGCCAGAAAAGGTGCATCTAATCATAGATGTGCCTTTTCTGGGGTGGCTGGGGCAGATGTTAGTAGCCAGGGGGGGCACCCAAAAAATGCACCCTCCCTAGGCTATACTTATCTGCCCCCACTCAATGGATTTCCCTGTCTGGTGGAGAAAATAACGCGGGAGCCCACGCATTTTTTTACAACGAATTTACACCTTAAATTAACCCCTACATGTATGAAATTTTGCACATATACACTCATGTAATTGTTAATCAAAACCATATATCAAACTGCATGAAATGACATGGTTAACTGTATTTAAACCATGTGTCATTTCATGTCGGGTTCTGTAATTTTACAGAAGCCGGCAATTGAATTAGTGGCTAATATACTATGTAGAAGTGTATGAATTATAAATATATATATATATATATATGTGTCACAATGACATGTGTGTATATATAATATATATATATATATATATATATGTATTCTATGTGTGTATATGTATTCTTTCTATTCTTTATTAAACCTGTCAGTGTGGTTTTACAGTGTAGCCGGGGATGAATTGCCGGCTTTTCTAAAGGACACCGATGCGATTTTCTCGCAAGTCACACGTGTGGTCCATTTGTAGTCCGATTTTTCATCACACCCATAGACTTGCATTTGCGATTCTCGCCCGATAATCGGTGACAATTGCAACATGCTGCGATTTTCTCGGCCCGAGGAAAACGGCTGAGAAAAAATCGGATGCTGGGAGCTGCCCCATAGATAAACATTGGTCCGAGTGCAATGCGATATTTAATCACATTCCACTCGTCCGTTTTTGTCGCCAGTGTGACTCCGGCCTAACAGTCTCTTTATCATTGTCCTGCCAGGACTTTACTTCTCTTTGAGCTGCACCAGTTAACTGTCCAATGAGAATGCTTACTTTTTGGTTTTCAGAGAGTACACTTTCAAATAAACTGCACAGTCTCTCCCTGAAATCGCTCAGGGTATACGGCTCCCCTGAGTATTGTGGTAGCCAGGCCACTCCCGGTATATATGGCATTGATAGCGGCATTATAAGGACTGCAGCGGCGGTCGCCAGATCTTGCTGTGCTCTGGGGCGAGCTGAGGGGCACCTGCCTCCAAATCTTGTGGCGCCATGGGGCCTGCGGCGGCGTGCGCCGCTAGTTTTACTTCTGCGTTAGACATTCCCTTCCCCGCCTAGTTAATCTTAGCCAGGCTCTGAATTTCCACTGGCTTACCAGGCTGTGGCTCCGTCGGCTGGATGAACGGTGTGCGCCGGGATTCCAGGCCTAAGCTCCCTGTTCTCTGCCAGCTGCTGTCTCTATGCGCAGTACTTCTCTTTTTGAGCTCTCTCTCTGGCTTTGCCCACAATAGCACGCCTCTCTCTGCTTCCCGCGCACCGTGTGGCGCAGTAATGGTGGCAATCACACATTCAATACAGTCTATGGCACACAGTACCCGGCTATGCCGGGGTTCGGATCCTGTTCGTGACGCCAAGTTGGAGCGCCCGCAAGGACAGTGGGGATACTCGGTACAGGGCCGCTTCATAAAGGGGCAGTGTCACGGCAGCAGTGACCCGGTCCGTGGCCCTGGGCGTCCAATAAAAAGGGGAATGATGAAAAGGGGAAAATTAAAGCGTTTATAATAAAGTGTTTGTGATGCCACCCGTGGTACTTGGTCAGGGGACCGACGCTGCAATGCAGATCCTCTGGGATGATGGTAGGGCAGCAAAGATGGTGAAGCCCTCCACCAGTTGGGCTATGTCCCAGGGCAGCTAGGATGTTAGAGGAGAGGTTGGCTAAAAGTGTGGTGCAGGGCAGGTGATGTAGGAAAGATTCAGAAGACATAACATAGTGCAGTTTTCCTTTACCTTTTACTGAGCTGTGCAGGTACAGTTGTGGCTCAGGTTAGAGATGGTTCTGGAGTCGGTCAGCCTGAAAGCAATTTGGGAATCTCCTTATTCAGGTGAGTTGTGAGGCCTCCTCTCTAGCGCTATTCTCTGAGGTACTTGCTGCTGTAAACTCTATTCAAGTTCCTCTCTATGTCTGCTACTTAAGTAGAACTCCACTCGCATGACAGGCAACTGTAGCCTGCTTCAGGGATCACTCCTGTATGGCATCTCTGGCTCAAACGTGCTGCTGTGTCGTCGAGTATCAGTTGGGGACAGAGGATCTGCGGTCTTCTGCCTTCCGGATTCTGCTGCAGGGGCTTTAGTACCCAATCAGCCTCGGACTCCGGGGTCCGGTCTCTGGCGCTCAAGCCTGGGGGTGAGCTCAGCTATAGCTCCTGTCTCCCAGCTCTTGGCCACACGTCCTTCTTCAACCCTGCTCAGGCACTAACTACTAACTTCCTGCTTCTGACCAGAGAGTAGCTCTCCTAAAATCGGGTTAGAGCTCCCCAAAAACTGTGTTGCATGCTGGAACTACCTGTTAAGAGGATCCCTTCGTTGCTTCCAGGCATGACATCACTCCCCCCCTGGCGGAGGGCAAGGCCACTGTAGCAACCAAACTGCTGAGGTGCTACATTTTTGTGAACCTGTTTAAATTACTTTAATATTAAAGGTATGCAGGTGGTAATTATTTTTTTTGTAGTACATATCTGGCGGTGTGTCCCCCTCCAGGACTCATCTTTCCCATGCAAGGTTTTAATTGCAAGCTACGCCTGGTTTCCTTCTCGCTCCCCATTCACATGGAGATGGGCCATTTAGTGTTTAGGTACAGTCCTTATTTAGGTACAACTTGACGTGATTGGATGGCTATTGCATTCTATGATCAAAAAAACGCTAACAAAGTAACTTACAATTTTTAACGATTGCAGCAATATTGAAGTTCATGTGTTCATTGAACGCAGTGATGCATTGGGTATGTATATGCTGGTATTAGCAGACCTACTACTTACCTCCCTAATGTGTAAGTGAGCAAAGCCAAAATACCATTCAAGGCAGAAAGCCTCCAAGTTCTTACCTTGTACAGTACAGACTAAAAGTTTGGACACACCTCATTTAAAGATTTTTCTGTATTTTCATGACTATGAAAATTGTACATTTACACTGAAGGCATCAAAACTATGAATTAACACATGTGGAATTATATGCTTAACAAAAAAGTGTGAAACAACTGAAAAATCTTGAAGGAGTTCCCAGAGATGCTTAACACTTGTTGGCCCTTGTGCCTTCACTCTGCGGTCCAGCTCACCCCAAACCATCTCAATTGGGTTCAGGTCTGGTTATTGTGGAGGCCAGGTCATCTGGCGTAGCACCCCATCACTCTCCTTCTTGTTCAAATAGCCCTTACACAGCCTGAAGGTGTGTTTGGGGTCATTGTCCTGTTGAAAAATAAATGATGGTCCAACTAAACGCAAACCGGATGGAATAGCATGTCGCTACAAGATGCTTTGGTAGCCATTTTGGTTCAGTATGCCTTCAATTTTGAATAAATCCCCAACAGTGTCACAAGCAAAGCACCCCCACACCTCCTCCATGCTTCACGGTGGGAACCAGGCTTGTAGAGTCCATCCGTTCACCTTTTCTGCGTCGCACAAAGACACGGTGGTTGGAACCAAAGATCTCAAATTTGGACTCATCAGACCCAAAGCACAGATTTCCACGGGTCTAATGTCCATTCCTTGTGTTCTTTAGCCCAAACAAGTCTCTACTGCTTGTTGCCTGTCTTAGCAGTGGTTTCCTAGCAGCTATTTTACCATGAAGGCCTGCTGCACAAAGTCTCCTCTTAACAGTTGTTGGAGATGTGTCTGCAGCTAGAACTCTGTGTGGCATTGACCTGGTCTCTTATCTGAGCTGCTGTTAACCTGCGATTTCTGAGGCTGGTGACTCAGATAAACTTATCCTCAGAAGCAGAGGTGACTCTTGGACTTCCTTTCCTGGGCGGTCCTCATGTGAGCCAGTTTTTTTGTAGTGCTTGATGGTTTTTGCAACTGCACTTGGGACACTTTCAAAGTTTTCCCAATTTTTCAGACTGACTGACCTTCATTTCTTAAAGTAATGATGGCCACTCGTTTTTCTTTACTTAGAATTTGTATTATGGCAAGAAAAAAACAGCTAACAGTCTATTCAGTAGGACTGTGTATCCACCAGACTTCTGCACAACACAACTGATGGTCCCAACCCCATTTATAAGGCCAGAAATCGCACTTATTAAACCTGACAGGCACACCTGTGACGTGAAAACCATTCCCAGTGACTAACTCTTGAAGCTCATCAAGAAAATGCCAAGAGTGTGCAAAGCAGTCATCAAAGCAAAAGGTGGCTACTTTGAAGAACCTAGAATATAAGACATAATTTCAGTTGTTTCACACTTTTTTGTTAAGTATATAATTCCACATGTGTTAATTCATAGTTTTGATGCCTTCAGTGTGAATGTACAATTTTCATAGTCCTGAAAATACAGAAAAAAATTTAAATGAGAAGGTGTGTCCAAACTTTTGGTCTGTACTGTATATATGCACTTGTTCAGGCCAGTAAATTACACTATTTAAAATCCACCCAAAAAAAAAAAAAGACCTACTTGTGATCATTCCAAATATCACCTATTAGGTGTTGGGAAATGGAGGGATTATGGGCCCAATTCAGCAAAGCTTTTACGCTAGTATTCTGTTATAAAAAGTTTTGAACAGTCGCAAAACTTTGACGCTACTCAAGGCAGTGTTAACATTTTGCAACTTTCGGCGTTGTCGCATCATTAGCGCTCAGCCCTGACAAATTGGGCGGGGTGGGGGCATGGTACCTGCTGCTAGTCAAATTCATGATGAGCGGCAGCATTTGCTACTCCATAAATCTTAGCTAAGCATGGACTGAAGATTTGAAAAGAGGCGCACACCTAGCCGATTGCCATTTGTCTGGCACCCCTATTCATCAGGAGGTGTCCGCCTGTTAATCATACAGGAGTCTTACTGTCCTTTCCACCCCAATCTTCATGGCAGTCTTGATTAATCAGGGCCTTTGTCTTTAACATTTTTTAAAAAAGCTAAACCATAACAAAAATTAGCTCTAAAAGATAAAAAAAAAAAAATTATGAATGGAAATTGTCTAAGAATGACACAATGTCATATAAAGTCTTATACGCAGCTTATGCAGAACATTTAGGAAACAAAATTACTAATGAATGTAATGGAACATATATATATTATATTTTTTTTTATTTATTACAGTTTTGGTACTCAAACTAAGCTAAGAGTTACCGAAATGAATAATATAATAAAAATCCAAAATAATTTAACACTTGTGGTTTGCAAAAAATGAAAGGTTTATTCTGCCCCCACCCAGGTCCAGTGTTATTCACAGCAATGGGTCAGGGACCGCGACTAGCGCAGATTTATCTAGAGTAGGGGGTTGGAAATGAAACAAATAATAATGTTTAAGTGGAAATCCTTATGCGCTGAGAGTAGACGCTAGTATACACCACATATTATACTGTAGAACTATTTGTCTTTTTTTCAGTTACTATTTGATTAAGATTTAAGGTTCTTTAACAGAATGACCCCATGAAGTCTGAGCTCCGCAATAAAATCCTACATCTTATGGCTTTTGCAAGAAAGGGATTTTGCAATGTTTAAACCATCAGAGGTTTGTATGGTGCATAATATCCCCCCAAATCCTTAGAAGTTGTCCTACTTCTGTGATGAAGCAGTATATTAAAGGAGAGGAAATTTAGAACCTCATAAAAATAAACAGCGTGAAGCAGCAGACATACGAGACGTTTTTTATTAAAAGTGACGCTCACCCAATTTACATCTGTGCACCAGGAATACTGTGGAGGGTTTTTATGAATTCTGTGTGGTTTTTTACAAGTTAAAAATGTAATTGTTTTGTCATCTAAAAGTTTACGAAGAACAGCAAAGCTTGGCTCTTCATCAGATACAAACCGCATCACATCCCAGACAAAAACACAGCCAATCAATGAACCTTTCCTCACGGAGCGATCAGTGTAACGAGGAAATAAAACTGCGACACGTCAAAAATTTCCAAATGGAATTTATTAGCATAAATACTGATTCCTTCATTTCTTTAGGATTTCCAGAATATGCAAGCGCCATCTCTAGATTCTTTGCATACAAAAATACACTTAAAATGGTAAACGATATTCTGAAATAAGGAAAATATAGCGACATTTTCTACTATTTACATGTACCACACCATCTGAAATAATAACAAAAATACTTTATTTGGTTCTAGAATGTAAGAACTAGATTAGAAAAATAATTAAAAATAATGATAATTTGCAGTTCTTTCAGGCACACAATACATGGTCAGTAATTGCAATTGGTGTCATGCACAAATATAGAGGGAAATCAAAATTAGATAAAAATCTTACAAGCATTTTCAAACTTTTTAGACTTTTTTTTTATTTTTAAAAAGGATGTCTGCAACTCCCAATATGCTAATTAAACCACTTATTAGACAAGTATGAGACTTAGCTGCTATAAAATAATCCCTGGAGTGTATATTTCAATGGTTTAGATGTTTGCGTACCCTTGACGTGAATAAGGGCTTACTGCAGTGTGTCAATTTGCACTGTATTTTGTTGACACTGCTCAATCAAGTGCTACCTTAACTCAATCAGCAGCTCTGCATCTCTATAATGATGGTACAGGTGCCCAGCTATGCTCGGGTATCTGCATTGTCATCATGGGCTCCTGTCTGCAGTACAGTATCTACAGTAGTAGCAGCTGCAGACAGGAGCCAGCGATGAGAGCTCACATTGACCAGGCAGAGCCTTGTCACACGACACCTGAGCAGTGTTAGTGTGCGCTCTCATCACTGGCTCCTATCTGCAGTACAGTATCTAGTAGCAGCTGCAGACAGGAGCCAGCGATGAGAGCTCACACTGACCATGCAGAGCCTTGTCACATGACACCTGAGCAGTGTTAGTGTGCGCTCTCATCACTGGCTCCTATCTGCAGTACAGTATCTAGTAGCAGCTGCAGACAGGAGCCAGCGATGAGAGCTCACACTGACCATGCAGAGCCTTGTCACACGACATCTGAGCAGTGTTAGTGTGCGCTTTCATCACTGGCTCCTATCTGCAGTACAGTATCTAATAGCAGCTACAGACAGGAGCCAGCGATGAGAGCTCACACTGACCATGCAGAGCCTTGTCACACGACATCTGAGCAGTGTTAGTGTGCGCTCTCATCACTGGCTCCTATCTGCAGTACAGTATCTACTAGCAGCTGCAGACAGGAGCCAGCGATGAGAGCTCACATTGACCAGGCCAAGCCTTGTCACACGACACCTGAGCAGTGTTAGTGTGCGCTCTCATCACTGGCTCCTATCTGCAGTACAGTATCTAGTAGCAGCTGCAGACAGGAGCCAGCGATGAGAGCTCACACTAACCATGCAGAGCCTTGTCACACGACACCTGAGCAGTGTTAGTGTGCGCTCTCATCACTGGCTCCTATCTGCAGTACAGTATCTAGTAGCAGCTGCAGACAGGAGCCAGCGATGAGAGCTCACACTGACCATGCAGAGCCTTGTCACACGACACCTGAGCAGTGTTAGTGTGCGCTCTCATCACTGGCTCCTATCTGCAGTACAGTATCTAGTAGCAGCTGCAGACAGGAGCCAGCGATGAGAGCTCACATTGACCAGGCCAAGCCTTGTCACACGACACCTGAGCAGTGTTAGTGTGCGCTCTCATCACTGGCTCCTATCTGCAGTACAGTATCTAGTAGCAGCTGCAGACAGGAGCCAGCGATGAGAGCTCACACTGACCATGCAGAGCCTTGTCACACGACACCTGAGCAGTGTTAGTGTGCGCTCTCATCACTGGCTCCTATCTGCAGTACAGTATCTAGTAGCAGCTGCAGACAGGAGCCAGCGATAAGAGCTCACATTGACCAGGCAGAGCCTTGTCACACGACACCTGAGCAGTGTTAGTGTGCGCTCTCATCACTGGCTCCTATCTGCAGTACAGTATCTAGTAGCAGCTGCAGACAGGAGCCAGCGATAAGAGCTCACATTGACCATGCAGAGCCTTGTCACACGACACCTGAGCAGTGTTAGTGTGCGCTCTCATCACTGGCTCCTATCTGCAGTACAGTATCTAGTAGCAGCTGCAGACAGGAGCCAGCGATAAGAGCTCACATTGACCATGCAGAGCCTTGTCACATGACACCTGAGCAGTGTTAGTGTGCGCTCTCATCACTGGCTCCTATCTGCAGTACAGAATCTATTAGCAGCTGCAGACTTCTCGTAAGCACAGACCATGACATGAAGAAACGTGCTAAGACCTGCAGAATGAAAGATGGTGGTTGAAGAACAGGAGATGAACTTATCTGCTGGGCTTTTCATACTTAAAGTGGATCTGTCAGCAGGTTTTTGCTATATAATTTGACACCAGCATTATGTAGGGACAGAGACCCTGATGTGTGTCACTTAGTTTACTGGGTGCAGCACTTAAGATAGAATCCTTGTTTGCTCTGCTGCAGATCTAGCAGAGCGCTGAATGCTGAGCGCATCCACAGATTGGCAGCTTTTTGTGTACAGTGTGCATAGGCAGAAAGCTGCCAATATATTCTTAATCAGTTGGATAATTTTTGGTCATAAAGTGATTTGGATTCTCAATTTGACACAACCAAAAAAATGAAGCTCTACATAGCCAACATAATGGTCCTCATCATCTGTGTCCAGGTTGAATCCCACACCATGATGACTAATGTGCTAGCGGCTAGCCAGTATTTAGTCTCAACGCGCAGCATACAGGTTTCTTTATATGACATCACTGATTCATGATCATTAGGAATGATACATTGTAAAGCACAGAAGCATACAGACTAAACAAACTCGTTCTTTGTTGGGACAAGGGGCTACGCGGAACCTGACACTGTTTGTGGTGTGTAATTTAAGAACCACTAATGGGAGCACACTTGTTTGTAAATGACTAAATAAACTATTCACTATGAGGACAACAGACTGGAATTTGCCCTGGATAACACATGAAAATAGAAATTGGCTTCACTCTAGTAACATTTTACATAATTCTTTTCTTCTAATTTCAATACGTTTTAATGTGTCATTTGACAGGTCTGAAAACTTATGCTCAAGTGGCCATAGTGTTCTGCGAAAAACATAATTTATTCTTTAAAATTCACTTATGTCACTTAATAATATAGCTCAATTATTCCAGGTGCCTCCTCTGTCCATGGTGCTCCACGTATGGCTTGTGTTTGCAAATTGCCTCTTCAGAGAGTAAGAGGACTAGAACTCTAGCGCCACCTATTGGAAGTAGTAATCCTAAAAGTTAGTATTGACCCATTATTGAGCCTTGGCATATGACAGAGTAAAAGCCAAACCAGAGTCTCAATTTGCAGACACAGAGTTTTGGGGTGTTGCCCCTTGTCAGTGCAAAGTATGAGTATCTGCTGAGGTTTTGATTTACAGAGTTTCAGGAGCACTTTCATAAAAGCGGACAATGCCTTTGAGCAGGGTCTTGTACATGTATAACAAAAAAAAAGGAAGCCATTGCTCCCCTTTTCCCAGCTCCAGCACTGCCTGGGCTTCGGTCTGTTAGTAGCGCACATGACT
Source organism: Oophaga sylvatica (assembly GCA_033576555.1). Lineage (NCBI taxonomy): Eukaryota > Metazoa > Chordata > Amphibia > Anura > Dendrobatidae > Oophaga > Oophaga sylvatica. The sequence continues at coordinate 470,757,430 of JARQOD010000001.1, forward strand.
GCTGCAGATCATTACTGGGATAACAGCCGCTACTGATGGCAATAGCCTTGGGCCCAGTGATTGGCTGCAGCAGTCACATGCACTGTTAACATGATATCGCCGCTACGACCTATCAAAGGCTGGAGAAGTGGAGGAGAGGCAGCATTGGATTCGCTTGATGTCACAGTTGTGTTAGATATTTTATACATCTAAAAGTCTTCGCTTAACTAAAAGTTCATTTCGAACAGCTCCTTTAAAGATAATTTATGTATTTTTTTTGTGCTGGATGACGATTTTGACTCATAATTCATAAAATCTGAAGCACGATGCATGTCACAGATGATGCCTTTATGTCGTCACCAGTTTTGTATAGTAAGGGTAGGCTTCATTTTTGGGCAATCACACATAGGACGACAGTAGACTCACTGGTGTCACCAAATAACAAGAAACCAAATGTAAACTTTTGTCCATTCAAGAATGAAAATCATCACAGATGAAAACTATTGCCATTCTTAGCTACACAATTATAAATTAACATGTACCTCCTCCTGGGAACTTATTCCATGCACCAGGCTATCAGCACCGAATTTACGGGGGTTTATACTGTCTTACCCCATTTTACTTTTCAGCCACACCAACAAATATGTTACAAGAAAATATGGACTTGTTTTCAATTCGCTAGACGCTTCAAGCTTGTAGGGATATATTTCTGTCCCCACTAAGTCACTGATGGGGGCTGATGGCTGTCACTGGGTGATGATGTAATGGCGTCTTAGAACAGTGTACACAAGATCAAGTTACCTTCCTTGAAACATCTTGCATCTCCCAGCACAGCCCAACGATAGCTGATACTCCGCATCACAGGTGAGTTATGTGGAAGAGTCACAAAATGCTAAGGGTCACATACATAACATTCAAACAGGACGCGACGGACCATAATCTGTCACAGCCATCAGCAGGGAACCATAACTGCTGTAACACAAATCTTCTTCAATGAAATATAGATTGGTGAATGTAGCAAAAGGTCAAAAACACAGATAAATAACATTATTACATTATTTAAAGGGGCTGAATGTGATTTACTAGTATTAAGCAAAATGATATGTGCAGAAGAGAAGACTGCCCTCGTCCAGCTGCCACGGAGGCGCGGACTGGATGCTGGATCAGGGCTGCACAAATCTTTTACCAACTCTACCATTGATTCCAGCGGCAAAGTAAATAAATACAGTAGGTATATATTGCTCTTTAAGGATCTCAGTTTATAAAATATTTATGGTGATTGAATACTAGAGTATTGGCTGGCGACCAGTGGCTTTCTTGAGTTTGTATACTTTTGAAGTTTTTAATCAGTTTCTGGGAATTACGTAATTATTATTCATGTAACATGTATAATTAGTCCATCAATGCCTCTAAAATTATACAACCGTGACACAATATTATTATTTTTTTTTGTACAGGCACAATTATGAGGCAACTATCACATATGACTGCAAGTCTACAATGACAGCCATCATCCAAGTACGTACAATACTTAGCATATCTACAAAGGCTCTATAGTGCATATTATACTCAAATTCTCCAAGCATGGACTAGAAGAGCCAGTCCCCATAAGGAGCACGTCAATATCAGTGTAGTGGACAAAGGATAAGGTGAAACACTTGGTGATTCATTTCTAAAGAAATGGTATACAAATAGCCTCTTCAAAGAGGAAGAGGACTAGAACTTTATAGCCCCACCTACAAGTCACTATCGACCCTTTAACGAGCCTTGCAATATGACTTAGGATAAAAACCAAACCAAAATCTCAATTTGCAAACACGGTGTTTCAGGGTATTGCCCCTCATCAGTGCAAAGTGTGAGATCTGATTTGGCTAGGTGGAATTATAGCATTCTAGTCTAGTCCTCTTCCTCTACGAAGTGGCAATTTCCATATTTATTTTCCAACAGGAGCATTGCACGGCAAATAAGACTCCTTACATTAGCATGCCAGAGCCGGTATGTCACTCTCCACAAGGAGAAACGTTACCTGTTAGACCTAAAGAAATGGTAGTTATACCTGATCATGACATTTAAGATGCAGACCAGACTATTCATTTATGTTCCAAAAGGGCCTTTACTAGCCAATCCCTCTTTGGAAAATCTCTATACCCGAGCTGCAGTTTATTTAACCAGCTCCTGGTGTTTGATATTCCCTGCAGCACTGAAGTCCCTTTGACAGTCAATCACTGGTGGAAAGCATGCCAAGACGCATGAAAGCTGTTATTAGAAATCATGGTTATTCCACAAAATAATGATTACAGAACTCTCCCGGAGTTAAAACATTAGTATTGTTGTTTCTAAATCATTATGAGCTTGTTTTCTTTGCATTATTTGAGGTCTAAAAGCACTGTTTTGTTTTTTAAGTTTGACCATTTTTTTTGTCAGAAAAAAATAAAAAAATTTTTGCTTGGAAATTTGGAGACATGCTGTCAGAAGTTTGAACATTCAAAGTTCTGTATATCGGAATAGTCACAGTGGTGGGCAGTCTGTCAGTAAAGAGACCAGACCTATAAGAACAAAAAAATTCCACATACAGTACAGACCAAAAGTTTGGACACACCTTCTCATTCAAAGATTTTTCTGTATTTTCATGACTATGAAAATTGTAGAATCACACTGAAGGCATCAAAACTATGAATTAACATATGTGGAATTATATACTTAACAAAAAAGTGTGAAACAACTGAAATTATGTCTTATATTCTAGATTCTTCAAAGTAGCCACCTTTTGCTTTGATGACTGCTTTGCACACTCTTGGCATTCTCTTGATGAGCTTCAAGAAGTAGTGACCGGAAATGGTCTTCCAACAGTCTTGAAGGAGTTCCCAGAGATGCTTAGCACTTGTTGGCCCTTTTGCCTTCACTCTGCGGTCCAGCTCACCCCAAACCATCTCGATTGGGTTCAGGTCTGGTGACTGTGGAGGCCAGGTCATCTGGCGTAGCACCCATCACTCTCCTTCTTGGTCAAATAGCCCTTACACAACCTGGAGCTGTGTTTGGGGTCATTGTCCTGTTGAAAAATAAATGATGGTCCAATTAAACGCAAACCGGATGGAATAGCATGCCGCTGCAAGATGCTGTGGTAGCCATGCTGGTTCAGTATGCCTTCAATTTTGAATAAATCCCCAACAGTGTCACCAGCAAAGCACCACCACACCATCACACCTCCTCCTCCATGCTTCACGGTGGGAACCAGGCATGTAGAGTCCATCCGTTTACCTTTTCTGCGTCGCACAAAGACACAGTGGTTGGAACCAAAGATCTCAAAATTGGGCTCATCAGACCAAAGCACAGATTTCCACGGGTCTAATGTCCATTCCTTGTGTTCTTTAGCCCAAACAAGTCTCTTCTGCTTGTTGCCTGTCCTTAGCAGTGGTTTCCTAGCAGCTATTTTACCATGAAGGCCTGTTGCACAAAGTCTCCTCTTAACTGTTGTTGAAGAGATGTGTCTGCTGCTAGAACTCTGTGTGGCATTGACCTGGTCTCTAATCTGAGCTGCTGTAAACCTGCGATTTCTGAGGCTGGTGACTCGGATAAGCTTATCCTCAGAAGAAGAGGTGACTCTTGGTCTTCCTTTCCTGAGGTGGTCCTCATGTGAGCCAGTTTATTTGTAGCGCTTGATGGTTTTTGCAACTGCACTTGGGGACACTTTCAAAGTTTTCCCAATTTTTAGGACTGACTGACCTTCATTTCTTAAAGTAATGATGGCCACTCATTTTCTTTACTTAGCTGCTTTTTTCTTGCCATAATATAAATTCTAACAGTCTATTCAGTAGGACTATCAGTTGTGTATCCACCAGACTTCTGCACAACACAACTGATGGTCCCAACCCCATTTATAAGGCAAGAAATCACACTTATTAAACCTGACAGGGCACACCTGTGACGTGAAAACCATTTCCGGTGACTACCTCTTGAAGCTCATCAAGAGAATGCCAAGAGTGTGAAAAGCAGTCATCAAAGCAAAAGGTGGCTACTTTGAAGAACCTAGAATATAAGACAAATTTTCAGTTGTTTCACACTTTTTTGTTAAGTATATAATTCCACATGTGTTAATTCATAATTTTGATGTCTTCAGTGTGAATGTACAATTTTCATAGTCATGAAAATACAGAAAAATCTTTGAATAAGAAGGTGTGTCCAAACTTTTGGTCTGTACTGTATATGTTTAAGGCCGGTTTCACATTCGCGGTTGAGTCCGCAGCGTTTCATGCGCATACATCCGCATGCGTCCTGCGTACCTATCTTTAACATGGGGTAAAATGAAGAGTAACCTCAAGCACTCTGGGGAAAAAAGGAGATCCAAAAGAAATATTTTTCAGCTTTTATTAGCAGGGTATTATTTCAAGGGTTCACACACCATAAGGAAAAATGTTTCAACAGAGATAGAAAAATATTTAGACTTGAGAGTCCTCAGTGGTTGATACCTTTTAATGGCTAACTGAAAAGATGGTAACAAATTGCAAGCTTTCGAGACTACTCAGGTCTCTTCATCAGGCATAGACTAATACAAAATTTTGTATTAGTCTATGCCTGATGAAGAGACCTGAGTAGTCTCGAAAGCTTGCAATTTGTTACCATCTTTTCAGTTAGCCATTAAAAGGTATCAACCACTGAGGACTCTCAAGTCTAAATATTTTTCTATCTACTGGCTAACACGGTACGAAGACATACATCTTTCCTATATCAACAGAGATAGTAAATTCCCAACGTTTCGGCCAGTATGGCTTTTATCAAGGGTATACTCTAGAGTCTAGACAAACATGGGGTACGCAGGGACATGCGTTCGGGTGCTTTTGCTTACGGTTGCGTCATTTTGCGGTATGCGGTGGGACGCGGCGAACACATTGTGTTGCATTTTTTGCAGCATCAAATATCTGCAGTCATCCGCATGTGGATGACTGCGGATGACGTGCGTAAAAAAATGCATTACTGGCTATGGTAACACAAGCACAAGCAACGACATGCGTACGCTTTGCGTTTGCGTGCGCAAGAATTTACATAAGACACGCCCATTGGGCGTGGCTTGTGTGAATTCAAAATTCGGCGTAAAATAGCATTTGCATCGTTTTTGCATGCATTTGCGGTTGTGGATGATACGCTGTGGACTTAACCGCAAATGTGAACCTAGCCTAAGATGACCGTGATCAATAAATTGCATATAAAACAAGTAGTTCCCGTGGTCGCAATGTCTCGTGAAAAAAGATGAAATAATATAGAGTATGGAAATCTCTCGACCAATGTTTGTTCTCTGCGGGATAGACGGAGGGTCCTATGTTCAATAGATCACGAGATGAATCCTCATCAGGTCTGGAAAAGGTAGAGTCAAGAAAAAACACTGCTCGACTCTGCCTTATCGAGACCTGATGAGGATTCATCTTGTGATCTATGGAACATAGGACCCTCAGTCTATCCCGCCGATGACATATATTGGGCGAGATATATCTATACTCTATTACTTCATCTGTCTTCATGAGACATTACAACAGGAACTCCTTGTTTTATATGCAATATATTGATCATGGTCATTTTACTCATATATATGGAATTGTTTTTTGTTGTTTTTTTTAGGTCTGGTTTCCGCACTGACAGACTGCCCACCACTGTTGCTCTTTAAATATAAATACCATATTTTTGGGATTATAATATGCACTTTCTTTCCCCAAATTTGGGGGGAAAATGGAGGTGCGTCTTATAAATGCGGATATACCTGATCGGCGCGCCGCTGCGAGTGTCCGGTGCTGCTGCGCTGTGTCCAATACTGCTGTGCTGTGTCCAGCACTGCTGCGGGGGGTTCTGTCGACTTTTTGTGAAAGCGCTGAGATGTTATCTCCCGAGATATTGGTATCGAGATCTCCATCTGCGCCTGCGCTGCACCCCAGCGGCCATTTTCCCAGAGTCCACCGCACAGGAAACCACAGAACTGCGGGTCTCTGGCCTTTCACAAAATGTTGTCAGAGCCCCCCCACAGCTGCATCGGACACAGCGCAGCGTCGCGCCGCACATCGGTACGCCCCCTCATCCCAGCCTGCGGCATCACCCAACTCCTGCCTCCTCCAGCAGCTATCCTGTGACCCCGCTTCATCGCAGCCACCACCTCCGGTAAGCAATAAGATGCATGGATTATAAGAATCTCCACAATTTTATTTAAAAAGCTTTTTTCCTATTTTCTCCTCAAAATTTGGGGTGCGTCTTATAATCCAAAATATATGGTATATATATATTATATATTCTAACAGAGTCACTGGCAGAGTTGTAGAAGGGAGATATGTGTCACTGCGCCTAACGGCGTCAGTGATATGAAACCAGTGCATTTTTTCTCCAGCACACTACGTGTTGAGAGGGTTAAGTGGACCCTCATAGAGCAGGTGGGAGAGGGTCCACTTTATCTCCTGGGCAGACCTGCCAGGACCTGCGTGAAGACTAAGTACAGTGTTCACAATAAGAAATCCCATCTTTGCTCACTGTGTAGTGGACATTGTTTGAGGCAGTAAATGAACGTCTATTTCAGTGAATTTACAATTTGCACACTGTACATTTCCACCAGCCCCAGAAATTACTACCCAGCCGATCAGTGGGGGTGTCAGATCTGCACTGACCCGATATTGATGACCTAGTCTAAGGGCACAGTTAGATGTCCGTATAAATCAGAGCGAGATTGGAATACAGTGCATGGACTCGCCGGTGGCTCTCCTGACCCGAGAATGAGAGATTCATGTATTTCTATGACGCCGTCATGCTCAGGTCAAAAGAGCCTCCGGCCAGTCTGTAAACTGCATTCTGATCTTGCTCCGATTTATATGGCTGTCTGACTGCGCCCTAAGAATCATCAGAGTTGTAATCCAGGACAATCTCTAATATTGTACATTCTGGAAAATCTTTTTGCCCCATGTTTTGTCTGCCCTAGTCCAGGGATCAAATGACAAGTAGATAGACATATATTCATATATGGTCCCCTTCAAAGAGACTATCTAATGTGTTCTTGCTATCGATCTACAGCAAAAGGTAAGTCAGAATACTTAAGAATTAATTTAAAATACATTTTTATTGAATTTATATTGAAAAAAATCCCCATGGAGAATGAGTATATCATAATAACAAATGCAGGGCGATATGGTCTATACTTAAACATGATAGTTGTATACATGAAGGTGATATAGTTCTTTCATTCCTTGGGGGGGGACTTTGTCTTGGGAAACAAGCGGAAGGGGGGGGACTGTAAAAAACATCCAAAAGAGAATAAACAACCATATTAGTGGTTTTGACCTGTAACATGATTGCTTATTCTATATTGTACTTTCTCAAAGCCATAGAGCAATCCTCAATGAATGTAAATTATAGGAAACCTAGTAAGGGGCTAGTAGTACATAACAGCGATGTTCAATGACTTCACATGCCATGACGTGTCCTATTTTACCTGGGCTTGGCATGTCACAGAACCTCATTACAACTGCATATGCACAAATATAAAAGCAACATAAAACATAACATTTCAGTAGTGCAAGATTGTAGCTGCTCAATGAATGTTGAGGGTAAAAGAAAAAGACGAGACACAAACCAAACATATCTATACTTGGCTGTAATTTTCTACTGGACCTTCATGAACCAGGTACTAAGCAGTCGTCTGGCGGTCTGTAAAACTCCTCTATATATGTAGCACATGGAGAGCGTTTATTAACAGAGATTATCCTGTTTACATATATAAATAGATTTATATTTATCTCAAATATTCTATACAACAATGTACAAGTGCATTCTATAAAAGTCACAGAATTAAAACAAATGTAGCAAATAGGTTTTCATTTGTAATATGGGATTACAAACAGTCTATTATTTTACTAAACCTAGTTGCCCATTTAAAGCTTTCTCGGTCTCCCCTCTAGGGGGTTTATACACATTGGCTATATAAGGCCCCTACACTTGACAGGACCGTGTTAGATACATATTTACATTTATAGATCTTTATAAAAAGGAGAGATCTTATCTTCGGTCAGAAAAGAGTCATCTCTCAGATTTGTCCGGCAGGTTGAGAACGGTTGTCTTTTGCAGCAGAGGTATATCGATGATGTACGCACATCGACACATCCATCAGTTGTTGACGACGCTCGCTTCTTTCTGCCGTAGTCGCTCTTTCTGTAAATCCAGGGGGAAAAGAAATACATAGAACTTGTTTAATCTCTGGCATATATAATGAGAATGGAAAAAAAAAAACAGTTCCGATTTCAGTAACTTTGAACCCTATAAGCTCATCACCTGCCAGACAGATGTCACCGTGACCGGATTCCGACAATACAAAGAGTTGGTCAAGAGCACTTTCTCTAATAAGTTACAGACTTGACGTGGTTCCTCGCACCTCAGTGAAAGTAGTTTCAAGCCACCGCCTAATCGCATCCTTGCCTTTCAGACTGGCTGCAGCACCAGACATAACACAGAGACATCTCTCGTTAAGGCTGTCTAATGACGCCTTTCGCTCTGTGCAAGTTGGATCAGATTCTCTCTGTGCATGAAGGCACATTTCAGTCAATACTTTGATGGATTATACAAGGCTGAGAATTTCCACTGGTCTGGGGCAACTATTTGATTTGTTTATTGCTATTTAAAAAGTAACCGCCATTTAAATTTTTATTTCATTTCATAAATCAATCGTATATATTTAAAAATCAGAAATTTTGTAATATATCTTATCAGAGGAATCTGCTTCTTTCTCCTCCTTTTTTTTATTCCGCTTTTTGTGGTTTTGATCTTTGAGTAGGAGATGTTAGAGTAGGACTGGCAAGTGTAAGGATCCGTGACGTGGGTTGCCAGCTTACATATTTTGGCCAGAATATCAACCAATACCTTACATATATTTATATGTCTTTTTGCACATTATACTTTTGCAGGGTGCAGTTGGGCCCTAATGGTTCTGTACACTGTGGCCTCTGTTCACACTGGATGCATTATAGTTAGCACTGGGCAGCCCGCATAAGGCGTCATTAATAGGCTGTGAACCAGATGCTCTGCATTCCTAGTGTGAACATTGCCATATACAGATTGTACTTTTGTGCACTGGTGTGCCACAGGGCCAATCCCTGATTGAAGGCTGGCTGTTTCATTTGGTATTAATGCACCTGTGTAGTCACCATTTTACTTGGGTCCGCTGCACTCTGTCAGTGCATCAGTATTGAGGCCTTTTCAGACAGGTAAGCATCTCTGCCTGTTTTTGGTGGTGTTTTCTTTCTCCTCCTAGACTGATCATTCCTTCTCAATTCATGGGTAAAATCTGAAAAATCTGTATTCAGTGAAGATAGACATTCAAATTACTGAGCAAGGAGATAGCAATTGGTGCTTTTAAAATCCAATGGAGAGGGGAGAGGAGGAGCTAGAGGTAGACAGTTGGTGCTCATAAAGTTCTATGGAAGTTGCAGCAGAATGTCTATCGACTACTGCAGAAATGATAATATGGGTATCTCTGTAGACAGATTTTACATGTGAATTGAGAATTTTGAAAAAGTAAGATCAGTCCAGGAGGGAAAAAAAAGCTTTTTTCCTTGATACATATTATAAAATTTCTTATTTTCACGTGAATTATTAAAATTAAAACAAGGGTTACTCTAACTTTTACTTTTTCACATAAACTGTGCATCTTTTGATTTAGTCAAATACTGAACCTTTTCCAAGGAGAATGAGATAATTGAAAGTTTTAGCACAGGATTTTTTTTTAGTTATTTAGGTTTCAAAAAGAAATCTAGAGTTGGTCATTGCAGGTTACAAATGTTGGGATGACACTGACAAGTGTCTGGAACTTGCTCTGCTTTACAGATAACACTGCAGGAGACTAAGCTTTCCAATACCCAAGACAAATTTTTAGTTTGGTGACTAAGAGTATGTGCCCACGATCTGGACTAGCAGCATTCTGGACGCAGCTCACCTGTGCTGGGTCCAAAACACTGCGTTCCACATTACATACACAGTGGATGGGACTCCTGCCTACTGTGCTTCTATTTGACGCTGCGTAAACTCACCCACGGTGCAAAATGTATTGGATGTGGTAAATCTGAAAATATGCTGCGTCCAAAGCGCTATTTCCCGATTGTGGGCACGTAGCTTTAAGCGTCTTTTCACTGTGTGTTTTCCATTTATCAAAACAGTAAATTTGGTAAATGGATCCATAGAACCTTCACCACAGACACACCAATTTGGGCTTCATTTGGTGGTTGCCTTTAGGGTGTAAATCTTCTTGGCTGTATTCCATAGCATAAAAGACTGTGCTATTCAATACAAAGGAATCTATTAAAAAAAAAACAAGGGGCGTTTCTCCTTGTGGAGAGTGACATACCGACTCTGGCATTACAAGATAAGGAGGCTTATTCGCTGTGAAGTGCTCCTCTGGGAAATTTAATATGCAAATTGCCTCTTCAGAGAGTAAGAGGACTTGAATTTTATAGCGCCACCTATTGGAAGCAGCTTTGAAATGTCATAAAAGCTGAATCAGAATCTCAATTTGCAGACACGGTGTTTCAGGGTGTTGCCCCTTGTCAGTGCAAAGTTCTCAACATCAAACCCACAGCCCTGCATGTCTGATATACCATTGGGCACATTTGCTAGAAAATATTGACCAAACTAGTTACTTGTTATCAATTTTCAGTAACTATTTTGATTTATTTTGACTTTTTGCTATGTTGTAGAAAGTTCTGGACTGTAAAAATTGCAACAACTGCAACTTTGTAAGGGATTCTTCTGTAAAAGTTGAACTAACAGATTTATGAATGTAGACATAAATGATCATCACTGTGACACAGGTTACGCAGCCAAAGATTTCTGTATTATACATCATAGTATATCTCTTATCTCCTCTTCCCACAATCGCATACAAGATTTCTCCCGCACATCACCCCTCCTCTGGAACGCTCTACCCCAACATATCAGACTCTCGCCTACCGTGGAAACCTTCAAAGACAACCTGAAGACCTACCTCTTCCGACAAGCCTACAACGTGCAGTAACCACCGATCCACCAAACCGCTGCACGACAAGCTCTACTCGCCTACTGTATCCTCACCCATCCCTTGTAGATTGTGAGTCCTCACAGGCAGGGTCCTCTCTCCTCCTGTACCAGTCATGACTTGTATTGCTTAAGATTATTGTACTTTTTAAATTATGTATACCCCACCTCACATGTAAAGCGCCATGGAATAAATGGTTCTATAATAAATAATAATAAGAGTGTAATACAAGTGAATAGGGTTGCATTGAAACAGCAACAATTCACAAAAACTGGGAACAGCGGGTCATAATACGGCCCCATCTACAGTACTTGCATTATGTTACAATATATCAGTGGGATATAGTTATCTTTGGCTGCATCACCTACGTAGGTAAAGTTGCTGGGCTGCACCTGCCAAAACGTTATGGGCTAAGAAAATAATTTTGTTAGTAACAATATCTTCACCTGACAAAAAAAAAATGAAATGTGGACATTTAATGATCTTCCAGACATCAGAAAACATGGAAAAATGCTGTCCAGACCATCTGATAATAAGCATTAAAATTTTAGGTGAATTCTCACTTCGCAGTTTTGTTTTTATAATGGCTAAAATTGAGCACTAAATTAATTTTTTTTTTTTACAAAATTAAATTATAAAATTTTAGTGGACAACAGCTGCTATTGGTGAGAAGCGAACCAGATAAGGATTTACCGTATTTTTCGGGCTATAAGACGCACTTTTCCCCCAAAAAATTGTGAGGAAAATGGGGGGTGCGTCTTATAGCCCGACCGCAGCTTACCGGGGGGTTGCGGCAGCGGTGTGGCGGTGGTGGTGGCAGAGATGCGGCGTTGCAGAGGCGCGGTGGGCGGCGTGCACCTGAGCAGGTTCCCTTCCTCAGGTGGTGAGGTGACGCCGCGGCACCGAGAGCAGACAGGACATCAGAGCCGGGATTGCCGGTGGTGGCGGCCATCTTCCTGAGGCGGCGCGTGCGCAGATACAGTACTCTTCTTCCTGTGGCTTCAGGAAAATGGCCGCGGTAGGCCGCGCATGCGCAGATAGAGATCGCGGCGGCCATTTTTCTGAAGCTCCAGGAAGCAGAGTACTCTGCGCACGCGCCGCCTCAGGAAGATGACCGCCACCACCGACAAACCCGGCTCTGCTGTCCTGTCTGCTCTCCGTGCCGCGGCGTCACCTCACCACCTGAGGAAGGGACCCTGCTCAGGTGCACGCCGCCCACCGCGCCTCTGCCACCGCCGCACCTCTGCCACCGCCACACCTGCCACAAACCCAGCTCTGCTCTCCGTGCCGCGGCATCACCACACCTGAGGAAGGGACCCTGCTCAGGTGCACGCCGCCCATCGCGCCTCTGCCACCGCCGCATCTCTGCCACCGCCGCACCTCTGCCACCGCCACACCACAGCCACAAACCCGGCTCTGCTCTCCGTGCCGCAGCGTCACCTGACCTGAGGAAGGTGAGTACAGTATCCGCATCACCGCACCTCTGCCACACCACTGCCGCAACCCCTGCTGTACCACCGCCGGCCCACAGGTACCTTAAAATTCGGACAATAAGACGGACCCCCCATATTGTAAAAATCTTTTTTTCTGCTATTTTCACCCCAAAATTTGGGGTGTGTCTTATGGTCCGGTGCGTCTTATAGTCCGAAAAATACGCTACTAAAGAGTTTAAATTATATCACAATATAAGGCGAGCTTTTTATCTGTCTCTAGTGCCAGCTGCAGACAAACACATGCCACTATGTCTGGGTGATGGAGTAATAGGTAATTTAAAACACTTATTTTATATTTGATTGAGTCTGGGGGGGAAAAAACAAAAACAAAAAAACAGGTAAAGGGGTTCCCTTCGATTAGCAAAAAGTGCTTCATCTCAGGGTTTCTTAACATTTTATGTGCATTCTTAAAACAATACAGAGTGATCTCTTGCTTTGTAAATTAGTACACTGGTAACATTTTTTTAGTTGTTACAAAGCAAATAAATACACATATATGAGATACAGGATATATAGATATAAATAAATCTAGATAGATAGAGATATACAGGGTGGGCCATGTATATGTATATACAGGGTGGGCTATTTATATGGATACACCTAAATTAAATGGGAATGGTTGGTGATATCAACTTCCTGTTTGTGTCACATTAGTATATGGGAGGGGGAAAACTTTTAAAGATGGGTGGTGACCATGGTGGCCATTTTGGATCCAACTTTATAAATAGCCCACCAAGGTGTATCCATATAAATGGCTCACCCTGTAGATAGATTTAGATAGATCTAGATAGGTAGATATATATATATAATGATTGATTTTAGAAAGAGTCATTCTTACCAAACTGGCGGCTGGATTAATCTTTTTCGTTTCCACTTTCTTTTCTGCTGTCAATTTATTCACAGACTCTTGAGCCATACGAAGCCTTGATACGGTAAGAGAAAACATCAAAAGATTTTATTTACAAGCCCACAGTAGAATTTTACAGTTATTTTTCTGATTTACTATAGTAGATTTTTCTAGAACCGTAAGTGTAAAAAAAAAGAAAAAAAAAAAAAGATAATAGCTGGCGGTGCAAGGTGGAAGATAATGGAGAACATTATTGGCTTCAATGAAATATCTTAATGACCATTTGTATTTGGCCATACCTACCAATAGATGGTCTGATTGATGAGAGCTGTAAACAGGTGATATCTATATCAATACAAGAAATATACAACCCTGACTAATGTAAAACTATATTCTGCTCACAGGCTGCAAAAAATCTGATATTCATGGGCACTGTTAAATATTAACATTTCTATTGCATTTTAGTGCTTCAGAAAACAAAAAATAAACTTTTAAACCATGTCACATCCAGACCAGTACAGTGTGTTTATACACTTACAGTCCTGCAAACTAAAATCAGAGCATCATGTTTAAATTACCAAAAAAAGGAAATCCATCTGAAGTATTTTTATTCTTTTTACAACGTGGGGGAAAAAAAAGAAAATAACAAGCCATTGTAACAAATATTAGGGGTGTACATGAAATAAAAAAGGAAATAAGCAACCTCAATCAGTAGACAAGAAGTCAAAGTGTTATGTAAAATCATCTGGAAATGTCTGCATTAAGTATGTAGCCACTTAAAAAACATCCCGGCTCCCCTGTTGAAGTTTTACATGTCCCCAAGGAGGCTACGGATTCAACTCCAAAGTATTGTTTGCATCTGGTTACTCTTTTCCCACCACACTGAGTTACACTGTTTAAATCTCTTAATTGATTTATTCAAGTCAATAAAATAAATGCCACGGTGCCCCATGCTGCTTAGTTCCCAAGTTTATGGGGGAACAAGACATTCAGACAACATTAAAGGAACAAGACATGGAGATAGGGGAGTGAACAGCGTGCAGAAATCAGCACACTTTTTATTAGCTCTATATAATGATATAAGTAATACATGGTACAGACGCTGGAGGGTGGCCACCTAGGTGTTAAACAGTGGTGGCTTATAGAAAAGTACAACTTTGCAAAGTATGGTAGCTCTTAGCTTTTTTGCTCTATGCTCAGCAAAATTATACGTAACATGATTATAGCCTTCATGAAAGCAGAGGCAGAATCATAGAAAGTAAGAGTTGTAAGGGATCTCCAGGGTCATTGTGCGTCCGACCCCCTGCTCAATGCAGGATTCACTAAACCATCTCGGACAGTCTGTCCAGCCTCTGTTTGAAGACTTCCATTGAAGGAGAACTCACCACCTCTCGTGGCAGTCTGTTCCACTCACTGACCACCTTCACTGTCAAAAATTTTTTTTTTAATACTCATCTGTATCTTCTCCCTTTCAGATTCATTCCATTGCTTCTCGTGTTTCCATGTGCAAATGAAAATAAGGATGATCCCTTCATACTGAGACATCTCTTCAGTTATTTGTAGATCACTAATTAAGTCTCTTATTATCCTTTTTTGCAAGCCAAACATTCCCAGATCCTTTAACCGTTCCTCGTAGGACATACTCTACAGTCCGCTCACCATCCTGGTAGCTCTTTTCTGAACTTGCTCCAGTTTTTCAATGTCTTTTATAAAATGTGGTGCCCAGAAATGGACACAGTATTCCAGGTGAGTCCTGACCAAGGAGGATTCACGTGATCTAGACTCAATGCTTCTCTTAATACATCATAGAACTGTTTGCTTTTTTGCTGCTGCATCTCCACTGTTAACTCATGTGCAGTCTGTGATCTATTAGTGTACCCAAGTCTTTTTCACACATGCTGTTGCTTAGTTCTATTCCTCCCATTCTGTAGATGTAATTGTTATTTTTCTTGCCCAGATGTAAAATCTTGCATTTCTCCCTGTTAAATACTATTCTATTAATCCCTGTCCATTGTTCACACTTACCTAGATCCTTCTGAACCAATTCCTTGTCTTTTCTAGTGTTTTATATCCCTCCTAGCTTGCATCATCTGCAAATTTGATTAGTTTACTTTCAGTTTCCTTATCTAGATAATTTATAAAAATGTTGCACACTGGGGCAAAGCCTTGTGGACCCCACCCCACTTGAAACACTCTTCCAATTGGTTGTGCAACCATTTTTACCAAATTACAATCACTGAGCCAGTTATGAATCCACCTAACCGTAGCCTTGTCAATCCCAAACTTGGTAATTTTTTTTCAGTAAGGCTAGAGAATGCAGCAGCCTATTTAAGATGACATACAATAGTAAGAGTATATCAAAGCTCACAGTTCAGAAATACAAATAGGAAAAGAAAGCGCTAAAACAATAAACAAGCACTCCAGACGGGAAAATGTATAAATGTAGCCGTAAAGAAGATGCATGGAGTAATCTGTAAACAACAGACATTCAATGTATAGCGGTAAAGATAGGACAGGTACCAGCAGCAGTGTAATTGATCAGTAATGTGGTATAGCTGGGTATCTGTCCTGCTGCATTTGAATTACAATTATACATTTTTTTCCTCATTTTAATTCACTAGAATGCAGAAGCAAGCCAGATAATATTGTTTTTAAAAGAAAAAAAAAGAAATCAGCGTCTGAGACAGTGTTGCTGCGTTTCACAAATGACTGTGCTGAAATTTGCATAACTTATGAAAAAAATATGAGAAAGAATATGGTATTTGCTTTATTTTCATACAAAAGAGAATTTAAAAATCCATACACGTACCTGCCACTATCACCCCTCACAAAGTGTGCATGTCTAAAGCAATTTTTTTTTTTTTACATTTATATTACTAGCCATATTTTGTGCATGCCACACTAATAAACTGCCATTCATGTGCTCGCTTTTTGGACAAGAACCTACCTAACATTTCTGATCATTTTTTTGGGAAAGGTTAATTTTTTTTTTATTTTTAAATAAAATTCAGACCTCTAAAGGACAAAGTGTATTTAACCCATTTAACCCCCCAAGTTTGTTTTCACTTTCATAACCAGACCAAATTTTACAATTCTAACCAGTGTCACTTTGAGTTATGGATGCCATGGAAGCGGAGACTGTTTTTTTGTGACATATTGTACTTCATGATAGTGGTAAAATTTGATGACTATAACTTGTGTTTATTTGTAAAAAAAAAAAGGAAATTTGACTTAAATTTTTAAAATGTTGCAATTTTCAAAATTTTATTTTTATTCCTTTAACCCCTTCATGACCCAGCCTATTTTGACCTTAAAGACCTTGCCATTTTTTGCAATTCTGACCAGTGTCCCTTTATGAGGTAATAACTCAGGAACGCTTCAAAGGATCCTAGCGATTCTGAGACTGTTTTTTCGTGACATATTGAGCTTCATGATAGTGGTAAATTTAGGTTGATAATTTTTGCGTTTATTTGTGAAAAAAATGGAAATTTGTTGAAAATTTTGAAAATTTCGCAATTTCAAATTTTTAATTTTTATTCTGTTAAACCAGAGAGCTATGTGACACAAAATATTAATAAATAACATTTTCCACATGTCTACTTTACATCAGCACAGTTTTGGAAACAAATTTTTTTTGTTAGGAAGTTATAAGGGTTAAAATTTGACCAGCGATTTCTCATTTTTACAACAAAATTTACAAAACCAATATTTTTACGGACCACCTCACATTTGAAGTCACTTTGAGGGGTCTATATGGCAGGAAATACCCAAAAGTGACACCATTATAAAAACTGCACCCCTCAAGCTACTCAAAACTACATTCAAGAAGATTATTAATCCTTCAGGTGCTTCACAGGAACTAAAGCAACGTGGAAAAATAAAATGGACATTTTAATTTTTCCAACAAAAATTTTCTTTTAGCATCAATTTTTTCATTTTTTCATGGGCAACAGGATAAAATGGATCCTAAAATTTGTTGGGTAATTTCTCCTGAGTACACAGATACCTCATATGTGGTCATAAACCACTGTTTGGGCGCACGGCAGGGCTCAGAAGGGAAGGAGCGCCATTTGACTTTTTGAATGGAAAATATGCTGGAATATTTAGCGGTTGCCATGTCGCATTTGGAGAGTCCCTGTGTGCCTAAATATTGAAGCTCCCCCACAAGTGACCCCATTTTGGAAACTAGACCCCCAAGGAACTTATCTAGATGCATAGTGAGCACTTTGAACCCCCAGGTGATTCACAAACTGATCCGTAAAAAAAAGAAAGTACTTTTTTTTCACAAAAATTTTCTTTTAGCTTCAGCTTTTTCATTTTCACATGGGCAACAGGATAAAATGGATCGTAAAATTTGTTGGGCAATTTATCCTGAGTACACAGATACCTAATATGTGGTCATAAACCACTGTTTGGGCGCACGGCAGGACCCAGAAGTGAAGGAGCGCCATTTGACTTTTTGAATGGAAAATTAGCTCCAATCGTTAGCGGACACCATGACGCGTTTGGAGAGCCCCTGTGTGCCTAAACAGTGAAAAAAACCACATGTGACACCATTTTGGAAACTAGACCCCTTGTGGAACTTATCCAGATGTGTTGTGAGCACTCTGAACCCCCAAGTGCTACACAGAAGTTTATAAACGCAGAGCAGTAAAAAAAAAAATCATTTTTGTTTCTCAAAAATAATTTTTTAGCCCGCTTTTTTTATTTTCCCAAGGGTAACAGGATAAATTGGACCCCCAAAAGTTGTTGTGCAGTTTTTCCTGAGTACGCTGGTGCCCCATATGTGGGGGGGAACCACTGTTTGGGCCACGGCAGGGCTCAGAAGGGAAGGAGCGCCATTTGACTTTTTTAATGGAAAATTAGCTCCAGTCATTAGCAGACACCATGTCGTGTTTGGAGAGCCCCTGTGTACCTAAACTTTGGAGCTCCCCCACAAATGACCCCATTTTGGAAACTAGACCCCCCCTAAGGAACTTATCTAGATGAACAGTGAGCACTTTGAACCCCTAGGTGCTTCACAGAAGTTTATAACGCAGAGCCGTGAAAATAAAAAATCATTTTTTTTCCTCAAAAAATCATTTTTTAGCCCCCTATTTTTTATTTTCACAATCGTTACAGGAGAAATTGGACCCCAAAAGTTGTTGTCCAGTTTGTCCTGAGTACGCTGGTACCCCATATGTGGGGGGGAACCACTGTTTGGGCACACGTCAGGGCTCGGAAGGGATGTAGTGACGCTTTGAAATGCCGACTTGATGGAATGGTCTGTGGGCATCTTGTTACGTTTGCAGAGCCCCTGATATGCCTAAACAGTAGAAACTCTCCCCAAGTGACCCCATTTTGGAAACTAGATCAAAGGAACTCCTCTAGATGTGTGCTGAGCACTTTGAATCTCCAAGTTCATCACAGAAGTTTTTAACGCAGAGCCGTGAAAATAAAATATTTTTTTTCCACAAAAATAATTTTTTTAGTCCCCAATTTTTTTTCCCATGGGTAAAAGGAGAAATTAGACCCCGAAAGTTGTTGTGCAATTTTTCCTGAGTACGCTGATATCCCATATGTAGGGGTAAACCACTGTTTGGGCACACGTCGGGGCTCGGAATAAAGGGAGCACTGTTTGACTTTTTGAACGCAAAATTTGCAGGAATCAATGATGGCACCATATCGCGTATGGAGACCCCCTTATGTGCCTAAATAGTGGAAACCCCTCAATTCTAACTCCAACCCTAACCAACACACCCCTAACCCCAACCCCTACACACCCCTACCCCTAATCCAAACCCTAACCATAACCCTAACCCCAACACACCCCTAACCCTAATCCCAACTCTAACCATAACCCTAACTACAAGCCTAACCCTAATCCCAACCCTAACCCCAAAACACCCCTAACACTTATCCTAACTCTAACCCTAACCACAAACCTAACCCTAATCCCAACCCTAATTCCAACTCTAACCCTAATTCTAACCCTAACCCAAATTCCAACCCTAACCCAAATTCTAACAGTAACCCTAATTCTAACCCTAACCCTAATCCTAACCCTAATGCTAACCCTAACCCTAATTCTAACCCTAACCCTAGTTCTAACCATAACCCTAGTTCTAACCCTAACCCTAAGGCTAGGTTCATATTGCATTTTAACCAGCCCGATCAACACATAGCGTTGATGAACTGGTAACGGTATAGCATAACGCGATCGTGTTATGCTATACCCGCTAGCGCAGATGAATCAGCAGATGATTCATCTGTGCTAGTGGTGACGGAGCCCAGACGCTGCAGCCTGCGTCCGAGGCTCCGTCACTTAATGACGGCATGTCACGAACGCATGATGAGAGCTTATCACAGTGATCAAAATAAATTTATGGACTCTGCGCATGCGCCCGCTATTTTGCAAGATGGCGGCGCCCATGAAGATTCCCGGACGGATGCCGGGATGGACCCAGGGACATCGGAGGACTGGAAAGAAGTGAGTAGGGGGGGGTCGGAAGGTGAGGGGGAGGATCGGAAGGTGGGGGGAGCGGAGGCAAGGAGGAGGGGAGGAGATAGTGACGGCGGTGACCAATCGCCGCCATCAATCGGTGGCGGCGGCTGATCGCCACCATCACTCGGTGTGGGGGGGTCGGATCTCGGTCTCCAGCCACGGCAGATGCTAGTGCAGCATCGGCCATGGCTGGATTGTAATATTTCACCAAATTTCATTGGTGAAATATTACAGAATGCTTTGATTGGCTGTTTCACTTTTAACAGCCAATCAGAGCGATCATAGCCACGTGGGGGTTAAGCCAACCCCCCTGTGGTGAAGCACAAAGGGTCTTGTGCTGCGGGTCGGATGACCTTTCAGTGACCCCGGTCACCCGTCCCGCAGGAACGCGATCCTTTCATGGCACAGGGTATGCATCATAGGTCGGATTGGCACCGACTTTCATGATGCATACGCTGTCACAGGTTAGGAAAGGGTTAAAAGAAGCCATGTCACACAAAATAGTTAATATATTAACATTTCCCACATGTCTACTTTACATCAGCACAATTTTTGAAACAATATTTGGAAGATAGAAGGGTCAAAAGTTGACCAGCGTTGTCTCATTTTTACAACAGTTTACAAAACTTTTTTTTTTTTTTTTTTTTTTAGAGATCAGATTTGAAGTTACTTTGAGGGGCCTATATGACAGAAAATACCCCAAATTGATACCATTTTAAAAACTGCACCCTTCAAATTGCACAAAACCCCATTCAAGACGTTTATTAATCCTTTAGGTGCTTTTGCAATGTGGAAGGAAAAATATTGAACATTTACCTTTTTTCACAAAAATTTTACTTTAGACCCTAATTTTCTTTATTTTTAACAAAAGTAACAGGAAAAAATGGACACCGAAATTTGTTATATCATTTCTATGGAGAACGCAGATACCCCATTTGTGGGAAAAATTACTGTTTGGGCGCATGGTAGGGCTCGGAAGGGAAGAAGCACCATTTCACTTTATGAACTCAAGATTGTCTGTAATCGAAAGCAGAAGCCATGTCGCTTTTGAAGATCCCCTGATGTGCCTAAATAGTGGAAACCTACAACCAGTGACCCCATTTTGGACCACTCAAGGAACTTATCTACAGTCATGGCCAAAAGTTTTGAGAATGACACAAATATTATATTTTCACATGATCTGCTGCCCTCTGGTTTTTATGTGTGTTTGAAGATGTTTTTATCACAGACAGAAATATAATTGCAAACATATGAGTAACAAAAGCTTATATTGACAGTTAGAATGAGTTAATGCAGCAAGTCAATATTTGCAGTGTTGACCCTTCTTCTTCAGGACCTCTGCAATTCTCCCTGGCATGCTCTCAATCAACTTCTGGACCAAATCCTGACTGATAGCAGTCCATTCTTGCACAATCAATGCTTTCATTTTGTCAGAATTTTTAGGTTTTTGTTTGTCCACCCGTCTCTTGATGATTGATCACAAGTTCTCAATGGGATTAAGATCTGGGGAGTTTCCAGGCCATGGACCCAAAATCTCTATGTTTTGTTCCCTGAGCCATTTAGTTATCACCTTTGCTTTATGGCAAGGTGCTCCATCATGCTTGAAAAGGCATTGTTGATCACCAAACTGCTCTTGGAGGGTTGGGAGAAGTTGCTCTTGGAGGACATTCTGGTACCATTCTTTATTCATGGCTGTGTTTTTAGGCAAGACTGTGAGAGAGCCGATTCCTTTGGCTGAGAAGCAACCCCACACATGAATGGTTTCAGGATGCTTAACAGTTGGCATGAGACAAGACTGGTGGTAGCGCTCACCTTGTCTTCTCCGAATGAGGCGTTTTCCTGATGTCCCAAACAATCGAAAAGGGGATTCATCAGAGAAAATAACTTTACCCCAGTCCTCAGCAGTCCACTGCCTGTACCTTTTGCAGAATATCAGTCTGTCCATGATGTTTTTTTCTGGAGAGAAGTGGCTTCTTTGCTGCCCTCCTTGAGACCAGGCCTTGCTCCAAGAGTCTCCGCCTCACAGTGCGTGCAGATGCACTCACACCTGCCTGCTGCCATTCCTGAGCAAGCTCTGCACTGCTGGTAGCCCGATCCCGCAGCTGAAACACTTTTAAGAGACGGTCCTGGCGCTTGCTGGTCTTTCTTGGGCGCCCTGGAGCCTTTTTGGCAACAATGGAACCTCTCTCCTTGAAGTTCTTGATGATGCGATAGATTGTTGACTGAGGTGCAATCTTTCTAGCTGCGATACTCTTCCCTGTTAGGCCATTTTTGTGCATTGCAATGATGACTGCACGTGTTTCTTTAGAGATAACCATGGTTAACAGAAGAGAAACAATGATGCCAAGCACCAGCCTCCTTTTAAAGTGTCCAGTGGTGTCATTCTTACTTAATCATGACAGATTGATCTCCAGCCATGTCCTCATCAACACCCACACCTGTGTTAATGGAGCAATCACTGAAAAGAGGTTAGCTGGTCCTTTTAAGGCAGGGCTGCAATGATGTTGAAATGTGTTTTGGGGGATAAAGTTCATTTTCTAGCCAAATATTGACTTTGCAAGTAATTGCTGTTAAGCTGATCACTCTTTATAACATTCTGGAGTATATGCAAATTGCCATTAGAAAAGTGAAGCAGTAGACTTTGTAAAAATTAATATTTGTGTCATTCTCAAAACTTTTGGCCATGACTGTAGATGTGTGCTGAGCTCCTTGATTAGAAAATGGAGCTGTGAAAATTAAAAAAATAAATAAATCACATTTTTTTCTCACAAAAATGTTATTTTAGCCCCAAATTTTACATTTTGACAAGGGTAACAGGAGAAATCACACCATAAAATTATTGTGAAATTTCTCCCGAGTACACGGATACCCCATATGTTGGAGGAAACTACTGTTTGGGCGCACGACAAGGCTCAGAGGGGAAAGAATGCCATTTGACTTTTTTGAACGTAAAATGTGCTGGAATCTAAGTGGACGCCATGTACCATTTGGTGAGCCCCTGTCATGCCTAAACACTGGAACCCACAAAAATGACCCAATTTGGGAAAGTAGACCCCCTCATGGAATGCATCTAGATGTGTGGGGAGCACCTTGAACTCCCCAGTTACTTCACAGAAGTTTATAACGAAGAGCAATGAAAATTAAAAGAAAAAAAAAATCAGATGTTCCCACATAATTTTTTCATTTTAACAAGGGTAACTGGAGAAAATGGAATCAAAATTTGAGATGAAATTTTTCCCAAGTACGCTGATACCCCATATGTTGTCAAAAAGTACTTTTGAGGCACAGTGCAACGTTCAGAAGGGAAGAAGTGCCATATTGGAGTTCAGATTTTGCTGGACTGGTTTGAGGGTGCCATGTCACACTGGCGGAGACTCTGAGGTGCCAGAACAGCAAAACCCCCAATAAGAGACAACATTTTACAAACTACACCTCTAAATGTATTCATCTAGGGGTGCAGTGATCATATTGACACCAGAGGTGTGACACAGAAGTTTATACCACTGAGTAGTGAAGAAAAAAATAACTTACATTTTTACCACTAAGATTTTGTTTTAGACCCAGATTTTACATTTCACAAGGGAAAGTGGGTAAAAATTGAACAAAATTTGCCCCACAATTTCTGCTGAACGTGGAAATACTCCATATGTGGCTGTACAGTACTACTTAGCGATATGGCGAGACTCGGGAGAGATGGAGCTCTATTTGCCTCCTGGAGCGTAGATTTTCGTAGAATAGTTTGCGGACTCCATATACAGAGCACTAAGTGCTAGAAGAGCAGAATTCCCCTCAAATGACCCCATTTTGGAAATTATACCCCTTTGGAATTTATTTACAGGTGTAGTGGTGATTTTGACTCCATGGGTGTTTTTCCAGAAACAAGCAACAGTGGATGTTGCTGAGTGAAAATTGCAAACTTCCGTTGTAGTGACCAGTACTTGTCCCCAGCTCATGCAGCTGTAAATTAAGCGGGCTCTCATACCTACAGAAATGCCAAACATGTGGACATCAAAGGTGGTTTAAACACACAGGCTCAGAAGGAGAGGGGGGCATTTGGGTTTAGGAGCGTATAATTTGCCAAATTCCTTTTGGGGGGCAAATTTCAGATCCTTTTGCTTTTCCAGAGCCTTTGTACTACCAGTAACGTGGAAGCCCTTATATTTCCGATAACAGATTACGGAGCTGAGTGGATACTTGCTTTTTTTTGCGAATCGAGTTGAAACTCTTACTGGGAACATTTTACGTAGCATTTGGCATCACATTTATCCTGCACCCTACGCTGAGAACTTATATTGGGGTTTTCTCTAAATCTCCAAGTGACGTGATTCAGATGAAACCCCCAAAGGATCCATTCACTGTAATGAGGCAGCAGAGGTACTCTGTCTAGCCTCTATTCAGCGATATTTTTTTTTCAGAGGTGCACAACACGACTGGCAGACAGCACTTTTATGCATGCCTAAATAGACAGACATCACTGAATTACAAGTCAGACGGCGTCCAGAGTGCTTCCATCTGCCTCATTAAAGGGAATCTTCTGTCGTGGGGTCCATCTGAATCACGTATTTCAGAGATTTACATGGAAACCCCAGTGTGAGCGCTCAGCACAAAGCACAGGTTAGATGTGATCCGAATCTTACTGCGATTTTTAGGAGACAAATAAATAAAGCAACAGCAGGTGAAGAATTGGTTTTATTTTTTACGCCCTTCTTCGCTTTTGAATAAGTGAATAGACTACTTTTTTCTTTGGGTTGCTGCGATTACAGCGATATCAGATTTATATAGTTTTTTTGCATCTTTTTTTCTGATATCTATAACTTTATTTTTCCACTGATGGAGCTGTATGACGGCTTGTTTTTTGCAGGACAAGAGGACATTTTCAGCTATACTATTTTTATTTACATTTGCATTTTTTATTGCGTTTTATTCCACTTTTTGTTCAGCAATATGATAAAGCATCATTTTTTGCCTTATTTTTTTATGGTGTTCACTTAAGGAGTTAACTAGTGTGATATTTTTATATGGTTGTTCCGGAAACAGCAATAACAAATGTGTACTTTTTTCATAAAAATATTTATTTATGAGTACAATAAATACTAAATTATGTGATTTGTGATTTTTTTTTTTTAAATATTTTTGCAACTTTTTTTTTTAACTTTTTTACATAGTCCCACTACGGGACTTTCACTTTCAGCCCTTTTGTTGCAGTTATAAAGCATAGCAATGCTGGAGTATTGCTATGCTTTGTAAGGCTGTGTTTCCATGGTCCGGAAACACAGCGCTTTGGACGGAGCGCCCAAAGCCCTGCCCCCTTTTGAACGCGCGGTCATTCCGGATGTGTTCATGGAACACATCCGGGAACACATCCGGAATGACCACAGGGCTACATAGCCCTGTGTTATTTCCCTTGCGGCGACGCAGCGTCGCCGCAAGGGAATAGGACATGCTGCGGTCTAAAAAGACGCGCCGCATGTCCGTAAACGCAGGTTTTCCGCCTGCGTGTTTGTAAGCATAGTGGAGACGGGATTTCTTGAAATCCCCTCCACTATGCTGTAAATCTGGACGCTGCGTGTTTGACGCTGTGCCAACGCACAGCGTCAAACACACAGCAAATCCGGACTGTTTCCTGACCGTGGAAACATACCCTAACTGTCAGTGTTGCACTGGCACAAGTTAAATAGATCATATGCAGTGCAAGACCTAGCTAACTTGCTAGAACCTGGTGACCCGGATGTCGACATCGGGTCACCATGACAGCGATCAGGGACCCGCGAATGACTCGGGGGTGTCGATAGGAGGGAAAAGGGAGCCCCATTCCCTCTGTCTGCCTTCTAAATGCTGTGATCCATATCGATCACAGCATTTAGGGGGTTAATCTGCTGGGAGCAGTGTAGGCACCGCTCCTGGCAGTGAGTGTCAGGTGTCAGATGTGAAATCAGTTGATCACCCTGCAGCGGTCAAGCGTGCAAAATCGCTTGAACGTATTAAAACGTCCAAGGCCGGTAAACCGGGATGCATGGATATGTCAAAGATTGTGAAGAGGTTAAGCACACCTATTTTATCTGCCTAATTTTACAACTGTGCACCCCATATATGTGCTTTTGGCCAGCTGTCACATTTTGCTTTGTGTATCTGTACCTAATTACTTTTTTGTTTACGTACTTTTTGGTATGGGCTGAATAATTGTAGTTGATAACATTGTCAAAAGGTTAAATACATGGAAGCCACTAGCGTCAGAGAAGCAACACCACCACTGGGACCAGTCTTCTGGGCAGTATTACTACCAAACAGATCACAGTTAACCTCCTCTGCCTCCGGCAAGTATTAATGAGGAGGAATCAGAGGGCTTTATGGAATTTATGGCACATCACTCGTCTCAGTCACAGCAAAATAATGTTTCTGCTGACAGAGACACCATCAGTTTGAGTCAGTGTCCGGTCTATCTGTACAAATTAGTTTTATTCTCCAATTGCCATTTGCATGATAGTATTAGAAATTTTTTAAAACTTTTTTTATTCAAAAATATAAAGTCTGTCATTACGCTTTCAATGTGGCCTTATGATCATTTCTGGCTTTTAGGGCAGGTGAGGATGAATGCACTATCCCTCAGAGCGCGATTTGACAAAACATCGGTTCACATCCGGGCCAATGTTATTCTTCTGGCTGGGTACATGTTTGATTTTTTTTTTCTCTGACAGCATCTGAGAAATATATTGCTGCATGTCCAAGTTTGATCAGATATTCGGATCGCACTCAGCCATGCAAGTCAATGAGTGCGTGGAAACATCGGACTACGCTCAGATGACATCTGAATGCAGTTTGATTTCCATGAAAATGACAAAATGGAGAGATGGAGAAATTTTGTTTTCCATCTTATTCTCATCCGATTTAGTCAAAGGTTTGTCAGGGTGTCATTTGCATAAATTGGTCAGATTCTCTTGCATGAGAGAATCTATGGCTATCTGCATGAGCCCTTAAACTGAAAATCAGACACATTTCCTAAGGGAGATTTAAGGTTGTTCCAAAATTATTAAAATTCAAATTAACTGTAATATGGGTCTTGATTTGACAGTAGAGATAGATTTATACAAGATCAACAGAAACAAAATAAAATAGATACTTCTACCTTCAGTTCCTTATAGATTGATACAAGTATGGATTCCTCTCCCGTTAAATCTTAGGTGTTAAGGCTGTACGGTTTGTTTTTCTTCAACTGAGTGGTATGCTGCATTACCTTATACACTACTCATAAATGACGTATTGGTTGCAGGTTGTGGCACACAAATCATTATGGTTTTTACTACGATGCTTCCGCACTGCAGTTTAGCGGGAAAGCTGTTACTTCTTATGTTCATGAACTCAATTCTGTTCAGATCACAGCTCGACAAATCCCCAAATGCCCACACGTTGTTCAGCTTCTGACCTACTACTACTGAAAACAAACATCCGACTTGTTCTGTCCATTCAGAAAGGTAGACATTTGCAGCATTTGACTGCTGGGGGCCAACATCGGCTTCATTTTAAGTCAGATACCAGAGAAAATGAAAAACTGATAAGAGGAAAAAAGCAAAAGAGAAGGCGGGGAATCTGTTCCAAATTAGCAAAGGTCTCCTTTCATTTTACTAGCAAGTAATTGGAAGCGGTAAAGAAAAGTGTAACTTATCGGATCTGGCGTGTTTATCTTTTCGTGAGGACAGGCGGCCGCTGGCGGGTTCCCTCTGGAGCCCTAGGGGGGAAATCACCTTCCCTTGATGTCCATTTGATCCGAAAAGAAAACAAAGGCGCCTGTGGAACGAGTGAGTGTAATTTGGGCGGCCCAGATGCTGAGTAATACAAGGAAGGACCTTGATTGGAAACTTACCTTTCTGTGGAGAGGACTTTGCTCTCTCGTTTCCACACAGCCTTGAAGTCACAGCAGAATTCGTACCACACAACAAAGAAGGAATTGGGGCTGATTTCCTTCTCACCGGGCTTTGGCTTGGCTCCAAAAAACCCCACAGTTTCTTCAAAGCTGCAAATGGGAAGAAGAACTATCAGCAAACAACTCTTGATGAAAAAATATATTCCTTCAACTTCCCTGCCCCCAAATCCTGAATACTATAAAGTTGGCTGAACTAACACAATCCCGCAACCTTATCCCTAAAATCATAATTATGTACAAACTATAAAACCAAGTGATCCTTATATTCACATTCCTATTTGAACCAATGTCATAGTAACTTTGATGTTAGTCTACTGTGCAACTTTTAACGTTTTACTCAGTATTGAAAGAAAGTGAGTAAAGGTCATCCAAATCCATCACAAGTAGATTTGTAAATAGCTTCCCCCCAGGCTAAAGATATCATATAGTCCATAAATCACTTTAATGTAACAACTGCACACTTTGGTAATGATTAAGCTGGTGTACAGTAGACATATAAAAAAAGAAGAGGGCAAACACCAAAACACAGATAAAATTATAAAAATATCATATTAACCCCTTCACCCCCAAGGGTGGTTTGCACGTTAATGACCGGGCCAATTTTTACAATTCTGACCACTGTCTCTTTATGAGGCTATAACTCTGGAACGCTTCAACGGATTTTCGCGATTCTGAGAATGTTTTCTCGTGACATATTGTACTTCACGTTATTGGTAAAATTTCTTCTGATATAACTTGCGTTTATTTTTGAAAAAAATGAAAATATGGCGAAAATTTTGAAAATTTTGCAATTTTCAAACTTAATTTTTATTCCCTTAAAACAGAGAAATATGTCACACAAAATAGTTAAGAAATAACATTTCCCACATGTCTACTTTACATCAGCACAATTTTGGAATCAAAATTTTTTTTCTTAGGAAATTATAAGGGTTAAAAGTTGACCAGCGATTTCTCATTTTTACAACAAAATTTACAAAGCCATTTTTTTTAGGGACCACCTCATATTTGAAGTCACTTTGAGGGGTCTATATAGCAGAAAATACCCAAAAGTGACACTATTCTAAAAACTGCACCCCTCAAGGTACTCAAAACCACATTCAAGAAGTTTATTAACCCCTTTAGGTGCTTCACAGGAGCTGAAGCAACGTGGAAGGAAAAAATGAATATTTAACTTTTTAGCCACAAAAATGATCTTTTACAAACTTTTTTTTTTATTTTCACAAGGGTAAAAGAAGAAAATGGACAGATAAAGGTGTTGTGCAATTTCTCTTGAGTACGCCAATACCCCATATGTGGGGGAAAACCACTGTCTGTGCGCACAGCAGGGCTCGTAAGGGAAGGAGCGCCGTTTGACTTTTTCAAACTAAAATTGGCTGGAATTGAGATTGGATGCCATGTCGCGTTTGGAGAGCCCCTGATGCGCCTAAACAGTGGAAACCCCCCACAAGTGACACCATTTTGGAAACTAGACCCCCTAAGGAACTTATCTAGATCCATTGTGAGCACTTTGAACCCCCAAGTGTTTCACAAAAGTTTATAATGCCTGGGTGTGAAAAAAAAAAAAGAAACAATTTTCCACAAAAATGATTTTTTAGTCCCAAATTTTTGATTTTTCCCAAGGAAATTAGACCCCAAAAGTTGTTGTCCAATTTGTCCTGAGTACGCTGATACCCAATATGTGGGGGGGGGAACTGTTTGTGCGCACGGCAGGGCTTAGAAAGGAAGTAGTAACGTTTTGGAATGCAGACGTTGATGGGGGTCATGTTCCGTTTGCAGTGCCCCAGATGAGCCTAAACAGTAGAAACCCCCCACAAGTGACCACATTTTGGAAAATAGACCCTCTAAGGAACTTATCTAGAGCTTTGGTGAGCACTTTGAACCCCCAAGTGCTTCACACAAATTTATAATGCCGGGCATGAAAATAAAAAATCCTATTTTTTTTCCCACAAAAATTATTTTTAGTCACTATTTTTTTATTTTCCCAAGGGTAACAGGAGAAATTGGACCATAAAAGTAGTTGTCCAATTTGTCCTGAGTACGCTGATACCCGACATGTGGGGGGGAACCACTGTTTGGGCGCACGGCAGAGCTCGGAATGGAAAGGAGCACCATTTGACTTTTTCCAACCAAAATTGGCTGGAATTGAGATTGGACGCCATGTTGCATTTGGAGAGCCCCTGATGTGCCTAAACAGTGGAAACCCCCCACAAGTGACCCCATTTGGGAAACTAGACCCCCTAAGGAACTTATCTAGATCTTTGGTGAGCAATTTGAACCCCCAAGTGCTTCACACAAGTTTATAACGTAGAGCCGTAAAATTAAAAAATCATATTTTTTTCCACAAAAATGATCTTTTCACCCCAATTTTTATTTTCCCAAGGGTAACAAGACTCCAAAAGTTATTGTGCAATTTGTCCTGAGTACGCTGATACCCCATATGTGTGGGTAAACCACTGTTTGGGTGCATGGCAGAGTTTGGAAGGGAAGGAGCGCCGTTTGACTTTTTCAACGCAGAATTGGCTGGATGCCATGTCGTGTTTGGAGAGCTCCTGATCTGCCTAAACAGTGGAAACCCCCGACAAATGACACCATTTTGGAAACTAGACCCCTCAAAGAACTTATCTAGATGTGTGGTGAGCACTTTGAACCCCCAAGTGCTTCACAGAAGTTTATAACGTACAGCCGTAAAATAAAAAATATTTTTTTTTTTTACAAAAATGATTTTTTTGTCCCCAATATTTTATTTTCACAAGGGTAACAGGAGAAATTGGACCCCAAAAGTTGTTGTCCAATTTGTCCTGAGTATGCGAATACCCAGTATGTGGGAGAAAACTACTGTATGGGTACACGTTGGGGCTCGGAAGGGAAGTAGTGACGTTTTGGATTGCAGACTTTGATGGAATGGTCCTGGGGCGTCATGTCGCATTTGGAGAGCCCCTGATGCACCTAAACAGTGGAAACCCCCCACAAGTGACCCCATTTTGGAAAATAGACCCCACAAGGAACTTATCTAGATGTGTGGTGAGCACTTTGAACCCCGAAGTGCTTCACAGAAGTTTATAACGTACAGCCGTAAAAATAAAAAAATTTTTTACAAAAATTATTTATTTCGCCCCCAATATTTTATTTTCACAAGGGTAACAGGAGAAATTGGACCCCAAAAGTTGTTGTCCAATTTGTCCTGAGTACGCAGATACCCAATAGTGGGAGAAAACTACTGTATGGGTACATGTGGGGCTCGGAAGGGAAGTAGTGACGTTTTGGATTGTAGACTTTGATGGAATGGTCTGGGGGCGTCATGTCGCATTTGGAGAGCCCCTGATGCGCCTAAACAGTGGAAACCCCCCACAAGTGACCCCATTTTGGAAAATAGACCCCACAAGGAACTTATCTAGATGTGTGGTGAGCGCTATGAAGCCCCAAGTGCTTCACAGAAGTTTATAACGTACAGCCGTAAAAACAAAAAAAAAATCTTTTTTTTTAAAAAAAAAAAGATATTTTTGCCCCCAGTTTTTTATTTTCCCAAGGGTAACAGAAGAAATAGGACAAATTGCACAATATCTCATGGGGTTCAGAGTACGCTGATACCCCATGTGGGAGTAAACTACTGTTTGGGCGCATGGCAGAGCTCAGAAGTGAAGGAGCACCGTTTGAATTTTTCAACGCAGAATTGGCTGGAATTGAGATCAGACGCCATGTCACATTTGGAGAGCCCCTGATGTGCCTAAACAGCGGAAACCCCCCAATTCTAACTCCAACCCTAACCCCAACACACCCCTAACCCTAGTCCCAACCCTAACCACAAACCTAACCCTAACAAACCCCTAACCCTAATCCCAACCATAACCCTAATACTAACTTTAGTGCCAACCCTAACCCTAACTTTAGCCGCAACCCTAACCTTAACCCTAACCCTAATGGGAAAATGGAAATAAAAACATTTTTTTAATTTTATTATTTTTCCCTAACTAAGGGGGTGATAAAGGGGGGTTTGATTTACTATTTACAGCGAGTTTTTTGATTGGCAGCTGTCACGCTAAAAGATGCTTTTTATGCAAAAAATAGTTTTTTGCATCGACACATTTTGAGAGCTATAATTTTTGCATATTTTGGCTCACAGAGTTATTTGAGGTCTTATTTTTTGCTGGTACGAGTTGATGTTTTTATTGGTACCATTTTTGAGCATGTGACATTTTTTGATCGCTTTTTATTTCGATTTTTGTGAGGTTAGAATGAACAAAAATCAGCAATTCATGAATTTCTTTTGGGGGAGGCGTTTATACCGTTCCGCGTGTGGTAAAATTGATAAAGCAGTTTTATTCTTCGGGTCAGTACGAATACGGCGATACCTCATTTATATCATTTTTTTTATGTTTTGGCGCTTTTATAGAATAAAAACAATTTTATATAAAAAATTATTATTTTTGCATCGCTTTATTCTGCGAGCTATAACTTTTTATTTTTTTGCTGATGCTGTATGGCAGCTCGTTTTTTGCGGGACAAGATGACGTTTTCAGCGGTACTATGTTTATTTATATCAGTCTTTTTGATCGCGTGTTATTCCACTTTTTGTTCAGCGGTATGATGATAAAGCACTGATTTTTTGCTTCGTTTTTTTTTTAAGGGGTTCACAAAAGGGGTTAACTAGTGGGACAGTTTTATAGGGGGGGTCGTTACGGACGCGGATACCAAATATGTGTACTTTTAATGTTTTATTTTCTTTATTTACAGGAAGAAATGAATTTATTGGGGAATATTTATTTATTTTTTTTATTTATTTTGGAATTTTTTTTTACACATGTTTATTTTTATTTTTTTACTTTTTTACATTGTCCAGGGTGGGACATCACTGTAAAATGTCAGATCGCTGGTCTCACAGTGTGCACAGCACTCTGTGAGACCAGCGATCTCACAGGCAGCGCTGCAGGCTTCTCCGTGCCTGCCCTCAGCAGGCACTGAGGAAGCCGCCTCCCTGCAGGACCCGGTGGCCATCTTGGATCCGGGTCCTGGGAGGAGGAGCCAGAAGGCGACACATGCGCTGTTCTGAGGGTCTCAGGGGAGCGTGCAGGGAGCCCTCTCTCTGCGCGATGCTCCCCTGTGCCCCCGGTACACCGTGATCATGTTTGATCGCGGTGTGCCAGGGGTTAATGTGCTGGGAGCGGATCCATGACCGCTCCTGGCACACAGTCCCGGGTGTCAGCTGTGATAATCAGCTGACACTCGGCGGCGATTAGCTTGCGCTCCCCCCGGGAGCGCAGCTGATCGCTATGACGTACTATCCCGTCCATGGTCAGATTGTCACGGGTTTCATGGACGGGATAGTACATCGGATGTCAGAGAGGGGTTAAAGTGGCGTCCACCTCCTGATGTAGGCATTTGCAAACACGTATGTCCATGTACGTCCAGGCTGAACGACTAATGGCCAATATGGAGTAAAACACGTAAAGCTACATCAGCGTTAGGATTGTTCACCAGACAACAGCTGGTTTAATGGTTGTTCAACCAATCAACTGACTTCCATATAAAGTGTATGTTCACGGACAGGTTGGCTAACTTCTTATGCGTATTGTTGGCCTATCAGATGGTAAAATTTTATGATTTTTGATCATCTGGAAAATTCTTCTTCTGTGAGAATTACATTTTTCCCAGATACAACATTAGAAACACAGCTCAAGAATGAATGACTGAAAATCGATTTTTTTTTGTACAGGTAGTAGTATAAAGCGTACCGGCTGTGTGCTTTGCTTAGATTATTTTCTTCAGCTTTATGTTCATCTTTGGCTGAAAAGAAAAAGCAAAAACAGTAGGTTATAAAATTGGTGTTTGAGTGTTTAACTACCACAACGATGGGAAAATTTAGGAATAGAAGTTTTCTTTTTAAAATCCATTTACAACAATGCAGGAAGGTGCCCTAATTAGACATAACTGTTCTGAAATGTTAGGGAACTGACTTTCAAATAACAGTACAGCAAAAAAGAGAAAGACACTCGCCTCCACTTTGTTCTCTTTATTAGTAATATATTATTGAATTAATGAAACTAGCTTATGTAGTGCAGTTTCTATGAACTAACTTGTAATACTGATAAATTCTGACAGTATCTATTTTATTGGTTAAACTTTTACATAGTCATTTACATTCAATACTATTTAAATGGGTGTTCCAGACTTTACAATTTCTATTTAAAAGGGCACAGAACAATACTTGACCCCAGAGGTCCTGTTTGGGTGCTCACCTGGTGCTTGCTTGACTCCTCTTTTTAGAGTAAACCCGAAATGGCCACTCCACTAATCACTGGTGAGACGGGTCACTACTGTGGCCAATGATTGATTGGCTTTGTGGGATTTTCGTGGATGATGGGACCAAGAAGCGCAGACAGTGTAAATGTTGACGCTATTTCTTTCCAGTTAGTCACCAAAGCACTGCTACAGACCGATGCAGTGTTACATTATTTATGTGGAGGTGATGCCCATCAGACAGCATGTCTGAGCAACACTGTGGACACCTGATTGACCTCATTGGAGCACCTTATTGTTTGACGGTAGCACTTCTGCTCAAATTTAAAGACAATTATACATTTTTCTATGCACACCTGAGGAAGCTATCTAGGGGAAACGCATCGAGCTTGAGCATTCTATTTTGGATTTTAGCATATTAACCCATTCTGTGCGGACACATTTCCCTATGTGGCAGTGAAAACAGGATCCGCAGTATAAGTTTCAATAATTAAAACATGACTTTTAGTGCAACAGTAAAACAAAAAATATACAATTAAATAAGAAAAAGGGATAGCTTGCATGCTTTCCCTTTTTTTCATTGTTTTTTATTTTTTGTTTTAATGTTGTAAAAAAAGTACTGTTTCAATTATTCAAACCTATGCTGCGGATGCTTGATTTTTTTCCTCTTTTCACTGCCATTTTTGCCCAGAATTTAAGGTGCCAACCTTTGTGGTTAGGTAGAGGTCAGAGCAGAGTTTAATAGTGTTGACATGGGAAGCAGGGGCGCCCACGCGCACCTATCATGATGAGGCCATCCAGCCCCTTTTTCTTCTGCCGTCCCTTTAAAAGGTGCTTGCAATGCACATAGGGGTTAAGAACGTCCTGACGTTATGTCAGGACATTTGTGGGTGGAAAGAGCGCGCTCTGCTCTCCCGCCCCTGGCTGCAGGCCTGCAGCAGTTGGTTGTGAGAGCTGCAACCTCAACGTATCAGGCATCAGGGAGTCCAGGCAGGACACACTCCCTACCCACGTGTGCCTGATGCCTGCGGCCTGCCTGTTGCAATTGCGTGGCGTTAGGTCGGGTGGCGGGTATCATCACATCAGTCACGCCGGTCTCTCTGGGACTGGGTAAGTGAGTCACTCAGACAGAGTGTATAATAAAGAAAACCAGGCACAAAAAACAAATGTCCTAAAATAAAATAAATAAAAAATTATTTTGCAAAACTTGCATGAAGGTAGTAATAATTATAAGGGTATTTAGTAAACATAATTTTGATCAAAAGAATGTACAAGCCATCCCGCCACGTCAAGGCAACCCTTTGTGGGACAGTCCTACTCTAATATTAAAAACCTTTCCACTTGTCAAGTGACGTAAATGTGAACAAGGTAGAGGGACTGAACCCACCAGTTGAAGCATAGGCCAGACAGGATGGATTTCTCAACTCAGAAACAGGGCGGTCCCACCCTTATATGCACAGAATGCACTCTGAACTACATAGAAAACTAGATCTGGACTGAAAAAGTAAGTTTTCTTCTGGAGTGTATAATAATAATAATTGATCCAGAAAGATGTTTAAAGTAAAACACATCAGCCCTGCGGCCAGCACCTGTAATACAGTGGGGCTGATGTATATACAGGTGCTGGGCTGGGGCTGGTGACGTATATACAGGTGCTGGGCTGGAGGCTGGTGACGTATACAGGTGCTGGGCTGGAGACTGGGGCTGGTGATGTATATACAGGTGCTGGGCTGGAGGCCAGGGCTGGTGATGTATATACAGATGCTGGGCTGGAGGCTGGGGCTGATGTATATACAGGTGCTGGGCTGGAGGCTGGGGCTGTTGATGTGTATACAGGTGCTGGGCTGGAGGCTGGGGCTGGTGATGTGATGTATACAGGTGCTGGGCTGGTGAAGTGTACAGGTGCTGGGCTGGTGATGTATACAGGTGCTGGGCTGGTGACGGATACAGGTGCTGGGCTGGTGACGTATACAGGTGCTGGGCTGGTGATGTATACAGGTGCTGGGCTGGTGACAGATACAGGTGCTGGGCTGGTGACGGATACAGGTGCTGGGCTGGTGATGTATAAACAGGTGCTGGGCTGGTGATGTATATACAGGTGCTGGGCTGGTGATGTATATACAGGTGCTGGGCTGGTGATGTATATACAGGTGCTGGGCTGGGGCTGGTGACGTATAAAGGTGCTTGGCTGGGGCTGGTGATGTATATACAGGTGCTGAGCTGGTGATGTATATACAGGTGCTGGGCTGGTGATGTATATACAGGTGCTGGGCTGGGGATGTATATATAGGTGCTGGGTGGTGATGTATATACAGGTGCTGAGCTGGGGATGGTGATGTATATACAGATATACAGGTGCTGAGCTGGTGATGTATATACAGGTGCTGGGCTGGTGATGTATATACAGGTGCTGGGTGGTGATGTATATACAGATATACAGGTGCTGGGCTGGTGATGTATATACAGATAAATGGGTGCTGGTGGTGTATATACAGATATACAGGTGCTGGGGCTGATGATGTATATAAAGGTGCTGGGCCAGGCCTTAAGCATATACAGGTGTTGGGCTGGGGCTGGTGACATATACAGGTGCTGGGCTGGGGCTGGTGATGTATATACAGACCCTCCGACCATCCTGGGTGGGGCTGGTAACGTATACAGAGGCTGGCTGGCCTGGTGGTGATGTATATACAGGTGCTGGGCTGGGGCTGATGTATATACAGGGACTGGGCTGGGGCTGATGTATATACAGGGACTGGGCTGGGGCCGATGTATATACAGGGACTGGGCTGGTGATGTATATACAGATATACAGGTGCTGGGGCTGGTGATGTATATACAGGTGCTGGGCTGGGGCTGGTGATGCATATACAGACCGTCCGACCATCCTGGGTTGGGCTGGTGACGTATACAGAGGCGCTGGCTTGGCCTGGGTGGTGATGTATATACAGGTGCTGGGCTGGTGATGTATATACAGGTGCTGGGCTGGTGATGTATACACAGGTGCTGGGCTGGTGATGTATATAGTGGTGCTGGGGCTGGTGATGTATATACAGGTGCTGGGGCTGGTGATATATATACAAATATACAGGTGCTGGGGCTGGAGATGTATATAAAGGTGCTGGGCCGGGCCTTAAGTATATACAGGTACTGGGCTGGTGAGGTATACAGGGGCTGGTCAATTTTCGTTTCATTCACCATTTTCGTTCTAAAATTTTACAACCTGAACAACCATGGCTTGCCCCCCTAGTTTTGATCCTGAGTACGCCCATGAGTGTTGATATCTTTTTAACCCATGCCCTCCGTTTGATACAGAACTGGTACTTTCCACTACTACTTATCCAATTTTTAACAATTTTGGCCTTTGGGCCTAATATTTTCTCTTTATTAGTAATAGTTTAATTGATTTAATAAAAGTAACTATGTAATTTAATTTTTGTGAACGAATATGTAAAAGTTTGCTTTCATTATATATTAAGGCGAGTCCACATGTTGTGGTCAAATTGTCATTTTCCCATGCATGACACTTTCTACACCTGATAGACCAAGTATAGCAGTCTAGGTTTAGCTTGGGGCCCTGTGGTGTGAACTAGAGTATTCTGAAAACCTTGCCCAGTTTTATCAGAGCATACTAATGATAGACAGGCTTCTCATGCATTATTATTTTTGTTTTTCCTTTCGTGTACTTATGTCCTGCGCACAACTAGTCATAACACAACCTTCTTCAGCTCATTGGCACAAGCCTCCTGCCATCAGCTATTAAATCTTTGGTCAGCACCAACTAAGCCCAGATGGATAACATCACATTTTTCTTAAGCAATACCGACTTGACATTGCTTGGAAAGCTAGTAACTGTATAGCTGCCAGTATGAACCAAATGAATTTATTGTTTTAACTTTTCTTACAGCCAAGTCAAAGTTTGAGAATGAACATGTAGCGGACCCCAAGTCTCAATGTACAATAGGTATGTATTATGAGGGACACTATGGTTCAAAAGGTGATGAGAGGTTTTTAGAATTGGGTCAAGTTCTAGTTAGCAGTAAATAAAAAAACATAGAAACAAAACTTTGCGAACCCATATTGTAAGTAAAAAAAATGTACTGGTATGTAAAAACACAATGTGGCCATGTCATGAACAAAGGCAGCTGCTTTTAAATAATTAGAAATTGATAGTAAATTGCTGTCAGTGTCCATAAACTGGCAACCAATTCATGCTCAATTTCTTACACTTATTCCATTATAAAGCTGCGATTATAAAGTTGCCAAAAACAAAACATAACACATTGAGATACTCCATAATTTCCCTGCTTTCTAGTCATAGATTATGACGTTATTAATTGCAAATCCATTTAAAAAGTGGTTTACTTGCAACAATCCTTTCTGTTTCAATGGTTGACCAGAGGAAGCACATGGGAGAAAATGTTAACTTGACCAGTTGCTCCACCGTGCGGGAACTCAGTTATGGAAATCCAGCAGTGATATCTTACACAAGTGACCCACAAATGCTTCGGGGAAAAAAATTCACTTGCAGCTCTCCTGCTATCCCTCCCTCTGCTTGCCTTCAGTCCCTGATAGGTCACTTGTTTCAGTGAGCTGTATCTCCTGACCAAGATCTCCCGAAAGTGTCTCTAGTACAATGGGCAGAACACGGGCAAATAGATTTACTGGTTCTAGCGACGTAACGAGAACCTACTGCACATGCGACACCCCTGGCATTAATGGTGCTTTCTAGAGAACTCAGTAAGGGAAGGAAGGTCGCTGAAAACAAAAGTGACTTGCATGTTTGATACAGGAGGCAGGTAGGGAGAACAGCAGCAGAGCTGCAAGTGCAGTGACCCACCTCTAAGCACTTGTGGTTCATTTGGATAAGATTTCAACACTAGATGTATGAGAAATGCCAAAACTGATTTATACAACCAAGGTACGGCTCTAATCAGCCTCAAAGAACCTGTACAAACATGTTATTAACTTGAGATATAAAATAATCTTGACAGGTTCCCGTTAAACAGTTTCCACTGAAATCAGTCCATGCAATGCAGACATGTGCCTCCAAATCAAGAACTCGTCTTTGTAACCACTCTTCTCTTCTGTTCTGTGATGTAATGATGCAAATAAGTTAGAGATGGTGGACAAAGCTTATGATGGCATGATATAGCACCATGGTGCCTGGTGAGGTCTACATCAAACTATCAATCCAGAAAAATGTCTCTTTTCTGGCAAGAACGACAAAAACTCATAACATGCCGTTCTCCGACAGACGTCGGGTGTTGAACAAGACTGGAACTACATGAGCAGGTTCTTAAGTATCTTGCATTTCCAACAAAACTATTACAAGGTGCCTGAGCATGATCGGCATGTTTCACAATTGTTAAGATCAGGGTCTTCTCCACTTGCATGCCATCTGTCGAAGAAGATCTCTTTCACAGAGCACACTTCAAATGCTATTTATGTGAAAGTTGAAACACTGCCAGAACATGTTGGAACAATATGATCCTAATAAAATAAAATAACCTCAGAAGAGGAACGGGATGAATTATAAGTCTGTAGGGGCTCAGGGAGACAGTAGACCAGCAATCACTAGAGTGGGCAGACTATGCAGGAGATTTTGGAAGGCAAAACAGCACTTAGGTCTTGAATCATATGAAAGGAAAGAAGCTGTTCATAATATTCGAGCATGTAAGAGAACACAAGAGAAAAAGATCACAACTTCAAAGACCATTGTGACCTTGAGTGTGGACAAGTAGCTCAGCAGGAGGTTTTTATATAGTAATCTCATATTAATAGCTGTGTCTGGTTTTACATTGACTTTCATAGACTATGGTTAGGATCCAAAACATTTGTATTTGGAAAAGTCTAAAAAAAAGTATTATATAAAGTCTAAAAAAATTTTTTAAAGTCTAAAAAATGTGTATTTGGTAAATCTGTAGTCTGATCATTTGATGAAGCAGCATCCTCAAAATGCAGATCCA
The DNA here is from genome assembly GCA_033576555.1 of Oophaga sylvatica. Taxonomy (NCBI): domain Eukaryota; kingdom Metazoa; phylum Chordata; class Amphibia; order Anura; family Dendrobatidae; genus Oophaga; species Oophaga sylvatica. The sequence goes on from JARQOD010000001.1 coordinate 470,797,377, forward strand.
GAGACTAAATCCAGAGATTTAAAAAAAAAAAATCAAAGTATTAAGAAAGTCTTTACATTTGTTCCGCAAAAAACCTATTGGAATCTATGATATTGTTTGTGGTTTTCTTTTGCAGACTGTGTATTTGAGAAAAAAAACAAAAACAAGGAGACTTGTCTGGTGTTTGTTGGAGTCATGAAGAAAATTACCCATACAAGTCTAAGAGTCTATGAAAATCGAGAAGAGCATATCGATCATCATCAACATCAGTCTGCAATCTGTGTTCTGTCCATGAATAACATCGCAATGGATAGAAGTTTCGCAATTCATTATTTTCATAGGTGAAAATCACAGATGGTTAAATTGAAACACCAAATTTTGATCAAAATCGGATCCAAAACACAAATGAAACCCTAACTTTGTTTTGTGTACATAAAAAATCATGGTAGTCTGGGCTTCTTCTGATTTCACCATCATGTACATATATGAAAATGTCAGTCTTGCAGTATCACCACTATTTCTTGAATTTTAGTCCCGAAGTTTGAAGTCACATTTACCAAAAAAAAACAAAAATACCTCTCAAATAGTGTCATCATTAAGCAGACTTTTTTCATGCCCCAATAATTATAATTTAGCCAGAGTGATCTCTCTTTAGAGTTAAACATCTTTGTGGTCAATAGGTCCGTTTACATTAGTTGACTTTGCGGCTGACTGCGGTGATCAGTAATAGATCGCTCACTGCACACAGACTGCCATTGGTCTTGATACAGCAATTCCTGCTTACACAGGTTGATGCATTGCAAACAACAATGATCCTTCAGGTAAACCAAAAGATCATTTCACCCTACGTGTTACACTCGGTCCCAGCGCTGGCTCTGCACTCCGTTCTGCTCACTCACCTGTTCCTCTAGCTGTCCCTCTGCAGCGGTCTGCGCGCGGGATGGGGTCTCCTGTCCCATCTGCTCGTCGGCGTCCTGTGTCCTCCTCCACTTCCTGGCACGCTGCTGACAGGCCTCCAGATAGTCTGCTTAGGACGCGAGGCCGCGCCCACCGTCTCTCTTAAAGGGGCAGCGTGCATTTTTTGAAATAGCTAATTAACCAATGGCTGCGCACTCAGTACTATATCTGGTCACTCCACCATTAGGGGAGTGCCGGAGCAACGTGTTCTATCATTGCTACATCCGGTTCTGTTCCTGATCTGTCTGCGCTGCATCTGCAGTCTCTGTGTTTCGCTGATACTGTTTGTCTCCTCAGATCATTGCTAACCTGTATCTGGCTAACCTGGACAATCTCGGCTATTACTGGCGCAAGTGTCATCCTGTTCCGCCATCAGCCATCCGTACCCGTGGACCGTGACAAGGTCACTGAAGCCAGCCTTCTACCATCCGTTCTGGACCAGGACCTTACCCTTCTCCGTCAAGAACCCTCCACGGACTCTGTAAATACCTGTTACTCTTTTGGTCCCTCTGGGACAGCTGCCACGTGTCCGGGGTCTAACTGGAGGTAGCACCTGTGTCCTCCGGGTATTCAATTCTGGTCCTGTTCGAGGGGCCTTACTACGGGTACCCGGGGCTCATTAGTCACGCCCCCTTCGGAGCCCCCCGGACCGCGGTCTCGAGGTTCAACATTAAAAAATAAAAACGAATGTGAACTTCACCACCTCTGCCTCCGCTTCCATTCGTTACACTACGAATGAGCATATAGTTTGTTCATCGGGGAAATGGCAGCCTGTTCAGACTAAATTATTGTGAAATACGGATTTTTGTGTTACTCACCGTAAAATCCTTTTCTCCGAGACGCTCATTGGGGGACACAGGACTGTGGGTGTATGCTACTGCCACTAGGAGGCTGACACTAAGTAAACATAAAAAAAAAGGTTAGCTCCTCCTCCGCCGTATACACCTCAGCACTGGCCACAGGCAAATCCAGTTTAGTGCAAAAAGCAGTAGGAGGCTAAAATAAATCAGAGTTAACACAGATACAGCATATCCAGAAGAAAAAACTGCTGATACAGATTAATCAGAGAATAGAGTTAACTCAAAACAAAGCCATCCGGCTATTAGGGAGGGAGCTGTGTCCCCCAATGAGCGTCTCGGAGAAAAGGATTTTACGGTGAGTAACACAAAAATCCGTATTTCTCCTTCGTCTCATTGGGGGACACAGGACTGTGGGACGTCCCAAAGCAGTCCCTTGGGTGGGAAACCGACTCCACAGTGTAGTTTATAATCAAGCATTGCTTATAGGTGCGCAACCGCGCCCTGAAGAATCTTTCTACCCAGACTGGCATCCGCAGAAGTCTGGGTATGGACATTATAATGCTTGGAAAAGGTATGCAGACTGGACCAGGTTGCTGCCTTACAAACCTGTTCCACCGAAGCCTGATGTCGAAGGGCCCAGGAGGCACCCACCGCTCTGGTGGAGTGAGCCTTGATCCCTGCGGGAACCACCGCGCCTCTGATGCGGTAAGCCTCCTGAATGGCTAACCGAATCCACCTAGCCAAGGTTGATTTAGAGGCAGCAAGTCCCTTCCTGCGACCTTCAGGGAGGACAAACAGCGTGTCCGTCTGTCGAAAGGACGCCGTCCGAGATACATATCTCCTAAGTGCTCTCACCAAATCCAGCGTATGGAGAGCCTTCTCCACTCGGTGCGTCGGAGCTGGGCAAAATGAGGGCAAAACAATGTCCTCATTAATATGAAATGAGGACACGACCTTAGGCAAAAAAGGTGGTGTTGGTCTGAGCACTACCTTATCCTGATGGAAAAGTAAGTACGGAGCTCGACAAGACAGTGCAGCCAGCTCCGAAACCCGCCTTATGGATGTTATGGCTACCAAAAACACCACTTTCCAGGAAAGAAATGACAGAGAAACCTCCTGCAAAGGTTCAAAAGGAGACTCCTGCAGGACTCCCAGGACTAGATTGAGATCCCAAACATCTAAGGGAGCCTTGTAGGGGGGAACTATATGGACAACCCCCTGAATAAAGGTCCTAACTTGAAAATTTGACGCGATCCTTCGCTGAAAAAGCACTGATAAGGCTGATATCTGGCGTCTAAGCGTACTTGGTGCTAGACCTGAATCTAGGCCTGCCTGGAGAAATGACAGAATGTTTGGAATTGAAAACCGAAGCGGGGAACAACCATGTTCCCTGCACCAAGTAAAAAAGACCTTCCAAGTCCCGTGGTAGATGCGAGCCGAAACAGGCTTTCGGGCGCTAGCCATCGTCGCGGCGACCCTTTTAGAGAATCCAGCCCTGGTCAGGATCCAAGATTCAACGGCCAAGCCGTCAAACACAGGACCGCTGAGTTCTGGTGGTAAACTGGGCCTTGAGAGAGAAGGTCCGCGCGCTCTGGAAGTCGCCAGGGTGCGTCGGCGAGCAATTGTACCAGCTCCGCGTACCATGGGCGACGTGGCCAATCTGGAGCGATTAATATCGCTGGGACTCCTTCTAACCTGATCTTTCTGATCACCCTTGGGAGCAGAGCTATTGGTGGAAACAAGTATGGAAGATGAAACTGATTCCATGGTAGAACCAGGGCATCTACTGCAATCGCCTGCGGATCCCGGTACCGGGAAACAAAATTGGGCACTTTGGCATTTATCTTGGAAGCCATCAGGTCCACATCTGGGGTTCCCCAGCGTCGGCATATCTGCTGAAAAATCTCCGGATGTAGAGACCATTCCCCTGACGCTATGCCGTGACGGCTGAGAAAATCTGCTGCCCAGTTTTCCTCGCCCGGTATGTGGACTGCTGAAATCACAGAGTGATTTTCCTCTGCCCAGGTCAGAATCTGTTTTACCTCGTGCATGGCCGCCCTGCTGCGGGT